>JAOWBW010000137.1:1554982-1975820 GCA_026119855.1 Campanula takesimana | reverse complement strand
GCCGATTTGGGTGAGAGGGTTTAAGGTACTCAAACCTATAGATTTCCCAATCTGATGGGAAGACGGCTGGCCGATTTGGGTGAGAGGGTTTAAGGCTACTCAAACCTATAGACATTCAATCCGATGGGACGACGGCTTGACCGATTTGGGTGAGAGGGTTTATGGCTACTCAAACCTATAAGCATCCCAATCCGATGGGAGGATGGCTTGGTCGATTGGGTGAGAGGGTTTAGGGCTACTCAAACTTATAGGCATCCCAATCGATGGGAGGACGGTTGGCCTATTTGGGTGAGAGGGTTTAAGGCTACTCAAACCTATAGGCATCCCAATCCGATGGGAGGAAGGCTTGGCCGATTTGGGTGAGAGGGTTTAAGGATACTCAAACCTATAAGCATCCCAATCCGATGGGAGGACGGCTTGGCCGATTTGGGTGAGAGGGTTTTAAGGCTACTCAAACCTATAGGCATCCCAATCCGATGGGAGGACAGCTTGGCCGATTTGGGTGAGAGAGGGTTAAGGCTACTCAAACCTATAGGCATCCCAATCCGATGGATGGGAGGACGGCTTGTCCGATTTGGGAGAGAGGGTTTAAGGCTACTCAAACCTATTAGCATCCCAATCCGATATGGAGGACGGCTTGACCGATTTGGGTGAGAGGGTTTAAGGCTACTCAAACCTATAGGCTTCCCAATCCGATGGGAGGACGGCTTGGCCGATTTGGGTGACAGGGTTTAAGGCTAGTCAAACCTATAGATATCCCAATCGATGGGAGGACGGCTTGGCCGATTTGGGTGAGAGAGGGTTAAGGATACTCAAACTATAAGCATCCCAATCCGATGGGAGGACGGCTTGGCCGATTTGGGTGAGAGGGTTTAAGGCTACTCAAACCTATAGGCATCCCAATCCGATGGGAGGACGGCTTGCCGATTTGGGAGAGAGGGTTTTAAGGCTACTCAAACCTATAAGCATCCCAATCCGATTGGAGGACGGCTTGACCGATTTGGTGAGAGGGTTTAAGGCTACTCAAACCTATTAGCATCCCAATCCGATTGGAGGACGGCTTGACCGATTTGGGTGAGAGGTTTTAAGGCTACTCAAACCTATAGGCTTCCCAATCCGATGGGAGGACGGCTTGGCCGATTTGGGTGACAGGGTTTAAGGCTAGTCAAACCTATAGATATCCCAATCCGATGGGAGGACGGCTTGGCCGATTTGGGTGAGAGGGTTTAAGGATACTCAAACCTATAAGCATCCCAATCCGATGGGAGGACGGCTTGGCCGATTTGGGTGAGAGGGTTTAAGGCTACTCAAACCTATAGGCATCCCAATCCGATGGGAGGACGGCTTGTCCGATTTGGGAGAGAGGGTTTAAGGCTACTCAAACCTATAAGCATCCCAATCCGATTGGAGGACGGCTTGACCGATTTGGGTGAGAGGGTTTAAGGCTACTCAAACCTATAGCCTTCCCAATCTGATGGAAGGACGGCTTGGCCGATTTGGGTGAGAGGGTTTAAGGCTACTCAAACCTATAGATATCCCAATCTGATGGGAAGACGGCTTGGCCGATTTGGGTGAGAGGGTTTAAGGCTACTCAAACCTATAGACATTCCAATCCGATGGGACGACGGCTTGACCGATTTGGGTGAGAGGGTTTAAGGCTACTCAAACCTATAAGCATCCCAATCCGATGGGAGGACGGCTTGGTCGATTTGGGTGAGAGAGTTTGGGCTACTCAAACCTATAGGCATCCCAATCCGATGGGAGGACGGCTTGGCCGATTTGGGTGAGAGGGTTTAAGGCTACTCAAACCTATAGGCATCCCAATCCGATGGGAGGACGGCTTGTCCGATTTGGGAGAGAGGGTTTAAGGCTACTCAAACCTATAAGCATCCCAATCCGATTGGAGGACGGCTTGACCGATTTGGGTGAGAGGGTTTAAGGCTACTCAAACCTATAGGCTTCCCAATCTGATGGAAGGACGGCTTGGCCGATTTGGGTGAGAGGGTTTAAGGCTACTCAAACCTATAGATTTCCCAATCTGATGGAAGACGGCTTGGCCGATTTGGGTGAGAGGGTTTAAGGCTACTCAAACCTATAGACATTCCAATCCGATGGGACGACGGCTGACCGATTTGGGTGAGAGGGTTTATGGCTACTCAAACCTATAAGCATCCCAATCCGATGGGAGGACGGCTTGGTCGATTTGGGTGAGAGGGTTTAGGGCTACTCAAACTTATAGGCATCCCAATCCGATGGGAGAGACGGTTGGCCTATTTGGGTGAGAGGGTTTAAGGCTACTCAAACCTATAGGCATCCAATCCGATGGGAGGAAGGCTTGGCCGATTTGGGTGAGAGGGTTTAAGGATACTCAAACCTATAAGCATCCCAATCCGATGGGAGGACGGCTTGGCCGATTTGGGTGAGAGGGTTTAAGGCTACTCAAACCTATAGGCATCCCAATCCGATGGGAGGACAGCTTGGCCGATTTGGGTGAGAGGGTTTAAGGCTACTCAAACCTATAGGCATCCCAATCTGATGGGAGGACGGCTTGTCCGATTTGGAAGAGAGGGTTTAAGGCTACTCAAACCTATTAGCATCCCAATCCGATTGGAGGACGGCTTGACCGATTTGGGTGAGAGGGTTTAAGGCTACTCAAACCTATAGGCTTCCCAATCCGATGGGAGGACGGCTTGGCCGATTTGGGTGACAGGGTTTAAGGCTAGTCAAACCTATAGATATCCCAATCCGATGGGAGGACGGCTTGGCCGATTTGGGTGAGAGGGTTTAAGGATACTCAAACCTATAAGCATCCCAATCCGATGGGAGGACGGCTTGGCCGATTTGGGTGAGAGGGTTTAAGGCTACTCAAACCTATAGGCATCCCAATCCGATGGGAGGACGGCTTGTCCGATTTGGGAGAGAGGGTTTAAGGCTACTCAAACCTATAAGCATCCCAATCCGATTGGAGGACGGCTTGACCGATTTGGGTGAGAGGGTTTAAGGCTACTCAAACCTATTAGCATCCCAATCCGATTGGAGGACGGCTTGACCGATTTGGGTGAGAGGTTTTAAGGCTACTCAAACCTATAGGCTTCCCAATCCGATGGGAGGACGGCTTGGCCGATTTGGGTGACAGGGTTTAAGGCTAGTCAAACCTATAGATATCCCAATCCGATGGGAGGACGGCTTGGCCGATTTGGGTGAGAGGGTTTAAGGATACTCAAACCTATAAGCATCCCAATCCGATGGGAGGACGGCTTGGCCGATTTGGGTGAGAGGGTTTAAGGCTACTCAAACCTATAGGCATCCCAATCCGATGGGAGGACGGCTTGTCCGATTTGGGAGAGAGGGTTTAAGGCTACTCAAACCTATAAGCATCCCAATCCGATTGGAGGACGGCTTGACCGATTTGGGTGAGAGGGTTTAAGGCTACTCAAACCTATAGGCTTCCCAATCTGATGGAAGGACGGCTTGGCCGATTTGGGTGAGAGGGTTTAAGGCTACTCAAACCTATAGATATCCCAATCTGATGGGAAGACGGCTTGGCCGATTTGGGTGAGAGGGTTTAAGGCTACTCAAACCTATAGACATTCCAATCCGATGGGACGACGGCTTGACCGATTTGGGTGAGAGGGTTTAAGGCTACTCAAACCTATAAGCATCCCAATCCGATGGGAGGACGGCTTGGTCGATTTGGGTGAGAGAGTTTTGGGCTACTCAAACCTATAGGCATCCCAATCCGATGGGAGGACGGCTTGGCCGATTTGGGTGATAGGGTTTAAGGCTACTCAAACCTATAGGCATCCCAATCCGATGGGAGGACGGCTTGGCCGATTTGGGTTAGAGGGTTTAAGGCTACTCAAACCTATAGGCATCCTAATCCGATGGGAGGACGGCTTGGCTAATTTGGGTGAGAGGGTTTAAGGCTACTGAAACCTATAGGCATCCCAATCCGATAGGAGGACGGCTTGGCCGATTTGAGTGAGAGGGTTTAACGCTACTGAAACCTATATACATCCCAAACCGATGGGAGGACGGCTTGACCGATTTGGGTGAGAGGGTTTAAGGCTACTTAAACCTATAAGCTTCCCAATCCGATGGGAGGACGGCTTGGCCGATTTGGGTGAGAGGGTTTAGGGCTACTCAAACCTATAGGCATCCCAATCCGATGGGAGGACGGCTTGGCCAATTTGGGTGAGAGGGTTTAAGGCTACTCAAACCTATAGGCATCCCAATCCGATGGGAGGACGTCTTAGCCGATTTGGGTGTGAGGGTTTAAGGCTACTCAAACCTATAGGCATCCCAATCCGATGGGAGGACGTCTTAACCGATTTGGGTGTGAGGGTTTAAGGCTACTCAAACCTATAGGCATCCCAATCCGATGGGAGGACGTCTTGGCCGATTTGGGTGAGAGGGTTTAAGGCTACTCAAACCTATAGGTATCCCAATCCGATGGGAGGACGTCTTGACCAATTTGGGTTAGAGGGTTTAAGGCTACTCAAACCTATAAGCATCCCAATCCGATGGGAGGACGGCTTGGACGATTTGGGTGAGAGGGTTTAAGGCTAGTGAAACCTATCGGCATCCCAATCCGATAGGAGGACGGCCTGGCCGATTTGAGTAAGAGGGTTTAACGCTACTCAAACCTATATACATCCCAAACTGATGGGAGGACGGCTTGACCGATTTGGGTGAGAGGGTTTAAGACTACTCAAACCTATAGGCATCCCAATCCGATGGGAGGACGGCTTGGCCGATTTGGGTGTGAGGGTTTAAGGCTACTCAAACCTATAGGCATCCCAATCCGATGGGAGGACGGCTTGGCCGATTTAGGTGAGAGGGTTTAAGGCTACTCAAACCTATAAGCATCCCAATCCGATGGGAGGACGGCTTGGCCGATTTGGGTGAGAGGGTTTAAGGCTACTCAAACCTATAGGCATCCCAATCCGATGGGAGGACGGCTTGGCCGATTTGGGTGAGAGGGTTTAAGGCTACTCAAAGCTATAGACATTCCAATCCGATGGGACGACGGCTTGATCGATTTGGGTGAGAGGGTTTATGGCTACTCAAACCTATAAGCATCCCAATCCGATGGGAGGACGGCTTGGTCGATTTGGGTGAGAGGGTTTAGGGCTACTCAAACTTATAGGCATCCCAATCCGATGGGAGGACGGCTTGGCCTATTTGGGTGAGAGGGTTTAAGGCTACTCAAACCTATAGGCATCCCAATCCGATGGGAGGACGGCTTGGCCGATTTGGGTTAGAGGGTTTAAGGCTACTCAAACCTATAGGCATCCTAATCCGATGGGAGGACGGCTTAGCTAATTTGGGTGAGAGGGTTTAAGGCTACTGAAACCTATAGGCATCCCAATCCGATAGGAGGACGGCTTGGCCGATTTGAGTGAGAGGGTTTAACGCTACTGAAACCTATATACATCCCAAACCGATGGGAGGAAGGTTTGACCTATTTGGGTGAGAGGGTTTAAGGCTACTCAAACCTATAAGCTTCCCAATCCGATGGGAGGACGGCTTGGCCGATTTGGGTGAGAGGGTTTAAGGCTACTCAAACCTATAGATATCCCAATCCGATGGGAGGACGGCTTGGCCGATTTGGGTTAGAGGGTTTAAGGCTACTCAAACCTATAGGCATCCTAATCCGATGAGAGGACGGCTTGGCTAATTTGGGTGAGAGGGTTTAAGGCTACTGAAACCTATAGGCATCCCAATCCGATAGGAGGACGGCTTGGCCGATTTGAGTGAGAGGGTTTAACGCTACTGAAACCTATATACATCCCAAACCGATGGGAGGACGGCTTGACCGATTTGGTGAGAGGGTTTAAGGCTACTTAAACCTATAAGCTTCCCAATCCGATGGGAGGACGGCTTGGCTGATTTGGGTGAGAGGGTTTAGGGCTACTCAAACCTATAGGCATCCCAATCCGATGGGAGGACGGCTTGGCCAATTTGGGTGAGAGGGTTTAAGGCTACTCAAACCTATAGGCATCCCAATCCGATGGGAGGACGTCTTAGCCAATTTGGGTGTGAGGGTTTAAGGCTACTCAAACCTATAGGCATCCCAATCCGATGGGAGGACGTCTTAGCCGATTTGGGTGTGAGGGTTTAAGGCTACTCAAACCTATAGGCATCCCAATCCGATGGGAGGACGTGTTGGCCGATTTGGGTGAGAGGGTTTAAGGCTACTCAAACCTATAGGTATCCCAATCCGATGGAAGGACGTCTTGGCCAATTTGGGTTAGAGGGTTTAAGGCTACTCAAACCTATAAGCATCCCAATCCGATGGGAGGACGGCTTGGACGATTTGGGTGAGAGGGTTTAAGGCTAGTGAAACCTATCGGCATCCCAATCCGATAGGAGGACGGCCTGGCCGATTTGAGTAAGAGGGTTTAACGCTACTCAAACCTATATACATCCCAAACTGATGGGAGGACGGCTTGACCGATTTGGGTGAGAGGGTTTAAGACTACTCAAACCTATAGGCATCCCAATCCGATGGGAGGACGGCTTGGCCGATTTGGGTGTGAGGGTTTAAGGCTACTCAAACCTATAGGCATCCCAATCCGATGGGAGGACGGCTTGGCCGATTTAGGTGAGAGGGTTTAAGGCTACTCAAACCTATAAGCATCCCAATCCGATGGGAGGACGGCTTGGCCGATTTGGGTGAGAGGGTTTAAGGCTACTCAAACCTATAGGCATCCCAATCCGATGGGAGGACGGCTTGGCCGATTTGGGTGAGAGGGTTTATGGCTACTCAAACCTATAAGCATCCCAATCCGATGGGAGGACGGCTTGGTCGATTTGGGTGAGAGGGTTTAGGGCTACTCAAACTTATAGGCATCCCAATCCGATGGGAGGACGGCTTGGCCTATTTGGGTGAGAGGGTTTAAGGCTACTCAAACCTATAGGCATCCCAATCCGATGGGAGGACGGCTTGGCCGATTTGGGTTAGAGGGTTTAAGGCTACTCAAACCTATAGGCATCCCAATCCGATGGGAGGACGGCTTGGCCGATTTGGGTTAGAGGGTTTAAGGCTACTCAAACCTATAGGCATCCTAATCCGATGGGAGGACGGCTTGGCTAATTTGGGTGAGAGGGTTTAAGGCTACTGAAACCTATAGGCATCCCAATCCGATAGGAGGACGGCTTGGCCGATTTGAGTGAGAGGGTTTAACGCTACTGAAACCTATATACATCCCAAACCGATGGGAGGACGGTTTGACCTATTTGGGTGAGAGGGTTTAAGGCTACTCAAACCTATAAGCTTCCCAATCCGATGGGAGGACGGCTTGGCCGATTTGGGTGAGAGGGTTTAAGGCTACTCAAACCTATAGATATCCCAATCCGATGGGAGGACGGCTTGGCCGATTTGGGTGAGAGGGTTTAAGGCTACTCAAACCTATAAGCATCCCAATCCGATGGGAGGACGGCTTGGCCGATTTGGGTGAGAGGGTTTAGGGCTACTCAAACCTATAGGCATCCCAATCCGATGGGAGGACGGCTTGGCCGATTTGGGTGAGAGGGTTTAAGGCTACTCAAACCTATAGGCATCCCAATCCGATGGGAGGACGTCTTAGACGATTTGGGTGAGAGGGTTTAAGGCTACTCAAACCTATAGGCATCCCAATCCGATGGGAGGACGTCTTGGCCGATTTGGGTGAGAGGGTTTAAGGCTACTCAAACCTATAGGTATCCCAATCCGATGGGAGGACGTCTTGGCCGATTTGGGTTAGAGGGTTTAAGGCTACTCAAACCTATAAGCATCCCAATCCGATGGGAGGACGGCTTGGACGATTTGGGTGAGAGGGTTTAAGGCTAGTGAAACCTATAGGCATCCCAATCCGATAGGAGGACGGCCTGGCCGATTTGAGTAAGAGGGTTTAACGCTACTCAAACCTATATACATCCCAAATTTATGGGACGACGGCTTGACCGATTTGGGTGAGAGGGTTTAAGACTACTCAAACCTATAGGCATCCCAATCCGATGGGAGGACGGCTTGGCCGATTTGGGTGTGAGGGTTTAAGGCTACTCAAACCTATAGGCATCCCAATCCGATGGGAGGACGGCTTGGCCGATTTAGGTGAGAGGGTTTAAGGCTACTCAAACCTATAAGCATCCCAATCCGATGGGAGGACGGCTTGGCCGATTTGGGTGAGAGGGTTTAAGGCTACTCAAACCTATAGGCATCCCAATCCGATGGGAGGACGGCTTGGCCGATTTGTGTGAGAGGGTTTAAGGCTACTCAAACCTATAGGCATCCCAATCCGATGGGAGGACGGCTTGACCGATTTGAGTGAGAGGGTTTAAGGCTACTCAAACCTATAAGCATCCCAATCCGATGGGAGGACGGCTTGGCCGATTTGGGTGAGAGGGTTTAAGGCTACTCAAACCTATAGGCATCCCAATCCGATGGGAGGATGGCTTGGCCGATTTTGTTGAGAGGGTTTAAGGCTACTCAAACCTATAGGCATCCCAATCCGATGGGAGGACGGCTTGGCCGATTTGGGTAAGAGGGTTTAAGGCTACTCAAACCTATAGGCATCCCAATCCGATGGGAGGACGGCTTGGCCGATTTGGGTGAGAGGGTTTAAGGCTACTCAAACCTATAGAACTTAATCCTTATTTTTCATCCTGGGCGCACGACCAGGACTTTCACAATTTTCATCATCCTGGGCGCACGACCAGGTCTTTCGCAATTTTCGCATTTCATCCTGGGCGCACGACCAGGACTTTCACAATTTTCATATTTCGTTCTGGGCGTACGACTAGGATTTTCACAATTTTCAAACTCCTAATCTGGACTTAAGAAGGACTGCCGTCACTATGTTAGGTTTTTTCTAACCTGACCACTTTCGGGGACAAAGGTTTTCTTAACCTAACATGACTATACTGGTCTTACGTCCTACCAAGGACTGCCGTCACAATGATAGGTTTTCTCTAACCTGACCACTCTCGGGGACAAAGGTTTTCTTAACTTAACATGACAATACTGGTCTTACGTCCTACCAAGGACTGCCGACAACTCCTTTCAAATCAAATGGCCTTATGTCCACGCCGGACTGCCCGTACAACCTGTAGATACCCCGGGAGAGCCCACAGCTTGGCTAGAGCGGTGGTAGGATCCTAGGATGTCTAACTTGTTTTAGATTGTTTAGAGTCGCCACCTATGTTTTTAAAGGAACATAAGAAAAACCTAGAAATAGCCTAATTTATGTACAAAACCAGAGATTCGAGAGAGAAGGGTTCGGGGGTTAAGTGACGGAGTGGGAAGTACTTAAACACCCACTCCGCCCCGCTTATGCGGATCTTGCTACTATTGGTGTTCTAATGCTAAATGTCCTTTAATTTATTAACAGTGCTAACAATTATAATGTAAAGAAAAAGGGGAAGAAAAGAGAATTGTTTTATTTATAAATTTATGCTAAACAATTACATTAAGAAATGTATAGGAAATTAAAGTAGAGATTAAAATGTAGGGAGATAACCTTAACCAACTTTAATGTAGTAAAGTGGTCATTTGGTCATGTCCCAATTGATGGGGATTGCATACTAGTAAGACTAGAATAAAAGAGAAGAAGAATAAAAGTACCTTTAGAAAAGAGGACCTTAGACTTTGACTTGAAGATGGTGTTGTTTGTAGAGAAATGGTTGTGCAACACTTTGTGTAGTGTTTGTTTGTAGGGAAAATGTGTTGAGAGAACTTGTGTATAGTTCTTGTAGGGAAGATGAAGTTGGTCCCTTTCTAAGGTAGAAATGAGAGGTTTTTATAGGTAAAAAGAGGAGGGAAAACTTGGAGGGAAATTGGTCAATCCATGTGAGATGGAATTGACCAATAGAAAATAAGATAAATAAAATAATAAATGAAATAAATAAAAGAAAATCAAACAATAATAAAAAGGAATATTTTGTTTTTTAATGAAAAGGCTAGAATAAAGGATTGGGAGTTTTTGGAACAAACGGGGGATGAACTTGGATGTAAAAAGAGGTTATTTTGTAAACTAGGAAAAGGAGGGAAATAAGGTGCAATCCGTTACTGCCAAAGTAGGAAGCGCGCGAGTCCCGCTTTGGGGGCGAGACGCGCGCGCAGCCCGTTAACAGTTCCGGAAGCGCCCGCGGCAGAAAAGGATAGAATGACAGAATGACCCTAAAAGTTAACTCTGTTATGCAGTTTAGTCCAAAACTAACGGAATCAGTTAGGAACTTAACCAAAGTAACAGAAATCAACAAAAATAAGTTAAATAAACTTACTTTGTATGCAATCGGGGTGAGAGGTCCAAGGCGGGGTGTCTACAGAGCCCCTCGGCGACGTGGATTGCAAAGCAAAACGCGTCGACGAAAGTAAAAACACCCGCCGAGGACATCGACAAAGAAAAAGAAAGAAAAGAAAGCAAAGACTCAATAAAACATGAATTTGAAATTGCGATAGATAGAGGTGCGCTCCCTGCATGAGCGACTTTTGCTGGAGTGTTGTATTGGAGCTCATGGGAGCTTGTCTTGATATGGACCGAGTTATTGAGTTGGGGCTCATGGGAGCTTGTCTCGATATGGACCGAGTTGCCGACTTGGAGCTCATGGGAGCTTGTCTCGATATGGACCGAGTTGCCGACTTGGAGCTCATGGGAGCTTGTTTCGATATGGACCGAGTTTCCGACTTGGAGCTCATGGGAGCTTGTCTCGATATGGACCGAGTTGCCGACTTGGAGCTCATGGGAGCTTGTCTCGATATGGACCGAGTTGCCGACTTGGAGCCGCATCTGCTTATGTTGTTGACTTTGTGGGGTATGGGCACGGTTGACCACTTTCTGGTGGGGATAAAGTGCCTTGAGTAGCGGATGCTGTTGACTTCGTGGTAGTACCTGTTATGTGTGTGCTTGACAGGTATATGTGTTCTTGCAAGAAGATGCATGAAGTGTGAAATGAAGAGAGAGAAATTGTGCTCGTGGTGTGATGGGATTTTGGAACACCCTTTGCAATGAGAGAGAAGTAAGAATGTAGAGAGTGATCTTGTGTGCGGTGTGATTTCGAGGAAAGCATTGGATGTATTCATACCTTTACTTACCATTGCCGCTTGAGTGGAGATGGATTTCTGATGTCCGTGGAGGATGCTTTGATGGAGAATGTCCATTCTTTGGATGTTGATGAGAGAACGCTCTTGATGATGGGTTGGCGAGATGGTACTCTGGATGATGGGTTGGTCGTGCCAAAGGCTGCCTACATATCCCTTGGAAGGAATCATACCAGCGTAGTTCAAGGATGATGGAGAATTCTGGGGAAGAAGCTATGGAGCAAGGCAAAGTAAAGCACATACTTTTGCACATAGAAGGAGAAAAAAGAATTTTTTTTTTTTTTTTTTTTTAGTTCGTGGGTGAACCATTTTAACCATTGTGTGCTTGTGAAGCCAAACCAAGATCAAGTCGTGTTCAATCGAAGTCCGGATTGCCTTGTTGAATTCTGTCATTGTTGTTGTGGTGTCCAACGAAATTGATGTCTAGCCCCAAGAGATTTGTCGATAATGGGGCTCCAAAAGGCATTTGATGCCGAGATAAGGGGTTGCTGATTGTAAAGCTCCTATAATGCCTTTGATGCCAAACTTTGAGTGGCTTGCATAGCCCCAAGATAAATCAGTTCTTGGCCCATTCAAATAAATCGCCTTTTGTTGTTGGCGTGAGCAAATCCCAAGAATAGATTATTGATACCAAGCCTCGAGAGATTGCAAAGCCCCAAATGTCATGGACTTCTTGTTTGCGAGCTTTAAGACGGTGGAGTGTGAAGACCTTTCGATGTAAAGCCCCAAATTATCTTGTGATCGGTTCGGCATTGAGAGCGGATGTACCGTTTGGTAGAATTTTTGATAGAGATCTCCTTCTTGCTCTTACTGGGGAGATGAATGGCCTCATTGTGGTCGATACCCAAATGGCTGAGGGCTTATGTCAAAAGATGCAGTAATGACAGATCTTCGGATGCAACTAGTGCTGTGGCCCAACTTTATCTGAGCTGCACCTTGTGCTTTTGATCTTTGGAGAAGGGGGTGCTGAATTGCAGAAACATTGGGATTGGCCGTGGCATTTCCCGCTATAACCCTGTTTTGATTAGAGTTTAGCATATTGAATCTTTTTCCTTTTCTCTAAGACTTCCTTCAAAATCTCGCTGTGAGTTCTAACAAAAATCATCAACTTCATTCATAACATCGGAGTCTTCATTTAAAACCAAGAGGCCTTTGACTTGAAGTGTTGAGAGACCCTTTGAAGCTTGATCCCTTTCATGAAGACTACTCCCAAATTGCGTTGCTCGAGTATTGTTGCTCAAAAGAATGTCGGTCGCGAAGCCCCAATATTGCCCTTTGCTCGGATTACTGTAATGCCGTAGCCCAAAAGATTGTAGATTGCGAAGCCCCTTGAGACCTTCGGTGCCGAATTGAGGAAGCTTCCAATGTTGCACATGACTCGGCTGGGGATACTGCTGGGGAGTTAATTGCTCTTTGCCGAGGGAGCCTTTAAGACTTGACCGTAGCCCTTAGAGTGACATCATTGATTGCGAGAAAGGTCCATCTTTGATTGGGGGAACGAGCACGGGCACACGCGACAAGAGGGCTTTTTGACATCCCTTTCGGGAGACTTTGAGGATAGTCTCACACATCTTTCTCGAACATAGCCTCTAGGGCGTATTGATTGTCAAGTGAAGAAAAAGAAGTCCTTGTCCTTGAGTCACATAGCCCCTAGGGCGTCACCATTTGTTGAGCAAAGCAAGAGTGACTCATCCTCGTGCGAGGGAACAAACATGAGAGGACATGGCAAGAGCTACTCCATTTCTCGGGAGCCTTTCGGCGTACTTTAGAAGCAAATACTTGAAGAAGATTTGAAAACTGAGACACATGTTGTTGCTATTTGTTGCCCAAGCCAATTGACTAGCTAGGGATTATTTATGCAACCTCGTGCCCTTTTATGATGGGCTCGTTCTCGGATGGGTCTTGGCTACCACGGGCCTTCTTTTCATGAACCCAAAAATGCACACTGCTGGAGAATGATGCCAATAACCCAAAACAACCTTTGATGGTGCCATATCTTGTCGAGCCTTTTGCAATCTCAAAGTTGACTCGGTGGGGAATTGACTTGCTGAGGAGATCCTATGTAGAGCTCGTGCAGTTGTCTTCTTTAGAGGCCGGAGATCTCCATTTCTCTTTCCCTTCTCTCTCTCACTCTCTCTTTTTTTTTTATGACGCACCCTGTTTTTTGCCTAGACTGCCCTTTCGGGTTTTCAATCTAGCGGGCATCTCTTTTGCGTCTTCATTTTGACTCGATTAATGAGGGAGTGTGCATTGACTCTAGCTGAGGAGATAAGGCATGTGATTTTGCGGTGGAGACCTCTTGTCACTAAATGTGAGTGACATTGACTTGGTTAGGGAAGTGTCCCTAGTATTGGCTTCATGTATTTGACCGTTTTTTGAATGACTCATGAAGGCAAGTAAGTCATTAAGAGAGAATAGAAGGAAAGCCCCAATTTGATTGCAAGAAATTGGGAGTATGCAGAAAAAATAGAAGTCCCTAGACTCGACAAGGAACGCGAAATGATTCCAAATCTAAGAAAGTTGTTCAATCTTTTGGTGATTAATTCATTGGCAAATGAATCGTACAAAGATGTCATGACCAGTTCGAGAGGAAGGCCGATCACCATAACGCGCTAGGGCTAAACATATCTTCTTTCTTGCATGAGACCGGATCCGCAGGTTGCCTACGTTCCTCCAGTGTAGAGGCTCAGGTCACCGTAGTTCTTGTGGATTCTCCATTCTTCGTGATGGAATTGTTGCTTCGTAGCTTCGTCCTTTATTGGTGGATGATGATGTTGATCTTCTTTGATTGAGGGGGATTTTTTTTTGTGCTCTAACTTTTGCCTAGGTTGATTTGATGATTTCAACCTAGCGAGCTTTTTTTTTTTTTTTTTTTATCCCCCTTTGAAAACTTTGCTTGATTTTTCTCCATGCTTGATGTCTTGGATTCGCCGTTGTTGTTGATGTCGTTACCTTCGTCACGATGTTTAGCCCCTAGGCGTTCAAGCGATGGCCTTCGTTCTAAAACTTGTTTAGACATCTTTTCATCATTTTGCGAAGAATTAAATTGAACAACTTGGAATTGTGTATGAGGACAAGAACGACTTTTATTTGATAAGATCGACTCAAACATTGACATGAGAAGGAAGAAAACTTAATGAACACAAAAGAGGACTTTGACTCTCTTTTTTTTTTTTTTTTTTATTCCTACTACTAGGTAGAGAAAGAGAAACGGAGATTGCTGTCGTCGTCTTTGCCGTTGTAGTCTCCTTGCGGCATGATCTCTTGTTGAAGGCCCATTTCAAAACCAATCTTTTTCCTTGATGGGTTCTTACATGTTGCCATTCTCTAGCGGTTGCTTTTCACCCACAGTAAATTCGCCGTTGTCGATCAAATCTTGGATGATGTTGTTGGGTATGCCCACATGTATCTCAGTTTTAATGTAATAGGATTTATTAGATTTGATTGATCCATCACCTAAGTTTTATTTCATGGACTTTAGACCCACATGTAAGAAGTATTTATACTTCATTTTTTTAAGTTGTCTATTGTTATAGAATAGGCTTAGAAATAGGGCAAGAAGGTCAAGATTCAAAGAAAAATCACTCAGTAAGTTTGAGCCGCGCATACGCGCCATGCGCCTCTCTTCATTTGCGCCATGCGCTTCTCTTCATTTGCGCCATGCGCCTTTCATAGCGAACGCACTAGGACTTATTACTAAGTATGCTACGCGCCTATGCGCCCCTTGATTTAGCGCACACATTATGTGCGCCTCTTGGCTCAAACGCGTCTCAAAGTGTTTATTCAACACTCAGTGATTTATTGAAGATTCAAAGACTTGAAGAGAATTCAAATTACGCCAATGATCCAACGGTGGTTAAAAGATGCATATGCGCCTAATCTATTGACACGCGTCCACAACGGTCACATTTATGTTGAGTGTCAAAATGGCCATAATATATGCATGCTCCAATCAACGAACGACAGCTCATCTTATCCACAAGGATTTCCAACGGCTAGTTTTTTGAAGTTCACTATAAATACCCCATAACTTCAACATTTTGAAGTTGCTGAGTTTTGCTAAGAATTTCAAGAATTTCTCTCTCTAAGCATTTGTTGAAGATTTGAAGATTGCCTTCGTTTTTCCAGATTTCCTCAAGAACATCTTCGTACCTTCATCCTTAGCCCAGATCTTCAAGCTATAACACTTTAGTTTCATTGTGCTCTAAATCATAAAGATCTAAAGAGCCTTGATACTAAATTCACACACGCACCTCTTTAAGTTTGATCACTTAGATCCATCTTTTAGAGATACACCGGTTATTGTTTTGGATTTGTTCATTCATAGAATATTAGATCTTGAGTTAGTGTAGAAGCTCAAAGTTTGTAATTTGTAACACTCACTCATTATATAAGATCTCCTTTAGAAATCCAAGACTAACCATCTTGGTAGAGGACGTAGATCTTTCATTGATCGAACCTCTCCAAATAGCTTGTGTTATTATCTTGTCATTTACTTTCAAGTTATTATTTTCACTCACTATTTGCTTGTTTACTCATTGTAGATTGATTGAACTGAATTGTGTTGTGTTGTTATTTCATTTGCCTTAGTTCCTTATTTCAACCACTTTGAGCCAAAATACTTAGAGTGTGTGTGCGCCCCTTTATCACACTTTGCGCCTATTTTCATTACTAAATTCCGCTGTGCATTTCACTCACTCACTTAGGCGCATTTCATAACGCTTACTTGATAAAGTGCGCATTTGCAATTGAGTTTATCAAGGGTACGAAAAGAATTTTTAAAACAGCTATTCACCCCCCCCCTCTAGCTATTTTTCATACCCTTGTTGCCCTTTGGGACCAACAAGTGGTATCAGAGCAAACACCTTTATAAAACATTTTTCGTTTTTCAAGCTTAACAGCTTGGGTGCCGATTCTAAATGGCAAACTCAAAACCTATGGCAACTGCAAACTACACTCACGTTCCGGTCTTTGATGAAGATCATTTTGACGTGTGGAAATTCAGCATATTGACTCATCTCAACTCAATCGATGAAAGGCTTCATGACACCGTCGTTTATGGACCTTATATTCCGATGAAGGCGAATCCAAATCCACGCACAAATGCTGTTCAACCAACCGTCAAGAAACCAAGGGAAGAATGGACTGAGGAAGAAATTAGAAGAGTTGCAAATGATGGCAAAGCAAGAAACATTCTTCTAAGCACTCTAAGCACGGATATGAAACAACAAGTCATGCATTGTGCTACTGCTAATGAGCTATGGGATGCTATTGAAGAGCATATTGAAGGAGACACCGTCTGCAAGGAGAACAAGAAATACGAAGTACAAAAGAGATTCAACAATTTCTCTCAACTCCCCGGTGAAAACTTGAGGCAAACTTATGAACGCTACTGTGAAATTATCAATCTATGTATTTCACTTGGCATGAAGTTTACTAACAAAGATTTTAATGTAAATTTTCTACAAGCTTTTGGATCAAGATACCTACATAAATCTAGCGCTCTTGAAGACGCTGGAACTTTAGATGTATGGACATTAAGGAACCTTTATGCAAATCTCAAAGTTTACGAACTCAAACTTCAGCGAATTAGCGAAACTGAAGGAAAATCAAAATCTATGGCTATGGTGGCGCACAGAGAAACTGCGCCTGCACCTGCGCCTGTTCCTACGCCTGTACAAGATGAGAAAAGTTCCGACCCCAAAATTTCCACTTCTGAGCTATTAGACATGGATGATGAAGACCTCGCTTTATTTGTGAAGAAATTTCAAAAGTTCAGAAAATTCTCAAGACCCGGCTCAACCAACAAATTTCAAGGATCTACCAGCAAAGCTCCTCAAAAGTTTACAAGGAGCAGCGATTCAAAAAGAAAAGAAGATCTCGTTTGTTTTAATTGCAGGAAACCCGGACATTTTGCATCAAGCTGCCCGATCCCCAAATTTGAATATATGCAAAAGAAGAGCAGTCATACTCCCAAATTCACTCCCAAGTTCACTCGTCACAAGGGAATGGTTGCTGAAGAAGAAGCACCAGCAAATGAGCATAACACTTGGATTGAAACAGACTCCGATGAGAGCGATGAAGATTCTGATGATGGACTCGTTTGTTTGATGGCAAATGATGATGAAGTTGATGCTTATGATTCTGATGATGACTTCTCCAAGGATGTTCCGATATGAATGCCTTGAATAAACCTATCAAGAAATCTGCAGGTTTTCAAGAAGTGAAAAAGAAGAAATGACTAACCATCAGCGAGCTCGTTGAATAAGGATTTCTCACTCCGGCTCAAAACGATGGTGGATTGTTATTCTCACGGTGTGATCTTGGAGCAAGGAACAAATTGAGAAAATGAGCATACATTAGACCACAGGTTGAACCTACTGCTCCAATCTCTAAAATCAATGATGATGAAGTGATTGCTGAACAAGAAAAATTGTTCAAGAAGGCTGAAAAGGTAATCACTAGATTTGATAGTATTAAGGAAGCTTTAGCACTATCATGTGATGAAATTTCCTAGCTTAAGACCGAGAAATCTCTACTTAAATCTGAACTCACCCTCCTTAAGGAGCAGATAAAGAGCATGACTCCTCTTACTGTTAAAAACACTTTTCTAACAGAACAGAACTCACTTCTTAAAGTTCAAAACGATGAATTGGTTGCTCAAATTACTGATCTTAAAAAGATTACAAATGAATGGTCCAATTCTCGTGTCACTATGGAGAATATATTTGAGTCCCAAAAAGTCAGTGGTGATAAAAGTGGCTTGGGATTCTCATCAACTAGTGACAACTTTAAATGTGATGTCTGTGCTGAAAGAGATAGTGAATTTACCAACCAACAAACTTTTGAAATTCCCAAGGAAAAACATTCTAATTCAATGGGTAAAGGACAGGAAAAAGTCAAGAGACAAACATTCCATTATGTCTACCCAACGAAGCAATTTGGGAAAGCTAATGGGAAAGATATAGCTACAGATGAACCATCTCCTAGCAAAATCATTCTTGAAAATAGGCGCGCTCCTTCTCCGAGTGCTCATTATGCGCCTAAGAGCCACGCGCCTCATCGCCGTGCGCCTCCAAGCCCTATGCGCCCTCCAAGAAAAAGCGCTCCAAAATTTCAAAAGAAAGATTTTGTTAAGGCTAGTTCATCTGACCCAAAGAAGAATGCCATCCCCAAGAAAAGTAAAGAGTTTGTGAAAACTCACGTGATTGGTGGCTTTCATCATTGTTCCATTTGTGATTGTTCAGGACACAAGGCCGTGGAATGCCTTTTGCGATTCACTCCCAATGCCAAAGGACGTAAAAATCTTAAGGTCAAGCAAGAGTGGGTTGTCAAAAGTTGCTAACCCTAGGACCCAAAAGGAATAAAGGGGACCTGCTTAAATGTCTATATTTCAGGTTCTTTGTTTCATGGCTGGATCTTCAAAAGCTAGAAATTATGAATGGATTCTCGATAGTGGGTGTTCAAGACACATGACTGGAGATGAATCCTTATTAGAAGATGTCCATAAAGAAAGAGGTCCCTCTGTAACATTTGGCGATAATAACAAAGGTCAAGTTGTAGCATATGGAAAGCTCAAGAAAGACAAAGTGTGCATTGAAAGAGTCTCACTCGTCGAAGGGCTCAAGCACAACTTATTATCCATATCTCAATTCTGTGACAAAGGATTAGAATGCCATTTCACTTCAACGCAATGTCTTATCAAGAATGGCAAAACTGGAGCTATCTTACTCACGGGATATCGTAAGACAAATATTTATATTATTGATTTCCATAGTAAGAACTCTAGTACTAATCTTTGTTTTGTAGCAAAAAGTGTGAACGAAAATAGTTGGCTGTGGCACAAGCGCTTAAGTCACTTGAACTTCAAGTATATATCTAAACTCAGCAGGAATAATCTTGTCAAAGGACTTCCCAAGGTTGCTGATCATCATGACAAAAAGTGCGCCGCATGTCAACTTGGCAAATAACCGAAGCAGTCATTTTCAAGCAAGTCAAATCCTTCAACTACAAGATGTTTGCAACTGCTTCACATTGATCTATTTGGACCAGTTACCACCGCAAGTATTAGAAGAAACAAGTATACTCTAGTTGTGGTGGATGATTATTCAAGATATACATGGGTGGAGATGATGATTACAAAAGATGATTGTTATGATATTCTCACTACCTTATTTCGACTGCTCCAAACCCAAAAAGAAGATGACATCGTTAGTGTTCAATCCGACAATGGAACAGAATTCAAGAACAATGGTGTTGCTCGATATTGTGAAGATCATGGGATAGATCACAACTTTTCAACCGCCGGAGTCCCTCAACAAAATGGCGTTGTTGAACGAAAGAATAGGACGTTGATTGAAGCGGGAAAGACAATGATAGCTGAAGCTAAATTGCCTAAGTACTTTTGGGAAGAAGCTATCAACACTGCATGTTTTACTCAAAATCGTTCCCTCATCAACAAATTTCACAACAAGACTCCGTATGAACTTTGGCGTGGTAGAACTCCCAACATTGCATTCTTCAAAATTTTTGGTTGCAAATGTTATATCCTCTACAACGGAAACGAACATAGAGGTAAATTCGATGCCAAAGCCGACGAATGTATTTTTGTTGGGTATGCCAAACACTCTAAAGCTTTTCGTGTTTTTAATAGAACTACACTAGTGATAGTTGAATCTGTACATGTTACATTTGATGAACATTCTCTCCTTGAGCCACATTTGGCTCCAAATATTGCTGATGATTCTATTGAGCTAAATGATACAGGTGCTCCTATTTATGTTGCGCCCACTCAAGATCAGAATCTATCAACACAAGGAAATCCATCTACATCAAATGCGCCTAATTAAATGTATAATGCGCCTGGTGAATCCTCTATTGCGCCTCATTCAAATGATGCGCCTCATGATTCCTCTCACGCGCCTATTTCTACTGCTGCATCTGGTGTAAACCCAAATTTCAATTCTGAGCCAGTTCAATCCCCAAATTTCAATGACTTTGAATCTGGTGAAGATGTACCAATTGAAGACCTTCAAGTTACTACGACTCAACCTAACTTACCTCCTGAAATTCGTGAAGTTAGAGGTCATCCAATTGCTAATATCATCGGTGATCTACAAGTTGGTGTTCGTACAAGGAGAGCTACAAAATTTGATGCTTATACTGCTTTTATCTCTCAAATCGAACCGAAGAAGGCTGATGAAGCGCTCCAAGATCCTAATTGGGTTGTTTCAATGCAAGAAGAACTCAATCAATTTGAACGATGTAAGGTTTGGACTCTAGTTCCAAGACCAAATGATCATGGAGTGATTGGTACGAAATGGGTGTTCAGGAACAAGATGGATGAGAATGGAACCATCACGAGAAACAAAGCAAGATTGGTTGCACAAGGCTATAGGCAAGAAGAAGGAATTGACTACGATGAAACTTTTGCGCCCGTAGCAAGACTTGAAGCTATCAGATTATTTCTAGCTTACGCCGCTCACAAGAACTTCAAGTTATATCAAATGGACGTGAAGAGCGCATTTCTAAATGGTGAACTCCAAGAACAAGTCTATGTTGCTCAACCACCTGGGTTTGAAGATTCACAATTTCCAAATCATGTGTACAAACTCCAGAAAGCTTTGTATGGACTCAAACAAGCACCAAGAGCATGGTATGATACACTATCAAAGTTTCTCATCGAAAAAGGCTTCACTCGCGGTAAAATCGATACAACTCTTTTCATTACCAAACATAATGGTCATAAATTACTTGTTCAAATTTATGTTGATGATATTATATTTGGTTCTACTAATGAATTGTTGTGCAAGCGTTTTGAGAAACTAATGAAGACCAAGTTTGAAATGAGCATGATGGGAGAACTCACATTCTTCCTCGGGCTTCAAATCAAGCAAATGAGTGAAGGCATTTTTATCAATCAAGCCAAATACACAAAGGACTTAATCAAGAAGTTTGGACTTGAGAACGCTAAAGCATACGATACTCCAATGGCCACCGGCAACAAACTCGACAAAGATTTAAAAGGTAAACGTGTTGATCAAACGCTCTATCGAGATATGATTGGCTCACTCCTTTATCTTACTGCTAGTAGGCCTGATATTATGTTTAGTGTTTGTGTTTGTGCTCGTTATCAATCCGACCCTAGAGAAGCACACTTAATTGCTGTGAAACGTATTATAAGATATCTCTCTGGCACTGTTAACCTTGGACTTTGGTACACCAAAGATTCGAACCTTAAACTTGTAGGTTATTCAGATGCGGATTATGCAGCATGCACAATTGATAGGAAATGCACTAGTGGCACTTGTCACTTCCTCGGATATCGACTTGTGTCATGGGCAAGTAAGAAACAAGCTTTTGTATATATCTCAACAACCGAAGCCGAATATATCGCTGCGGGAAGTTGTTGTTGTCAAATACTTTGGATGAAGCAGCAATTGGTGGACTATGATATCATCGAAGAAAATTGTCCCATCTACTGCGACAACACATCAACAATTGCGGTTTCTGAAAATCCTGTCATGCACTCAAAGACCAAACACATCGACATCAAATATCACTTCCTCAAAGACCACGTGGAGAAAGGCAATATACATTTGGAACACGTGGGAACCGACTATCAAATCGCCGACATTCTAACGAAAGCACTCGACGCGAAACGGTTCATGTTTTTGAGAGGTGAATTGGGTATGCTTGAACTCAACTAAATTCAATATAGTTTTGTCAATACTAATGATTTTATGTTGTGTTGAGTTATGAGTATATTAGGTACAAATGTTAGATCAATTTTTCAAAGTTTCAAGGAAACTATGCGCTATCTATGCGCCTTACTAACTAGAGTTTTCGGTGGAACCGGTGAACCACGCGAGCTGGTTAGATGCGTGGGACAGAGGGCTCGTAGTACCTGCTAGCGCAGCTATGCAGTGGAAGGGAAGGAGCCTAAATCGCATGCCTCCGGTGGCTTCTTTCTTTTTCAAAGAAAAAAGAAAGAAGTGCAAGGAGATTAGACTCTCGGATGATACTAAGCAGCTACCGACCCTTCCGACGCGCCCTTGACCTATCTAAAGTGGGGTCTAGTTTAAGCTGTCAAAGAAATGGCCTGGAAAGAAGAACCACTAGTAGGTATATGGATGGAGTCTCGCTCAGTAAAGAGAGTTGTAGATTCGTAGAACAGGAGAAGCCGCGCCCATCTCTCATTTTCTGCGCGCTCAATATCTGCGCGCCTATCAATCCATGCGTGCCTAGCATCCAATGCGCTTCAAACATTTATGCGCCCTCAACCATCTTTGTGCGCCTTGATGAGCAATGCGCCTTGATAAGTAATGCGCCCCTTCATGCGCGCATTAACTTTTGCGGCTCAATCAATTCTCAAATTTAATTTCAATGATTGAACGTATTAAATACACAAGTACCAGGTATGTTTATTCTGTTCATTTATTATACGAATCTATGTCTTTTGACATTCCATTAATTGTTCAAGGGTACTTGTGCAATTAAATTTTTCCCTCGTTTTACGTTTTTCGAAAAAATTTATTTTCTGGGGATATATTTCTTGCACCCCAAACTTACACCAAAATAGATGTTTTTGGGGTTTGTGCAAAAATTAGTCAAAATTGCTCATACACTTAAAGGGAAAGTGGAGCAGTTTTTCAAAAACTAAGATGTCACATCAGTCGTACCTTGTGTCATTCAGTATTTATTGCACTTCAAATCTCAAAATCCCTCATAAATGCGCCAGTTATGATTAGCCGCCTTTTTCAAATCCCTCATTAATGCCATCCTTTCAACTTCCCATCTTTTTAAATTTTTGACCCATTTTTTTCTTTATCAGTGCAAATTTTAAACCTAACCTATAAATACTCATCATCACCTACCTCTCTCCTCACCAACTCTATCTCTCTATCTCTCTCTCGTCTCTCTCTCCCTGTATCTCTCTCTCTCTATCTTCATTTTCTTCTTCCTTTTCTATATACATTTATAAGTTTATGGGTCCTAAAAAAGCATCAACATCTACACAAGACGAAATGGTATGATCTCTTGAACCTTAATCTCCTTATTTTCAATTTTTTGTTCATTCGCCATTTTCAACCCGGATTCGTTTTTTCTTTGATTTTTCTTGTTTCGATGATCCGTTTTCTATATCGTTTGTTGGGTTGTGTTCATCTTATGATTTCTAATCTTTTGTATACAACATTTCAACGATCAATGCTTTCTTCATTACAAATCTGAACTTTTGGTTTTCAAAACTTTTCAAGTTTTCGGTTCTTCATTTGTTCATTGTGCTTTCATTATTGATTTGTTCATGTTTTTGTTTACATATTTAGATTCCTTGTTGTCATGCGGTCATTTTGATATATTATTTGTCTGTTTTGGTGAAGTTTCATGATTTTCGTGTTCTTGGTGTTCTTCGAGCATTCAAGGGTCGTTCTTCGTGTTCTTCGTCATTCTTGCATGTTTTGGTCTCTAAAAATTTTCTATCTTGTTTTCGAAAATTTATACTTTGTGATTTTCATTTCTTTCATTTGAATACTTATTATTTTGTTTTTGCTAAGTCAAAATTTTCACACGATATGCGCCTATATACTTCTTTATGCGCCTACTTTTTATGCGCCTGAATGCTTTCTGCGCCTCTACTTGTATATGCGCTTAAATCATTCTGCGTCTAAAACCATTATGCGCCTAACTTCGTACTTAGTCAAATTTTGTTGTTTTAATTTTTCCTTAGTATTCACATAGAACCATAATATGCGCCTTGTAACTCTATGCGCCTTTAAATATTTCATGCGCCTAATTCAATCATGCGCCTTGAATCTCTATAATTTTGTGCACCTGATTCAATTATGCGCCTATCTATTCTTTATGCGCCTATGTTACTTTGATCATTTTATGTTTATATGCGCCTATGTCACTTCTAACATCAATCATCTTGTTTTTCAGGACCTTGCAAATTTCAAATTAGAAGAAACTCTTGATTTGTTAGAGTTATCTGGTGAAGTAATTGGGCGAGAAATCATAGAGACTTTGCGCGTTGCTGGTCTGCTCCCTTTCTTCACCATGGATCAATCTTTCTATTCTGCACTCCTCGTGGATGAGTTCTTTTCCACTGCTGTTCTAGTGGAAATTGATGTTAATGGACGCACTCACTACAGGATTGAGGCTCGAGTTCAAAATGTTGACGTCCATATCTCCTCATCTGTGATTCGACACTTACTCGGTTTTCCATCTACGGGTGAAGATCGCATTATTGGGCGTCCGATGACTTACTCTATTGATGATCAGAACAGGATGGCTGCTTCACTTCTGAATATTCCCACACTTCAAAATAATATCAAAAACACTGAGATTCGAGATGGTGGAGAACTCTTGACTCACATTGCGCACTTGGTGGGAACTTCAATTGTTTTCAAAACCGGGAACGTGAACCGATTCACGGTGGAACAATGGGAATACACAGCTGCCATCATGGCCAAGGAGAAGCTTCACTGGCCTCACATTTTATTCAAGACGTTGCGTGAGCAGAATGATAAGTTTGTGAAGAACAAGAGTGATGGAAAGACCAGGTTTCGCTCACACTGCCTTCTTCTCACAAAACTTTTTCTAACTTATCCTGAGTTAGTTAAATTTTTGAATGAGAATCCTGAGTATAAAATCAATGATGTTCCAACGTTTGGAAAAGCGAATTTGGACCTCAAAAAGCGCAGAAAGAAGCCTACTAAGCGCGCCAAGGGAATTCAAATCAAATCTGTTGAAGGCTTAGTTGATGAAGACACAGAATCAGACGATGCGCCAGTTCTTAAAGGCGCACCATTAAAGAAGAGCGCATTGACGGCAAGCGCTAGACAAAACGCTGATCCCTTGCCAGGCGCAGAGAAAAGCAAAGGAAAACGGGTGGTTGATGACCCTCCTGTGCGCCTATCAAACGTACTAGATTTGAAACTGATGAAGAACGTGATCTAAGGCTAGCGCAGGAAGCCAGCAGACTTGAGGCTCAAAGGAAAAGAGATGAAGATTTTCAAGCTAAGCAAGCTGCTGAGAAAGAGAAGCTAGAGCGCATAAAAGGCGCTGGATCAAGCGCTGATATTGAGAAAGGGCCTTCTGTTCCCACGCCTACCCAGCGCGCGCCTACTCAACGCGCCCCCGCTTCCCGTGCGCCTCCTGTCAAAATTCAACAGACCAAAGTGTCAAGAGTACAACTCCTTTCTGATTTTTTTGGCGATGATGTTTCAGACATAGAGGAAGTTTAGGGGGAGCAAGAGACCATGCCTCAGCGCACTCCTTCTCCAGTTGCGCCTCCACCTCCTTCTGGACCAGATCAAATCACAACGGAAACAGTTGTTGTTGAAACTGTTGATGTTGAAACTGAAGATGAATTTGAGTCTCCTACTCATTCTCCTCCTCATGCGCCTCCATCTCCTATTGCGCCCCTTCAAGCTGATGCGCCCCAGTCTACCCCTGCGCCTCCTCCGTCTGCTCCCGATTTGAGCGAGGTACTTTCCATTCTTCATTATTTGCAGCAGTGGCAAGCAAATTTAGAGCAAGGACAGACACAAATAAAGTCTCAATTTGAGCTTCTTACTTCCTTACTCACTGATCAATCTGAAGAGATCGCTGCCATTAAGGGGGAGATGAATTCTCTCAAGGACAAACTTTCTGCTCCTTCTCCTCCTCCGGCGCAGACTCAGGTTCAACCTTATACTGATCAGGTGCAAACCACCTCTTCTGTGCCTACTTTCATACCTCAGTCTGCTGCGTCTCAATCCAACATGAACGTGCTAGTATCAAAGTTGGATATTTTGAAAGAATTGGTCGTTACTCACTTCACTGCTGCTCACTCAAGCTCTGACAGACGCGCCGAACATATTTCTTCTGACATTATCACGGCTCAAAATGCCATTGAAGCTCACATTCAAATCTTAGAAGAAAATATTTCACAGCAGCAGCAAATCACTCAGCGCTCCATTGATGAATACCAAAACATCAATGTGAATCACTTGAGTTACATTAGAGACGGTATCACTGCCACTCACTCCAGTGTCACTGACACTCAGGGCTTAGCGAACCGTAGTCATCAGCTCGCTAAACAGATTTAGCGCTCTGTTTCAGAGATCGTTGAAGGATTGAAGGAAGATGATGCGCCTCCCAACCCTTAGTTTCTATTTTTGATTGTAAGTTATTAGAACCTTTTTGTAATAGAAACAACTCTTTTGTGTTAGTGATTTTGTGCTTACTTGTTTTAGCACCTTTTTGCTTTTGTTCTATTCGAAACTTGTAATTTGTAACTCCTACACCCCAAGTTTTAATGAGAACAATGCATCACTTATTATCAAACCTTGTTCACTCAAACTCCTTGTTTGTAGAACAATGAATATTGTTTAAATTCATATGCATCATATTGAATTGTTTCATACTTTCATGCATTAAGTTTAAACTTGGTTTAAACACATTTCAAAACTAAAAATCATATATCATTTTGAATGTGTTAAACTGTCGTTTCTATCTTTCCATATGTAATTCTTTATTCTTATTAGAATAGATTAGAAATCTATATCTTGGACTAGTGTGTGCTTTATCTTGAGACATGAATTACCAATTTCATTCATTTGGACATGTTTTTATCAAGTATAATGTTTGTCCTTGATATAGTAGGTAATGGCATCAATCAAATAGGGGGAGATTGTTGGGTATGCCCACATGTATCTCAGTTTTAATGTAATAGGATTTATTAGATTTGATTGATCCATCACCTAAGTTTTATTTCATGGACTTTAGACCCACATGTAAGAAGTATTTATACTTCATTTTTTTAAGTTGTCCATTGTTATAGAATAGGCTTAGAAATAGGGCAAGAAGGTCAAGATTCAAAGAAAAATCACTCAGTAAGTTTGAGCCGCGCATACGCGCCATGCGCCTCTCTTCATTTGCGCCATGCGCCTCTCTTCATTTGCGCCATGCGCCTTTCATAGCGCACGCACTAGGACTTATTACTAAGTATGCTACGCGCCTATGCGCCCCTTGATTTAGCGCACACATTATGTGCGCCTCTTGGCTCAAACGCGTCTCAAAGTGTTTATTCAACACTCAGTGATTTATTGAAGATTCAAAGACTTAAAGAGAATTCAAATTACGCCAATGATCCAACGGTGGTTAAAAGATGCATATGCGCCTAATCTATTGACACGTGTCCACAACGGTCACATTTATGTTGAGTGTCAAAATGGCCATAATATATGCATGCTCCAATCAACGAACGACAGCTCATCTTATCCACAAGGATTTCCAACGGCTAGTTTTTTGAAGTTCACTATAAATACCCCATAACTTCAACATTTTGAAGTTGCTGAGTTTTGCTAAGAATTTCAAGAATTTCTCTCTCTAAGCATTTGTTGAAGATTTGAAGATTGCCTTCGTTTTTCCAGATTTCCTCAAGAACATCTTCATACCTTCATCCTTAGCCCAGATTTTCAAGCTATAACACTTTAGTTTCATTGTGCTCTAAATCATAAAGATCTAAAGAGCCTTGATACTAAATTCACACACGCACCTCTTTAAGTTTGATCACTTAGATCCATCTTTTAGAGATACACCGGTTATTGTTTTGGATTTGTTCATTCATAGAATATTAGATCTTGAGTTAGTGTAGAAGCTCAAAGTTTGTAATTTGTAACACTCACTCATTATATAAGATCTCCTTTAGAAATCCAAGACTAACCATCTTGGTAGAGGACGTAGATCTTTCATTGATCGAACCTCTCCAAATAGCTTGTGTTATTATCTTGTCATTTACTTTCAAGTTATTATTTTCACTCACTATTTGCTTGTTTACTCATTGTAGATTGATTGAACTGAATTGTGTTGTGTTGTTATTTCATTTGCCTTAGTTCCTTATTTCAACCACTTTGAGCCAAAATACTTAGAGTGTGTGTGCGCCCCTTTATCACACTTTGCGCCTATTTTCATTACTAAATTCCGATGTGCATCTCACTCACTCACTTAGGCGCATTTCATAACGCTTACTTGATAAAGTGCGCATTTGCAATTGAGTTTATCAAGGGTACGAAAAGAATTTTTAAAACAGCTATTCACCCCCCCCCTCTAGCTATTTTTCATACCCTTGTTGCCCTTTGGGACCAACAGATGTTTCGGAGAAGGAAGCACCCTTCGGTAGTATGGCCACTATGCTTGTGGTAGCCGCACCATTCACTATGTGCATGATTCTTCAGTATCGCCTTTGGCTTGTACCCTTCCAAAGGTTTGACCTTCCCACTTGCCACCAAAGTTTCAAATGCCTCGGCTTGGGTTACTCCTAGGAGAGGAGTGAAAACTCGGTTGTTGGTGGTACCTTTGTAGCTTTTGAGGGTCGGGCCACTTGAGCATGCTTTACCATTGAACTTTGCTTTGCCGTCGGTGAGCTCTTGCAAACGGGCTTTGAGTTTGGAAACCTCTTCCTCGTGAATTCTTCTTTCATAATCAAGACGGGCCTTGAGTTCGGAAACCTCTTCTTTTTGAATCCTCTTGTAGATATCGAAACGGGCTTGACACAAATTGTCTTTACGGCGGGCATCCTCGACAATCCTATCCATTTGTTCCCCCATTGATTTCATTATGTTGAGTAACCCTTCGTTGGACACAAAATCATTTCCACCGTTGTTGTTGTTGCCGTTGGAAGCCATTGGACCTATTGGAAGAACACGGTTGATCTTAGGTTGGCCCCACAAACACCTTTTGAGTATATGATTTAACCCACAAACAAGGAAAAAGACTCAAACACATAGAGAAAAATGACTATTTTTTTTATTTAAAAGTCGGAAGGACGGAGTCCTTTTTTGGGTTTCTAGAAACATAGTGGAATCGTCACACTAGTATATAGACCTTCTCACGGTCCCATATACTCATCGGATTCCACCACGCTTGTGATACCTACATGTGACGGGATTAAACTAAATTAATGTAGTAAAGCATACATGCGGGGACGGATTTTTTATTTTCGTCCAAGATAGCCACTTTTGGGGACGGAGTTTTATTTCGTCCATTGCAACAAATTGGCATGTATGATTTGAATACATTAGTTTAGGGAAATCTCGGTTCATGAAAACCGACTTGAGTCACGGAGTGTTAGACCCTAGACTAGAATTGTGTGGCTTGTGCTCGGCTAAAGAGAGGCTTAAAGGTCACCCCCGGCATGTAGTCTTGAACTACGCCACGGGCTGAGGTTGACCTCTTCGAAAGAGTCAAGGTCGGGTGGAGCTTGAAACTTTCTAGGACGGGCCTCGACGGGTTTGGGGTTGGACTTGTGCAACTCGATTGTGAGCAGTTGATAGGAATTGTGCGCGTAGTGTGAGGTCTAACAAGTGACAATTTTTTTTCAAAGAAAGAAAAAACAAATAAGCACATATTTACAACTTTCGAATCACCCGTGTGACCGATAAAAACAAACAGAAAATAAAAGAAGTTCTGTGCAGGCCCGGTGCCCACACATTGTCATTCTGCTCTGTTCTGTTTTCTGTGCACTGTTATGTTCTGGGAATGCGCCCAGAAGCGCGCGCATTGGGTGGCCTATGCGGAAGGCGCGCGTGGTAGACAAAGAGGCGCGGAGGCGCCCGATTCTGGGCAGTACCTTCGAATCAGTGGGTTCAAGGGATTGCCTTGACCCTAAATAAAAAATTCTTTCCCCTGCAGTAATTGTTAGCACAGAAACATGGAATTGAAGGACAAAAAAGGAGGCGGGCGATTCTGGTAATTGGGGTCTGACGCGCGCGCTTTAGGCCAAGAAGGCCAGGGGCGCGCGCTTCCCACCCTTTTTACCAGAATGCCCAAAAAACAATAATAAGAACACCAAAAGTTAAGAACGCAAGTTTAACCCTCTAATAAGTACCCAGCGGAGTCGCCACTGTAGATACCCCGGGAGAGCCCACGGCTTGGCTAGAGCGGTGGTAGGATCCTAGGATGTCTAACTTGTTTTAGATTGTTTAGAGTCGCCACCTATGTTTTTAAAGGAACATAAGAAAAACCTAGAAATAGCCTAATTTATGTACAAAACCAGAGATTCGAGAGAGAAGGGTTCGGGGGTTAAGTGACGGAGTGGGAAGTACTTAAACACCCACTCCGCCCCGCTTATGCGGGTCTTGCTACTATTGGTGTTCTAATGCTAAATGTCCTTTAATTTATTAACAGTGCTAACAATTATAATGTAAAGAAAAAGGGGAAGAAAAGAGAATTGTTTTATTTATAAATTTATGCTAAACAATTACATTAAGAAATGTATAGGAAATTAAAGTAGAGATTAAAATGTAGGGAGATAACCTTAACCAACTTTAATGTAGTAAAGTGGTCATTTGGTCATGTCCCAATTGATGGGGATTGCATACTAGTAAGACTAGAATAAAAGAGAAGAAGAATAAAAGTACCTTTAGAAAAGAGGACCTTAGACTTTGACTTGAAGATGGTGTTGTTTGTAGAGAAATGGTTGTGCAACACTTTGTGTAGTGTTTGTTTGTAGGGAAAATGTGTTGAGAGAACTTGTGTATAGTTCTTGTAGGAAAGATGAAGTTGGTCCCTTTCTAAGGTAGAAATGAGAGGTTTTTATAGGTAAAAAGAGGAGGGAAAACTTGGAGGGAAATTGGTCAATCCATGTGAGATGGAATTGACCAATAGAAAATAAGATAAATAAAATAATAAATGAAATAAATAAAAGAAAATCAAACAATAATAAAAAGGAATATTTTGTTTTTTAATGAAAAGGCTAGAATAAAGGATTGGGAGTTTTTGGAACAAAGGGGGGATGAACTTTGATGTAAAAAGAGGTTATTTTGTAAACTAGGAAAAGGAGGGAAATAAGGTGCAATCCGTTACTGCCAAAGTGGGAAGCGCGCGAGTCCCGCTTTGGGGGCGAGACGCGCGCGCAGCCCGTTAACAGTTCCGGAAGCGCCCGCGGCAGAAAAGGACAGAATGACAGAATGACCCTAAAAGTTAACTCTGTTATGCAGTTTAGTCCAAAACTAACGGAATCAGTTAGGAACTTAACCGAAGTAACAGAAATCAACAAAAATAAGTTAAATAAAAATACTTTGTATGCAATCGGGGTGAGAGGTCCAAGGGGGGGTATCTTCACAACCAAATGGTTTGACTCTTACTTGGTCATCCTAAATGCTTCGGTCAACTTTAACTCACGGGAGGTTGACGGAGAAACTGGGACAAGGACTAGCCTAAAAGTGACCACTTTGTGTCGAGGCTTGGATTTGGTCAACACTACTCTATGGCACGGTCGACACATTTTCTTGATACCGGGAAAATACTAGGGGCGACATTTAAGGTACATTGTTGGACGCAAAAGTCCAAGGTTTTGGAAAATCATTCTTTTTACACACCCTCAAATGCTCATGCAATTTGAAACGGGACAACACAAAATTCAAGATACACCCTCAAATGCCCGACGCGATTTGAGAGGGGGACAACGCAATATTCAAAATACACCCTCAAATGCCCATCGTGATTTGAAAGGGAAAAAACACAATTTTTTCACAAAACACACCCTCAAGTGCCCGACGCGACTTGAAAGGGGGACGACACAACATTCAAAATACACCCTTAAATTCCCATTGCGATTTGAAAGGGAAAAAACACAATTTTTTTCACAAAACACACCCTCAAGTGCCCGACGCGACTTGAAAGGGGAAAATCACATCTTTTATCAAAAGCATGATGCCAAAAGGGCAAATTTCCAAAGTGCTCATTCCTCAAGGTGAATCTTTTAATGAAGCATGTCAGTCAAATTTTGATTTTAACTTAACCCTGAGGTTTGTTATGCATAAAGTCCTTTGGAGCTTTGTCCATTTCTTAGGAGCGATCGGGAGTGGAGAACCCTTTTGTTGTCGAGGTTGGGGTAGCCCCATGTCCTTGTAATCACCAATATTGGGGTATGTTAGTACCCGACCTGAAAATGAGTTTATTAGGACTTTCCCAAAAATACAAGGACTTTATGGGAATTAGAAACCTTGCAAAGACTTGTCCTGGATTCCCAAAATATCTCATTTATGACAAAATCCATCAAAATAGGCAACTTAGGGTTACCATAAAGCAACAGTGAAACCCTAGCTTGAAAATCAAGTCAGCCTGCAGACTTGGCCAGGCGGCCAACATTGTTACGCGTTGATCTTGGCCACGCGGCCAACATTGTCGCCGTCTTCAACAATGGCCAGGCGGCCAACCTTGCGCCGGATGATCTGGACCATCAGATCTTCCCATCAGTTTACTATATAAACCAATCCCATGCTATTGGTTTAAGGATCCGAATTTGAGAGCTCTTAAGGGACGATTTTGCTCCCAAATCAAGTCATTCAAGCCTCCAAAAACACTCTCAAGAATCCCAAGAAGATCCAAGGTTATTTCTTGCCAACAAAGGTAAGTTTTCTAACTTTTTCTTCATGTTCTTGCCATATTATTAATTTAGATCCATAATATTCATATTCTTAATATGTTTATTCATGTGTTCTTCATAACATTCATGTTCTTGCATGTTTATTCATAGTTTCTTCATATGCTTTGCATGTTCATTCATATGTTCATAATATGTTCTTCATATGTTCATCGTGTTCATAGATTAAAACCTTATTTATGCTATAGTTAGGGTTGCGATCTTCATGTTTGCATGTTATTTCATAGCCGATGATGATCTAGGGTTCATCAACCCAAGGATGATCTAGGAACTATTTCTAAACCCTAAACTTTAGGTAATTACTTCCATGATCAATAATCCTCCCATGATGAATGTGATGAATGTTCATTGAGATCTCATTGATGGCATAGTCATTATTCTAGGATGTGATCATCGTGCATGTTTCTTTCTCCTCCCTCCTCATTATGCATGATCCCTATTCTCTCTCCACATTCTAATTATGTGCGAACTACGCTGACCTGAGCTTCTCACATTGAGAGGAACGTAGGCAATCTTCGGATCCGGTCTAAATCACTAACACACTACTAACACATTCATCATGATAGAAAGACCGATCAATTCGGGCAATAGGAGTGATAACGTTCAATATTCTTCTCTTGTTGTAATTTGACCCCCGAACCCACTAAAAATGCTTTTTTCAATGTTTTGGCTTTAATTAAAACGGCGTGGCGACTCTCATAATTTTAATGTCGTTATGAATATTCCCTTTGTAAATAAAAATAATCACAGGATACTTCCCATGCGTCGCTTCATCGGAAAGGGGTATTCACAGTGACGACTCTGCTGGGGACTGCTTTGAAACTTTTTCAAAATTAGTGGGTCTAACTTTCGTTCACATCATGATGTCTGCCATGTTCTCACATGCACCCTACATACACTTGCCATGTTTACACATGCACGCACCTGCCATGTTTACACATGCACCCTACATACACTTGCCATGTTTGCACGTGCACGCACCTTGCCATGTTTACACATGCACACACCTTGCCATGTTTACACATGCACACACCTGCCATGTTTACACATGCACACACCTGCCATGTTTACACATGCACCCGCGCACTCCGCCATGTTAATACTTGTACCTTGTACCTTGTACCATACCCTTGTTATCTTCGCGTTAGTTTTAGGGTCAAACAAAACTCTGCTATGCTCCCTTGTACATTATTCTCTCTCTCTCTCTCTCTCTCTCTCATGCATTGCATTGCATCATCCTAACATCAAAAACTTCTCTATTTTCTCCTTAAAAAGAATTAGTTTCTTGCCACACACTACCACTAGTCCGTGTCAGCACTGCACAGGTCCCCATTACCCGGAGTATTCGATGTGCAGGAATTTGTGCGCTACTGTCGCCCTCTTTTCGAGTCACTCGTCTACTCCACTCACCGTGTACGTTCCGCAAGCAGTGGGAACCTTTTACCTAACCCGTGTCAACCCACACTAGTATAGGTAACACACCTAGGTTTTGACCGGTTGGTTTGGCTAGCTTTTTCTTAATAGTCAATTAACGTGCTGTCTATGTCGAGTCATCCCCATGTCAATGATGAATCGAGATCTTTGAGAGAAAGTGCACAAAAAAAGTGATTTCCCTATAAGAAAGTGCACAAAAAAAGTATAGGTAACACACCTAGGTTTATTGTCAAGATCTCCGCTCATCATTAACTTGCGTAGGATGTAACATAGACGTCACGTTAAATGCCTTTAAGGAAGGGTTAGTCGTAGGATCCGATGGGTGGTGGAAGCCGCTTGCCCTATAGGACCCTCGCCCAAATTGTCCGTTTGGGGGTGTGCAATGCAGGTGAAAAACGAGGGGTCTATAGACGTAATGATGGCCTCCACTGATCGTAGTCTTCTAACTAGTTGCGAAAAAAGGGGTACCCCTTCCAACCAATTAGGATGTAAATAATGTATGTTTTTATAAATTAAAATATACTTTGCATGAGCCTTCCCCCTCTCCTAAAGCTCCATTATCTTTCAGCAAAGCGAGTTTGGATCCGTTCGGGTGGTCGACTACAACGTGAAGCTTCTACTCCGTCCACGTTCTCAGTCTCGTCATCAGCAATGTCAACTCCCGTTTCAGCTTCAGCCTCTGCTCCTCCTGCCAGTACCGCCGAGCTCAACACTGAGGCTACTCTCAATGGTATTCCCCCAAGCCTCCAGAACTTCCTAGCCGGTCTCGAAGCCAAGATCAGGAATCTCGAGGAAAGCAACAAGATGTTGGAAGATCAGAACCAACAGTTGAAGGGTCACATTCAACAAAAGGGAACTAAACTGGTGCCCGATGGTGAGAATTTCATTTATGTCGAAGATGAAGAGGTCAATACCAACTGTCCCCCCAACACCAATGCTACTGCCTTCCCATTCCCAAGCTACCGCAATGTTCCGCCTCCATCTCTCTACACCCAACAAGGTTTCACTACCATGAGCAAGAACAAGGCTGTCTATGAACCTTCCCCTGAATTGCTTGGTGGCTACCTCTCCGCTAGCAAACTACCCGCACCCTCGTTGCCTCTGAGTATTGGGATGGCCGCTGCTACTGCTTCCACTACTCCTCCCGTCATTTTGTCAGAAACTATCCCCGACATCTCCAATCACCCTGTGGTTATGGCCATGCAAGAGCAAATGCGAAAGTTGATTGAGACCGTAGATAAGCAAAGTGCACCGACTACCAAGACAATCAACCCTAGCCAAGTAGGGGCTCTCCCCAAGGATTTCAAGATGCCTAAGGTGGCAATGTTTCATGGTGACTCGTGTCCTAAGACTCATTTGGATAGTTATGTGTTGGCCATGAGGGCTCGTGACTGCACCAATGAACAAATGGCTCGCGTATTTCATAGCACTTTGGATGGTATAGCTCTGCGTTGGTTCTTGGGGCTAGAACCAAGCGAGAGGCAAACGTGGGATCAAATCAGTGCCATTTTCTGTGAAAAATATCAAGCTAACTTGGATTGGCATGTGAATCGAACGGATCTTGAGAACACTATGCAAAAGCCCGGCGAAGCTATTTATGATTTTTACAAGAGGTGGAACCATCGGTTGTGTGAGGTCCAATACCCACCAAAGGCGAAGGAACAGAAACAGATTTTCTATAAATGCTTGCTACCGGAGATGAAAGCAGCTATAGGTAATGGTTACTTCCCTGATTTGCGGGAAATGGTTGACGCCAGAGTAAGGTACGAAGCAGGGTTCACTGGGATTGTGCCGCCAAAGGAAAGTCCAAAGACCAACAACAACAATTCCTTCCGCTACAAGGCTCCTACTGCGCCTGCGCCTCCTAGGGGTGCAAAGGAGGCCGTCGGCCAAGTGAATATGGTCCAGAAAGAAGTCCCGTTAGATGTCCAAGCCGTAACAAGGAATGGGGCTCCGCCGCAAAGGGAGAGGGAGCACTTTGATGATTTTGGTATGCCTATGGGGAAAGTCTTTGACGTGTTAGTCAAGAGGGGTCTTATCAAGCCTTTAGAGAATTACCAACCTGCCTACCCAAGAAGTGATTTGGACGCCTCCAAGTTCTGCAAGTATCACAAGCACATCGGGCACACAACGGATGGTTGTATTCAATTGAAGCGCGTAGTACAAGGGTTGATCAATGACAAGAAGATTGAGAAGCCGAAGGGTCCTAATGTGGTGAATAACCCTCTTCCTAACAATGGGGGTGGGGTGAATATGGTGCAAACATGCGAGATTAGTATCCTAGAGCTCATGGATGCCTTTGACAAGATAGGGCTCACGATGGTGGATGTCTTCATGGCATTGGTGACGTTAGAAATGCTCGAACCATTAGAAGGACACCTTCCCCGCCTTGGTTGCGATTTGTCGAAGTTTTGCCACTACCACAAGTGCACCGGTCACACTACCGAAGAATGCTTTGAACTCAAGAAGGCCGTGCAAGAGCTCATCCACAAGGGAGTCATCGAAGACCCTAGAGATTATGTAGCTAGCAATGTACTCATGGTAGAACTTAGTGAGATCACTGATCCGGCCGAGCCTGTTGTGGCGGACTGTGATGAGATGGGTTGTATTTCAATGACTAATAATAAAGAATCTTCTTGCTACTTGTTGTCTTTAGAAGAACTAGTGAGTGAAGTCGAATCTCTAGAGGAGGAGAGTCCCAAGCCCTCTCAACCTCTTTCTTGGGCCGAAATCTTCGAGGAGGCCGAAAAGACCGAAGTTTCGCCCCCTTGTCATGACTCGCCATTGTCTTTGGAGGAGCTACGTGCGGAAGTTTGTCTCCTTACAAGATCCGGTCAAGTGTACCAATCCGACCCGAAGGGTGCAAAGAAAGTCTTTAGGAAGGAACCCGAGCAAGCCGACCTAGACAAAGAAGACCCTATCCTCACTCAACTCAAACAAACCCAAGCCCACATTTTACTATGGTCCCTACTCACCTCCTCCCTAGCCCATCGCCTCATGCTCGAGCAAAACCTCGCCGCCACCATGGTACCATCCACTATTACCCCGGAGGACGTCACCCACATGATTGGTAATATCCACTATGGAAACATCATCACTTTCTCGGAGCTAGACAAGCCAGTGTTCGGAGTTGATCATAATGAGCCTTGTACATCACTGTCGAAGTAAATGGCAAGAAGATTCCCCGTGTATTCATTGACAATGGTTCTGCTATTAATATCCTACCTTCAAGGATGATGGATGTGGTTGGCGTTCATGGTGTTGATTTACGCCCATCCAAACAAACCATCAAAGCTTATGACTCTACATGCCGCGCCGTGATAGGCGAAGTCACCCTGCCCATTACCATCGGAACAAAGATCCTGCCGACAGACTTCCACGTCATAGACATCCCCGCAACCTTCTCACTCCTCCTCGGCCGGCCATGGTTACATCAGTCGGGCGCTGTCCCATCTTCCCTGCACCAGTGTGTGAAGTTTCAATCTAGTAATGAAGTGACCATCATCTACAGCGATCTCGTAACTGCCCAAGGGACGGACACCAAGGGCGTTCCTGTCTTACAGATTCAGCATGGGGAAGAGAGTCGACTCTTCAATGGCTTCGAAATAGTCGCTCAAGCACAGATCTGCACCATCGACCTCACCAAAACAACGGATAAAGTGGCACCTGTTGTCAAGATACTGCGTAATATGGGCTTCATACCGGGGCTGGGGCTAGGTAAGAACTTGCAAGGCCCCACAGAATTGGTTGAAGAGGTTAATCATCGAGGGTTGTTCTGTCTAGGATACACCCTTACTCTTAAAGACAAGATGGAGCAACAAAGGATGGAATTGCTTAAAAAGATGAAGCTTCCCTACAAAAAGCCTGAAATGCGGCCATACCGCATGTCCCTGAATAGCTACTTTGTCAAGGAAGGCGAGGAGTTTTCGTGTTTTGAGTTCGCCGAGCCATGGATTGACCACACCGGGAAATTGCAGAAAGGGTTCGAGATTTTCAGAGATGTAGAATTCGATCGGTCCAACATGAAACTGACTTACATGGAACATGACAAAGCCACGGGCAGAGTTAGAACCATCAGGCATGAGTACTCCACCAAGGTTGCAGATGACTTGGCAGATCAACTTGAAGCCGCAACCCTTTACAAGCCAGCAATAGAAGCCGCAGAAACTCCAAGTTTTACTGAGACGTGGGACGGCCAATATCTGCTTCAACATCTGGGTAATCTGGGGCTGCACGAAGACATGATTGCCGTCATCGGGGATGATTCTGAAGATAAGGTGGACCCAAGGACATTAGTGGTACCCATGGGGGGACAAGCTCAAGAATTGGTGCATCATTGGGGGACCTATAGCTACTCCGGAATTTATGGTGGGAACACTGGGGCTTACTCCTTCTCCTGTCGCCACTCCTGCAGCATCTCCTGTCACTCGCTCAAAATCCCCGTCCCCAGAGTCTAGTGTTTTACATTTTGAATTTGAGTCTTCCTCTAAGTCTGACGACCTTACGTCTGAAGACTATGATCTTGTTGCAAACGCTATTTTCCCTTTTGCCATTAATGAAACCCTCGACCTTTCCGAGTATCCCTCCATAGTCACTCTTTTAACTGATAAATTGGCTAATAATCAAACTAATGATATACACTTAGTTAATAATGATTCATTAGAAGAGGCAGACACAGGCACATTAAATGATGAATACATTAAAGAAATCTCAGAACAGGTTATTAATCAAAAAGAATCTCGAACCCAAGCTGCCGATGAGGTGTTAACATGCGTGAATTTGGGGACCGAAGCCGAGCCTAAGGAAACGCAGATTGGAAGCTTCTTCAGCGGAGCCGAAAGGGAAGCACTGATTGAGCTACTCAAAGAATATGTGGATGTGTTCGCATGGTCTTATAAGGACATGCCGGGGCTCGACAACTCGATCGTAGAACACAGAATTCCGACAGCACCAGACGCTAAGCCAGTCAAGCAGAAGCTGCGCCGTATTAAGCCGGAATGGTCTTTGCAAGTGAAGGAAGAGATTGAGAAGCTACTCCGTGTGGGTTTCATCAAGGTGATCGAGTATCCAACTTGGTTATCAAATCTGGTGACTGTCAAGAAATCCAACGGTGAAGTCAGAGTATGTGTGAATTTTCGGGATCTCAATAAAACTACGCCAAAGGATGACTTCCCCCAGCCAGATATCGACATGTTGGCAGACGCAACCACCCATTATGAGGCCAAGTCGTTCGTTGATGGGTTTGACGGCTGTAACCAGGTCGAGACAACCGAAGAGAATCAAGAAGCAACCCCCTCCACAACCTCGGGGAGGACCATCTGTCGGCGAGTTCGAGCCGTGTTGAGAATGCAGTCTCCTCGGAACAAAGCCGAAAAGGAAGAACTCGTCAAGTTACTGCAACACCTCAACCATTTTACAACAGTGGGGGAACCGACACTCAGAGAAATAGAAAGGGCCCGCGACCAAGAATGGAGTTCGAGATGTGAGTTCGCATTATGCTGCCTCAAGGAGTACCTCGCGAATACCCCAATCCTGCACCCGGCACATGGGAATGAACTTCGGACCCCAACACCAACGACAGAATTGTGGCCCTCGCGCCAAGAAAAGAAGATCAGCGAAAAACTGCAAAGATTTTCGGAAAAATACCCCCTCTCAGTCCACCGATACACAAGAATGGGGACCCCTTTCGAAATATTGTTCGACCAACTGAAACAAATGGGCAAGATGCAACCTTTAGGGGAACATTCACTACTCTCCGAATTACCACCCCTTCAACCATTTGAACCTACCAAAAGTTGCTCTTACCACCAAGACGAAGGCCACGACACCAACGACTGTGTCGCTCTACAAAGGAGAATCCAAGGCTTGATGGACGCAAACATGCTCACCAGCGTGAGAGGATTTTGGTTCTATAGGGAAGGCGAAAACTTAGAACTCCTCGGTTGCTGCGAAATCGAGCCTTATGTGAAGAACGACTCGGAGGCACCCTCGCACCTGACTGCAGAAACAATGCAAGACATCTCAAGAGAAATGGGGGATTTAGAGCAACGCGTCGGCGCAATGACCAAAGTCAGGGATGCGCCACAAGACTAGACAGAATGGCAGAATTGGATGGCAACCCGTTCAAAGAACCAGTCAACCTCAGCAAGCTCAGACGCTATTATGACTAGACTCCCCTTCTCTAAAAAAAAAAAAAAAAAAATATTACGCAAAAAGAAGCCCGATAGACCGAAAACCCGCAAAGGGCGGTCTATGCAAAATAAGGGTGCGTACAAAGCTCGCTAGATCGAAAACCCGCAAGGGCGGTCTAGGCAAAAGTTAGAGCATTCCCCCTTCTATCTTCCCTTTCTTTATAATCATTCTAGTCTGACTGGAGTGAACTACGGTGACCTGAGCCCCTTAGTCCTATTTGTAAAAGGGGAACGTAGGCAGCCTTTCAAAAGGTGCGGTCTAAAAAACAAATAAACATCCAAATCTTGTCAAAGCAATAAAGATAGAAGTTGTATTTTTCTGAAAGCAAAAAAATTTTATTCCCATAGTCATTGCATGTTAACATTTATTTGATGAGTCTAAGCTTGACATACTTTTTGAATAAATAACCTATTCTGAAATTGAAACTCAAACAAAAATAAACTAAATTAAACTAATGTGTCTGCAACGACCATGGAGAGACGCTCGGGATTACCCCTTAGTGCCATTTGTGCCCTCGGTCTCTTTCTTCTTACTTTGCCCACGGCGAACTTTCTTCTTGCTAGGATTCCCGCAAAATCTTCTTTCAAACTCGCTAACACCTTTAGCCTTTCCATTAGGAGCCTCTTCACCTTTCCTCTTCTTTGACGCCCCCACTTCTTCTCCGCCTCCGTTAGCCACGCTCTTACTCATCCTCCTCTCATAAGCCTCAGCCTCCTTAATCCTCAAGGAAAAACTTGGAGCACAGGATCCCAAAATAGTGCCCCTTAGGGTCTCTAGAGTCTGCTCCGCATGCCCAAGTCTCCCCATATACCAGTCCAAATACTCGCGTGGCAGGAAGGTGTTGCTAGAGCGTGTGAGGAAGGTCCTACGACTAAAGCCGGACTCGCCCCACATCTGAGAAAGAAGGACTGAGGCACTATCATCCAACTGAAGTACCCCAAAGGGAAAATCATCTCTCTCCTCGTCCCAACCCTCCGGGATGGTCTGCACCAAACCATACTGACGAAGCACTCTAGAGGGATAGTAAAAGGTAGTCCCAGAAAGGGTTGGAACTTTGATCATGTGAAGTCCCACTTGTTTCTCCTTCACAGAGTGAATGTGCCAATGGGGCACCACCCACTGAATGTCGACAGTCACCATTTCCGCCAAATACTTTTCCCAACCTTTGAGAGTCATGCCCTCAAACCGCTCCACCATGCCTCTAATGCGGTGCATCCATGGGGCCACCTTCAGAGAAGCCGACGGTTTATTCACTCGAAGCCGCTCTTGCAACCACATGGTCAAAAGCCTATCACTACCACAAGGCATCCTACCATAAGCCGCGAGATGGGGAATCCCACAGAGCATCTCCACATAATGCTACGATGTCTTCATAAGTGGGTGTTATCTCGTTGAATGAAAAGTTGAAGACATGGAGGGTATCATTCCAAAATCTCCCACAGGCTTGCAAGAGGTTGGTATTGGAGTTCATGTGCAAAAGTGACCAAAGACACTTTATCCCATACCGTTCATCAAGCTTCCTACGACTAGAACTAGGAAGTTTGGCAACCCACTTCTCCAAAGAGGTTATAAAGACTTTCTTCTCAAGACTTGTGATTCTAGCCTCTTGATCCATGGCAAAGAGCAAGAAAATTGGCTAAAAAGGAACTCAAAAAACTGCTCAAAAAGTTACTGGTACGTTTTGTGGCTGCAAAGGGTTCATTAAATAGGGCACAGACTCCCACTCTTGCCAGGAAAAGGAAAAGCAGAGCCGACTACAGACTTGGCCACGCGGCCACTTGTGATATTGGAAGATATGGCCACGCGGCCAACATTGCTCTGTGCCTTGCCATGACCATGCGGCCAACTTTGCTCTGTGTCTTACCATGGCCAGGCGGCCAACATCGCTCTGGGCCTCGCCATGGCCATGCGGCCAACATCGCTCCATGCAGAAATCTGGTTTATTTCTTCCCACTCCGTGACGGATCCATGCAACTACGTACCTGCCCCCTTCCATGGCTCATGCATTGTATAAAATTAGGAACATTTGTAAAATAACTAGTTTGCACAAGTAGGCTCCCACAATAAAATTGCATTTTAGAACATAATCTACATACATGCATTTTATATATTTGTTCTGTACATACATATCCCTCTGCTCTCTACTAGCTAACAGTGTAGGAAATAAAGGTAGACCCCGCCTAATCTGAATCTTCCTCCGTGGTGTCTCCACGCCGTGCTAAAGCCCGTGAGCTACCGGCACCCGAACTCCGTCCCCGGACCGCTCGACCACCAATATGAGAATAGCCCGCGCCATTCGGAGACCATTCCCGACGCTGGGGTGACGCAACGTCGTCCCTCTGACAAGTACATGAATGGTACGCCTCCCTCAGTAAGCGCATCAACACGTTCTCCCGCCGAGCTGAACGGATATAGGCCTCCCGAGTCACCTGAAAGTGAAACCAAGGCAATGATTACAATGCAGAAAGAAACAAGTGTGTGCGAACATGACTAATATAAAACACAAAGCCATACCCCAGCGTCAGGCGGAGGAATGAATGTCTCCTCAACAAGATCTGCATCAGTCGGCTCCAAGCTAAGCTCTACCTCCCGGCCACCCCTCATCACTCTCACACTACTCGAGCGAAGGGGCATGTCAACCAAAGGCCGACTCCGACCAACATAACGGGCCGAGCTCGACCCCTCTCCAGACAACATCCTAGCCCGTACCTGTGGACTGACCAGCCGCGTCCGTACATAGCCGGCATAATCATCACCCCCCCTGTAATGCTCTGCCGGAGTGGGAGCCAAGAAAGTCGCCAACCTCGCGGGACGGAGCATATCCCGAGGAGGGTCATAAGGAGCCCACGGTAACGCACCAGCCCTGTGCTGACAAACCACCCTCTCCCCAAGATACATGGCCTCCCCGGTGAGACCCACAAGCAGAACCCTAGAAGCGGTCAACTCCACTACAAAGGGACCCACCGAAGCCTCATTGGCCGGGCTCCATGGGTAAAATCTAACCCCGATGGGCTCAGACATCGCGAACACCCTCCTCAGATCAGCAGCATCTACTGTCTTCCTGTCCCGGTTTCTGTGGGAAGGAGCCCTGTTGCCCTTGCACCAGTACGACATGATGGGAACAACCTTGTAAACACTCATCACCAACTGAAAGGGGGCGACACCGAAGACCTCGTACACCCAAGCCTGTGCATATAATGAGAGAGACATTTCAGACCAAAAGACGGAACAGAGATCTCAAATGAAAAGAAGGGTAGTCAAGAGCGTACCTCAAAGGCGAACTGGAACCCGTCAAAGGCCGACGAGCTAGCCCTCGAGCAATGGTCCAAAGCCCGGTAAATCTCAGCCAAACCGGCTCCACCCCAAGAAATCCCACCGACTAACTCCAAGTCCATAAGAGCCCCTAGCAGTGAGTACCGGCAGACAGTAGCCCCACTGGGAAGCAAAATCTCTGAAAAGCTGTACCATAAGAACAGCCGGACCAAGCAATCCAAATCATATTCCCCCCTACTAAAGGCCTCAATAGCCACCTCCACCAAGCGATTCACCTTCCCGGCCTCCACTCCATAACCCTTGACACCTCCTCCCAGGTCGGTGTCAACTCCTAGCAGAGCCTGTCTATAGTCCCGCCGCTCCGCCAAGCTCTCATCAAAAGGCAAAGGGGTACCAGTAAACCTCAACCCCGTGATGGCCGCGAAATCCTTCGGGGTGATGGTAATCTCTCCCCAACTAAAGTGGAAGGTATGGGTAGTATCCCACCAGAACTCCCGGCACACCTCTATCACCGCTGCCACCTTCAAGGTAGCCCCGACCATGCGGACACTGTCAAAGAATGGGCCAAAGCCCATAGCCTCGATCCGAGCACGCAAACCGCCCGGTCCCTCCGGCAGGGACGCCCACAGTTTGCCCACAGTCACTGTGGACCCACGAGCCTTGATCCTCTGCAGGTAAACACAGCACAGGTATGTTACCATTCTAGCAATTTACAATTCCAGCAATTTAAATTCTAGCATTCCATTATTCTAGCATTTCATATTATGTGCATAAAACATATAAATGTGCGAGAAGGAGAGGAATGAAAATTCGAAATTTACCTCTCGCGTCTCCGGAAGCCCCATCGACCAATGACGCTCAGAGTCGATGTAAAAATCGTAATCTTGGTCGAACGTGGACCGCAGCAGATTATCGCGATAATTCCGAGTCGCGGCTCGTGGTCTCAAACCGCCCCGCGGAATCAAAGGCGCCGCTTCAAATCCCGCTCCTGGGTCAGCCCCTACATTTCCTCCGCCCTGAGCATTACCGTGCCCCTATCCTTGTGGCTCTTGTTGTGGAATCATATACCCACCTTGGCCCGGGAAATCTCTAAATAACGCCTCATTGATCCAATCTGCCATAGCTTCAAGAGATATGTGAAATGAAGGCTTCGAAATTATCAAAATCTGAGCTTTCTCTCTCTAAAAAACGTAATTTTCTCACTCTAACTCGTCAATGGAGGAAGGAAGAAGAAGAAAGAAGAAAAGAAGAGGAAGAGGGAGGGTTTCTGGTGATGTGACCAAGAGTCAGCCCGCCGGCTACCTTGGCCACGCGGCCACTCTCGCCCGTGCAACCCCAGCCGTTAGATCAGCGATCCGCGTGAAGGAGATCTGACCACTCAACGGTCTTGGCCACGCGGCCACTATTGCAAATTCGTGTGTTTGGCCACGCGGCCAACCTTGCCCCTTCAGATAAAATTCCACTTTTGCCCCTGATCTTTTCCCTATTAATTCATTTTAAATGCCTTTAACACTACTTTGACTGATATTCGTTACCTTTGGGTACGGAAAGCCCCTTAAAGTTTCCATTCTTCACCAAATATTTGCTTAGGATTCGTATGGTTGTAGAGACTTCGGCGCCTCTATAACATACCATCCTAGATCAATCGTGGTTAACAGAAGCCTCGGCGTTTCTGTTTGCGAGAGATCCAGCATCTATTATTAGGATTCGTATGGTTGTAGAGACTTCGGCGCCTCTATAACATACCATCCTAGATCAATCGTGGTTAACAGAAGCCTCGGCGTTTCTGTTTGCGAGAGATCCAGCATCTATTATTAGGATTCGTATGGTTGTAGAGACTTCGGCGCCTCTATAACATACCATCCTAGATCAATCGTGGTTAACAGAAGCCTCGGCGTTTCTGTTTGCGAAAGATCCAGCATCTATTATTAGGATTCGTATGGTTGTAGAGACTTCGGCACCTCTATAACATACCATCCTAGATCAATCGTGGTTAACAGAAGCCTCGGCGTTTCTGTTCGCGAGAGATCCAACATCGATTACTTTAGCGCAATCGGCAGGAACCCTGGCGATCCTGATTGCGTCCATCATTCCATCTTGGGATTATTTAGACAGCATAGTCCTTATTTTTCCAAATAACTTCACCGCTTATGAATGTCTGTTCTTCATGCAGGATAGTGCCCGTAGGTTTATTATCCGCAGTAAAAGTCCGACATCTCGTTTTATCCCCAGTAGATCTCTGAACTACGACCGGCTTGATTCCTCAGAGGATACGTAGGAAACCTGAAAAGGTCCAGCCACCCGACCGACGCGGTTATCTCTCATCCCCAGCAAGTGCATTTTCCCCAGCAGAAAACGTTGTTTCCCATCATAGGACAGTCCTTCCCAATTTTCCCATCAGATTTGAACTACGTTTGGCTTGATTCCCCCGCGGATACGTAGGTCGCCTGCCAAGGTTCAGCCGTTCCCTTACCTTTCATCTGTTTTGGAACTCATGTTTCAGACGGATCCTTCTTTTATCGTCGACCCCAATTGCCTTGCAAGAAGCGTCGCCGAGGGGCTACTGTTAGTACCCGACCTGAAAATGAGTTTATTAGGACTTTCCCAAAAATACAAGGACATTATGGGAATTAGAAACCTTGCAAAGACTTGTCCTGGATTCCCAAAATATCTCATTTATGACAAAATCCATCAAAATAGGCAACTTAGGGTTACCATAAAGCAACAGTGAAACCCTAGCTTGAAAATCAAGTCAGCCTGCAGACTTGGCCAGGCGGCCAACATTGTTACGCGTTGATCTTGGCCACGCGGCCAACATTGTCGCCGTCTTCAACAATGGCCAGGCGGCCAACCTTGCGCCGGATGATCTGGACCATCAGATCTTCCCATCAGTTTACTATATAAACCAATCCCATGCTATTGGTTTAAGGATCCGAATTTGAGAGCTCTTAAGGGACGATTTTGCTCCCAAATCAAGTCATTCAAGCCTCCAAAAACACTCTCAAGAATCCCAAGAAGATCCAAGCTTATTTCTTGCCAACAAAGGTAAGTTTTCTAACTTTTTCTTCATGTTCTTGCCATATTATTAATTTAGATCCATAATATTCATATTCTTAATATGTTTATTCATGTGTTCTTCATAATATTCATGTTCTTGCATGTTTATTCATAGTTTCTTCATATGCTTTGCATGTTCATTCATATGTTCATAATATGTTCTTCATATGTTCATTGTGTTCATAGATTAAAACCTTATTTATGCTATATTTAGGGTTGCGATCTTCATGTTTGCATGTTATTTCATAGCCGATGATGATCTAGGGTTCATCAACCCAAGGATGATCTAGGAACTATTTCTAAACCCTAAACTTTAGGTAATTACTTCCATGATCAATAATCCTCCCATGATGAATGTGATGAATGTTCATTGAGATCTCATTGATGGCATAGTCATTATTCTAGGATGTGATCATCCTGCATGTTTCTTTCTCCTCCCTCCTCATTATGCATGATCCCTATTCTCTCTCCACATTCTAATTATGTGCGAACTACGCTGACCTGAGCTTCTCACATTGAGAGGAACGTAGGCAATCTTCGGATCCGGTCTAAATCACTAACACACTACTAACACATTCATCATGATAGAAAGACCGATCAATTCGGGCAATAGGAGTGATAACGTTCAATATTCTTCTCTTGTTGTAATTTGACCCCCGAACCCACTAAAAATGCTTTTTTCAATGTTTTGGCTTTAATTAAAACGGCGTGGCGACTCTCATAATTTTAATGTCGTTATGAATATTCCCTTTGTAAATAAAAATAATCACAAGATACTTCCCATGCGTCGCTTCATCGGAAAGGGGTATTCACAGGGTAGCCCCATGTTTTCGGCCGGCGTAGCCCTAATGTCATCGTTTGACGGTTAGGACCCATCCCTTTTTCATGACGCGCCCTTTCTTTTGCCTAGGCCGCCCTTATGGGTTTTCGACCTAGCGGGCTACTTTTTTGTGTCTTTCATGGCACACCCTGTTTTTTGCCTAGGCCGCCCATGCGGGTTTTCAACCTAGCGGGCTACTTTTTTGGTGTCTTTCTTTCTATTTTTCTCTCCCTTTTTTTTCATGAGTGATCCAGCCGACTCGACGGGATAGGGACTCAATATATCTTTTTGGAGGAAACATGCAAGGGCCTTTATTTAGGCGGGAGAGAGTCCCTTTATGTTGATGAACAATGTATCATGAAATGGGAGGAAGCCCTTTCTTGATAGAATACAAGTGTTTAGCTCTTTCCTAAGATGTAGAGGAGAAGACTTGTTGAGACATTTGAAATTTGCCCTAGTTAATATCATCAAATGATTGCTTAAATGGACCATGTTTGTTATTAAGTCAAGATTATAACAAGCAATTAGCCTTAACATGTATAAATGTTGTGATCAATTAAGATTAAGATTTGATCAATAGCAAGATCAAAAGGTGTTTATGGGGAATTGGTCCTTGTCTGGTAAATTGATCATTGATGGGACTGTGGGGGAGAGGCTAGGCTACTTTGAGAAATCCATGAGATGGACCTTGTTGGTGTCTCGGAGGACGTTGTTGCTCACTTTGCTTTGGGTGAACTCCTTGAGATGGACCTCTTGGGGTGAACCCTCTTTGGTGTGAAATCCTTTTGAGGCAAACTTTGTTTTTACCATTTCCTTCCCTTCTTTCCATACATTCATTTCCTTTCCCTCTTCTCCTTTTTTTTTTCTTTTCTCTTTTTTTTCTCTCTTTTTTTTTGGAGGAGGTAAACATTAGCCCCAGCTCGCTTTCTCGGGCATTGGCTCCTTTGTAGCCCCTTGGTGGCGTGCGTGTTACTTTGGGCTGACTTTGAATATTCCGGGAAGCCCTATGCTTGGTCGCACACGTGTGAGCACTGTTAAATATCGGTGGTCGAGCAACAACGTCCTCACCTTTTCACTGTCTCAGGATGCCTTCGATGTGCATCAAGAATTGGTCTTGGAAAGGTGTATCGGGTTGTGTATCGGGGAAGTGTATGAGGGAAGACTTGCCATTAATGGTTTCTTCATGCCAATTGATCACAACATTTATTCACATCAAGATTAATTGTTTGCATTTAGCATTTCTCATTCGTGTTAGGTCCATTCGCCCTTAATGAGTCGTCATTGACTAGTATGCTTAGATGTCAATTCATCATTTTGGGGACGTAGCAATCAATTGATCATAACAAGCAATGCAGTTTCAAGAGTAAATGTATATTGCAAATAATGTCTCAAGTCTAGAGAGAAGAGAATGAAAATGACTCTTTTATTGAGATAACTTTGTACATACATGTCCAAGTGCGGACCTTTGCAAAAATAAAAAGACACAGTCCGAGACGGACTTTTGTGAGAATCTAGATCCTACGAGTCTGGAAGACTCATCATTTTTTTATTTATTTTTTAGGGATGGGCTCCTATGACACGCGATGTTCCATTTTTTTCTTCGATTGTTGGAGGGTTTGTCAGCGGCATATTCCATGTCTTCCGCGGGAAACTTTAGGTTCCGTGTCATCGGGAAAGATGTCGCGAGATCTCCACTTGGCTTGGCATTGCAACCACCGGGCCCATATTCGGCCATCTCTTTTTGGTGACTTCCTTTCAAGGGGCGTAACCTCGCGCATGGCATTCGGCGAAGGTACGGATCTCCATTTGATGTAGCCGCCTTTGGGCCTCCAAGGCATGGTCCTCTTCTGGTGGACGGTGCCCCAATCCTGCTCACGTGGATGGAAGTCTCCGACGCCATTTCAGGTGTGGGCTCCTTGGTTGATGTTTCCGGTGGACAAGACCGCAAAGGACTTTAGCATTTTAAACCTCGAGGTGAAATTATAACCATGATTTGAGAGGAACGCCTCATTAGCGGATTAGCCTTTTGGAAAAGAGTTGACCTCTTATTTTAAGAAAACTTGATTTCCAATTTTTTAATGAGGATTGACACACGCATTTTTCTATTTGAGTAAAAGACTCACACATTCAAATGGGTTTAACAAAGAGACGAACATGACTTAAATTGGCCTAATTCAAACGGGCTTTTGGGAAGAGGTGAGTGATTGACTCACTTTCCAAACGGACTTCCTAGGGTGACGGAGAGCGGCCCTAAGGGATCTAACTTAAAGGTTACGGGGACAAGGAGCCTCCTTGGCTTGTCGAAATATAGTCAGGATAACATGGGATAGAACCTTACTGGCTTGGGACCAGATGGTACTCACACTAGTTAGAGCCATCAAGGCGATCGGGGCAACTGAGATGGTCATCACATGGACGTGCAAACTGAGGAGGCCAATATTTAACCAAGGTATATTACCATGTGGTGCCATGACAGCTAAACTCGAAGGGGTCATGGTCACGCGACGACACTGACGGGAACGAAATGGCATGAGGGGCGCAGAATTGGTCATCATGTGACGGCCCAAGGAAAGGGGAGAGAGTTACCCTAAGCACCTTTTGTTTCTTTTCTTTAACAGACGCTTTGGAGGATATCAAGGATCCGTCCAAAGACTTGACTAACTTCCTAGGGAACTACACCTAGGGGTTTAACGAGGATCTTAACGGGGACCTAGGGGATAACACCTAGGGGTTTGGCGGGAATTTCAACGGGGACCTAGGGGACAACACCTAGGGTTCCAACAGGAATCTCAACGGGGACCTAGGGGACAACACCTAGGGGTTTAACAGAGGTTTCAGCGGGGATCACAAACGGGATCACAACGGGGATCACATCAGGGATCACAACGGGGATCACAAAGGGGATCACAATGGGGATCACAACGGGATCCACAACGGGGATCACAATGGGAATCACAATGGGATCACAATGGGATCACAATGGGGATCACAACGGGATCACAACGGGGATCACAATGGGGATCACAACGGGATCACAATGGGAATCACAACGGGAACCTTGGAAGGATAGTGGGGATCCATCCAAAGATTTAAATAACCTCCTAGGGAACTATGCCTAGGGACTCTAATGGGAGTCTTGGAAGGATAACGGGGATCCATCCAAAGACTTGATGAAACGCCTTTATGTAGGTCTTGGAGGATAACGGGGATCCGTCCAAAGACTTAACGAAATGATGCTCATTAACACAAGAATGCAATGCGTCAAGGCCAAGAAGCAAAAACGGAGCAAAGTCATACAATGTGCACTTATTTATTCATCCAAGTTTACTTAAAAAGAATTTTATTTCCTAAATGGTTGGAAAAGATTTCTCTTCTTTTTCGCAACTACTCTAATTCCTAGATCAGTGGAGGTCATCACTACGCCTATAGACCCCTCGTTTTTCACCTGCCTTGCACACTCCCAAGGATGGACTGTCCCGGGCGAGGGTCCTATAGGGCAAGCGGCTTTCACCGACCAAAAGAAACGAACCTAGGGTCTAGTGTATCGCAAGATTCTGAATGCGTGAGCCATTCCAATCATGATTAAGCCCGGTTAAGATCGAGATTCGTCTTAGGGACTCAAGGGACTTCCGGCATAACCTCATCTTTGATGAGGGCTCTCGAATCTTATCCTTGGGCTTAAGGATGATTAGTATGGACCATTCATTAGGGCTTGACAACACGGTGTCACCTTTATCCTTAATACGTGACTTAAGTTAATTACGGTCAACATTAACGCGTAAGTCAAGGACCGGGTCGAAGTTGACCATGGTCACACTTGCTTTCACAAGGAGTCAAGACTCGAGCATTAACTTGGCCACAATTAACCTTAGACACGTATTAGGGACGTGGTAACGTGAGCTAGACCAAAAACCAACCAAAGTCTCGGTATTTGTGTGTCACGGATAAGTGTGGTTGACTCGGCTCGGAAGGAGGGGTGGAATGGACCCGTGCACGCTAGAAGGGCACAAGAGCACCAATCAAGCTGCATCGTGGCATCCATCCCGGGTTTAAAGGGTATTTGGAATGTGCAAGGTCAAGTGCGCGTAGTATGAAGCCATTCTATGTTCTCTTTTGAGTTAAAATAGAAATTTTCGATTCGTTTTAATCATCATGAGCAATGTATAATAAACAAGCATGAATAGGCATAATCACAAAAATGAGCAAGCATAAATAAGCTATGTATACAAGCAATCAAGTAAGAATCATATGAACAAACAAAGCCAAAACTTGTATGTACAACAAATTGTGCACAACCAAAGAATCCTTTGAAATCAACATTTTTCAAGAAGAACAATTCTTTTGAAAATCATTTGCAAAACAAGTTGTGTACAACAAAGAATTCAAAAATCTTTTACAAAATGGGTTATGCACAAGGAGGTTTTGAAAACCCAAATTTATGTCCAAAAGTTTGTGCATGACCAAGCTTCAAAAACCAAGTTTTGGCTAGAAAAGAATAAGGTAATTTGCTCAAACAAAATTGTAAATTTGGAACCTGGACAAGCAGAAGCCAAAGGGACACAGAATGTTCCTGTCCTGCACAAAATTGTTAAATTTTGGAACATTCTGTTCCCTGCCCAACATAGCCGTACGGCTATAGCATGCTGGCAATTATTTTTTGCAGTTTTAGCTTCTGATCATCAAGCCCCAGTTTATTGCACATCCAGAACAGTTTCCACTCCAGAAAATTCAAACAGAAACTCAGCACACACAAAACAAACACAAAAGTTAACGAAAACGAGGGACGGGAGTTTGACCCACACAAACAAAATTTCTAAAAAGAAGTTTGTGGACACTTTACTCCCCAGTGGAGTCGCCACTGTAAGGATCCCGCCCCCGCGCGGAGGATCGCGATGAGTTTTGGGGTGAAAAAGCTGAACACGGTTATCTAACAAAACATAACGGAGTCGCCACTTTTGTTAATCATTTAACCCAACAAAAGAAAAGGTTAGAGATTCTATTAGTTCGGAGGTCAGGTTACGCCTTGGGAAGAGTTTCACGTCACCCAAGTCGCCTCAGATAGGACCGAGTCTCCCTAATGTTAGTTAACGAAAGTGCATGTGTGTGTGTGTGTTTTCAAAATGGGAGAAACTGACTGCTTTGGCAAAACCAGTTAATTATTTAACAAAAAAGGTTTATTTTGCAAACTTTCTGGTCAAAAAGGAAGAAACTAGAAAATGTCCTCCCCGGCCAAAGTAGCCGTACGGATGGAGAGGGCTCTCCAGGGCATTTTTACAGTTTATCAGAAAACAGTCTAGTTTCAGTCAAAACAGAGTATCTTTGCTGAAACTGGATTGGAGTGTTGATTTCCAGTTTATGATTAACAACAAAACTTTGAAAAGTTCATTCCTATGCACTTTGATCATCAAAGGAACCCCAAAAACATAGATTTGGGCGTGATCAAAGGCAATCATTGGAGAGATTTATGAAAAGTTGATGAACATGGCATTTAAACCAAAATGACCATTTTGGTGGATAAAGATTGAAACTTTACCACCAAAATGGACTTATTATACAAGATTAAACCCTTAGGGACAAAAATATAACATAAAGATCAAATCTTTATGTCCCATACTTGGTGATTTATGGCTAGATCATGGTTGGGAGGATAAAGATTGAAACTTTATCCCCCAATCATGACTCTTATGGTCAAACAAGAACAACATCAACATGAAATTTAACAAATCATGATCATCCTAGGCTTTATCCTATAAATCACACACTAGGTGTGAAGGGGACCTTGAATCACCTCATGATTTGGATCATATACATATATAATCATAATATATATAGCTTGGAAGGCCAAGACTTGTATAATATATAGATATAGTGCTTGAAAATGGACAAGACTTGCAAGAAATGTAAAGTGCTTGAAATGGACAAGACTTTGCAAGAACAAGAAGAAATAATACAAGATAAACAAGTAATATGAACAAAGATAAAAGAGAGTTTGAGATGAAGAAGAAGATGGGGAGAAGGAGGCTTCACCTATTGTGGTTATGGCCTATCTTTCTCTCTTTTCACTCAAATGTATATGTTACTCACTTTCTGCTCTCAAAGTGGTAGATTTTTAGCTCATAAAACGTTTTCTCCCCCCCCCCCTGAAATGATCAGTATGGGGTTCAATTTATAGAGGCTGAGGGTGCCCAACATAGCCGTACGGCTAGGGACCTCATGCACCCAAACCATCCGTACGACTCAACTTGACGAGCTTCTGGATTTTTCTAAGTTTAATTCCAGTTCAGTCCCGAAATATTAGGTTTATCCTAGCGAGGTCCTGGCCCATCGATTTATCCCTGAATGGCACCAATAATTCCTCTAAAGTTGGTCAATTTCAGATTGGGGTACTTACACATGGATACTCCCACCTCCAGCATAAGCACTGATGTAGACATGTGTTATGGAATTGAAGATGATATTGACGAGTTACCCGACATAAATAATGGACCAACTTTGGCCGATAATATTTCAAACTCCTGGGGGAGTGAGATTTGGAATGAGGACACAAGCAGACACTCCAACGAGACATTGAACAATGATGAGCAAAGTGTGGAACCTGAATATGGACGTGGACAACGACAAAGACACCCCCCCCACACGATTTTAGGACTATGTTATGTATATTGTACGGTGTACATCTGGCCCCTCCGCTGCTGTCACTCATACCGCAAAATCCTCAGGTACTCGTTATCCCATAACTAATCATGTAACATGTAAACATTTTACTTCCAAACAATGTGTTTTTTTGGCCGCTGTCACTTCAGGAAATGAACCCTCTTCCTACTCCGAGGCTGCCAAAGACAAGAGATGGCAAGATGCGATGAGGAAGGAAATTGATGCACTAGAAAATAATGGTACTTGGACCGTGTGCAAACTGCCATCAGGGAAGCGAGCCATCGGTTGCAAATGGGTATATAAGATTAAGTATTGTTCCGATGGATCTGTTGAGCGATACAAGGCATGTCTAGTCATTCTTGGAAACAGACAAGTGGAACATCTTGACTACAACGAGACATTTGCTCCCGTAGACAAGATGGTTACCGTACAAACTTTTCTGGCTATAGCGGCTGCTCGAAATTAGGAACTCTCTCAAATGGACGTACACAACACCTTCCTTCACGGAGATCTCCATGAGGAGGTGTATATGAAGTTACCTCCCAGTTTTAATGCTTCTCCTGGACAAGTATGCAAACTCCGAAAGTCTTTATATGGACTGCGACAAGCTCCGAGGTGATGGTTTTCTAAGCTAATGATTGTTCTTAAAAAATATGGATTCATCCAGTCCGGTTCAGATCACTCTCTATTCACCTACAAACAGGAGGATATTATTTTATGTGTTCTCGTTTATGTTGACGATTTAATTATTGGTGGCAATGATAGCGCCACCATCAGTGTGTTCAAGAAATATTTGGGCGAATGTTTTCATATGAAGGACCTCGGAGCGTTGAAATATTTTTTGGGCATTGAAGTGGACCACGGAAGAGATGGGCTGTTTTTATGCCAACGTAAGTATTCCTTGGACATTATATCCGAGGTAGGATTGATAGGCTCCAAACCGTCTGCTCTTCCACTGGAACAAAATCATCAGTTGGCATTGTCTACTAGCTCGTTGTTTAAAGATCCCGAGAAGTATAGAAGGATAGTTGGTCGGTTAATTTATTTGACAATTACCCGTCCTGAGTTAAGTTACACAGTGCACGTACTTGCTCAGTTTATGCAAGCACCACGACTGGATCATTGGACGGTTGCCCTACGCGTTGTTCGATATCTGAAAGGTCATCCGGGTCAAGGAATTTTGTTGTGGTCTGATTGTGATCTCCAGCTCTCGGCTTATTGTGACTCGGATTAGGTAAGTTTTCCTCTTGGTTTTTCTAGGCAATTCTCCGATTGCTTGGAAAACAAAGAAACAACAAACTGTCTCCTGATCTTCGGTAGAAGCTGAGTACCGTTCTCTTGCTGCTGCCACTTGTGAACTAAAATGGTTGAAAGGCCTGCTACTCTCCTTCGGTATCACTCATACCAGCCCTATGCGTATTCATTGTGATAGCAAGTCCGCCATGCACATTGCGGCCAATCCAGTTTTCCATGAACGAACCAAACACATTGAGATCGACTGTCATTTTGTTCGAAATGAGATTCGTTCCGGGAATATCACCACCTCGTATGTCCATACAACTCATCAACTAGCTGATATTTTGACTAAAAGTCTTGGCCGGCAACAACTTTGCGATTTTCTTTCCAAGTTGGGTGTTCGAGATCTACACGCTCCAACTTGAGGGGGAGTATTGGCGGGTATCCTTAATTGGCAAATCTTGGTGTGCCTGGCAAGTAAATATTAGTTGTATAATTAAGATAGGATTTGTATAGATATGGTAGGTGTATCACATGTATGATTGATTTGATTTACCGTTATGTTAGGGATTGTGATGAGAAGAGATCTCGTAGAATAGGGCTCACACTTGTATATAAGGAGAATCAGACTATCAATAAAACTCACGTATTTGTTCAAATACCCATTTGAAAATACCAAAAAGAATAAAATTGAACTTAACATTTATTAGTACGATTAAAATAATTGTTTAAAAAGACTAATAAAAAATTTATAACTTACAACAAAAACAATAAAAAGAAAAGTAAAAGAAATAGTGAAAGGAGATTTGAAGGGCAATTGTGTCAAAGAATTAATTATGTTCAAAATATATTAATGAGGATAGTGAACAATCAAATAATGTAGTTACAATAGCTCCTTCTTTTATTTATTACTAGCTCCGTCTCAGCTCAATGTGCATGGTTTGACTTTTTTTTTGTCAAATCATAACTTTTATGAAAATCTAGATATCTCTATGCAATTTTAAAAAAAAATATTGATACTATTCATAACTGTAAAATAATAATAATTTTTAGAATTAAATATAGGGATATCTAGATTTTATAAAATTATGGTCAAAGTTCGATTGAGTTGACTAAATGAACAGTAATTGTGCACATTGAATTGGGACAAAAGTAGTACTCCCTCCGTCCCGGAGTAAGAGTCTTACCCCTCATTTGCACGCTTATTAATAAATATTGGAAGTGATGTAAATTTTGTGAGTGTAAAAGTAAAGTAGGAGAGAGAATGAGTGAGAGAGAATAGTGAATTGATTGGTGTTGTGAGTATAAAAGTAAAATAGGAGAGATAATGAGTGAGGTGAATAGTAAAGATTCTTTGCCATTTTAGGAATAGGACTCTTACTCTGGGACGTACCAAAATAGAAAGTAAGACTCTTACTCTGGGACGGAGGGAGTACAAGATATGAATAATATAAAAATGTGTTGTGAGTGTGAAAAATAAGATTATTTTTTTAAGGGAAGATGAAATAATCAATGGATAGATAATATAAGTATGAACACTGATATAAATGAGTAAAAAATATTGATAAATACTCTTGTTTTTTTACAAACTTTGAAGTAATGATTTGTTACAGCTTCATAAAAAGGGGAAAAAGTAATAAACGGAATACATTTGGAAATCTTTAAAGTATTAACTGAAACAAATGAGTATTATAAGAGTGATTTTTAATATTATATGCCGTGCATCGCACGGGTGCACTACTAGTTGTAGATAATGACAACCAACACTCAATCAATTTCGTTGCGATCGATCCTTGAGAATGATAAGCTCCAAGACAATGGTACGAACTTTATGGATTTGATCTGTAGCCTAAGAATAGTTCTTAAGCAAGAAGATAAGTTGTACATTCTCGATGGGCCTCTTCCTGCTGAACCCGAAGCCACTGCCCCTAGGGCAGAAAGAGACAATTACAAGAAACATCGTAATGATTCTAGAGATGTAAGTTGTCTCATGCTTGCTACTGTGTGCTCAAAACTCCAACAAAGTTTGGAACATTTGGAAGCCTATGAGATAGGCGTGGAGTTAAGAGACATGCTTCAAGAGCAAGCTAGGCAAGAGAGGTACAAGACCATTGTTGCATTCACTTCTTGCAAAATGAGTGAAGGGCAACAAGTGAGTCCTCACATGCTTAAAATGAAAGGCTATGTAGAGCATCTTGAGAAACTTGGATATCCTATCCCATTGGAGCTAGCCCCGGATCTCATTCTTAATTCATTGCCTAAATGTTATAATTAGTTTGTGATGAATTATAACATTCATAGAATGGATAAGAATCTTTCCGAGTTGCATGGTATGCTTAAAACTGCGGAGATGAAGATTGTGGAGAAAGGTTCTCCTGTGCTCATGGTTCATGATGGTAAGAAGGCTAGTGCCAAAGGAAAGGGTAAGAAAGTTGTCAAACCTAAGATAAGCAAGGCAAAGGTTGCCAAGGCTCCAGAGGCAAAACCCGATTCACAAAAGGATGCAATTTGTTTCCATTGTCAAGAAATTGGTCATTGAAAACGTAATTGCAAGGCCTTTAAGGAAGAGCAAAAGAAGAAGAAGAAGAGCAGTGAGACTGCGTCGACTTCAGGTATCTATATAATAGATATTCTCCTTTCTACCACTGATTCTTGAGTATTGGATACCGGATGTGGTTCTCATACTTGTTTAAATGTGCAGGGACTAAAGAATAGGAGACTACTTAAAGAGGGTGAAGTGGACCTACGCGTGGGGAATTGAGCAAGAGTTGCTGCATTAGCCGTAGGGTCTTACGAAGTCACTTTACCTTCCGGTTTAATACTTGTTTTGAACAATTGCTATTATGTACCGGATTTAAGTAGAAATATTATTTCAATTTCTTGTTTGGATAATGAAGGTTTTAAGTTTCTTATTGAGAATAAGAGATTTTCTATTTATTTAAATGATGTGCCTTATGGTATTGCAAATTCATTTAATGGCCTTTATGTCTTGGATGTCAAGAATGAAAATAATGAAAATGTCTATCATATAAATAAGAAATCTAAACCTAATGATGTAAATCATACTTATTTGTGGCATTGCCGTCTTGGTCATATTAATGAGAAGCGTATCTCAAAACTCCATCGGGACGGTCTTTTGGGTTCATGTGATCTTGAGTCATATGATACTTGCAAGTCATGTCTTCTTGGAAAAATGACTAAGACACCTTTTACCAAGCTAGGTGAAAGGGCAAGCGACTTATTGGGGTTGATACATTTCGATGTATGCGGACCATTAAGTAGCAATGCTAGGGGAGGATTTCAATATTTCATAACCTTCACTGATGATTATAGTATATTTGAGTATGTTTATGTAGACACCCCACCTTGGACCTCTCATGTCCCGATTGCATACACATTCTTTGTCTTCCTCTTTTCTGTTAAGTTTTGTTACTTTTCATTAACTTTCGTTACTTTCTATTAAGTTCCTGACTTACTCCGTTAGTCTTGGATTTGACTAAGTTGCAAAGTCAACCTTGAGTCTTTGTTTCATTTATTTTCGTTGACTTTCGTGATGTTCGTTAAGTATTTGGACTAATTCCGTTAGTTTTGGGGCTTAACTGCATAACGGGGTTAACATTTAGGCTAAAATATGAATTTTCTGAAGCTGGGATGCGCGCGCCTTTGACCTCCTTTGTGGGAGGCATGCTCATCCCATAGGAGGGGTGGGAAGCGCGTGCTTCCCGCTTCCAGAATCTCAGATTTGGCCAAATTTCCCTCATTTTCTGATTTGTAACCCCCAAGGCCATTATGCCTTGGCTTGATCCGGGGAAGGACCATCTTTGTGACCAAAAACACTTCCCTAACACCTATAAATACATCTTAATTCCACCATGAAAAGGGAGGAGAATTCTTGAATCAAAAACACTTTAAAACACATAAAATTCATTTTCAAAGAGTGGTCACTATAGACAATTTGGTTCTTCCCCATTCAAGCACAAGGTACAATGTTCATTCTCTTATAAACTTTTCATCTTATCTTTATTTTCTCTCCTTGTAAAAATCTTTTTATTACACTCTTCATCTTTAATGTGTATGCAATCTCCATAAAAGGGATACAACCAAAAGGCCACTTCACTATTGAAGTTTGGCCAATGTTACATCCCAACATTCCAAATTCCACTTTAATTTTCATTTCACTTCTTCATGTAATTGTTTGGCATAATTGTTACATGTAATCTTTTAGCATAAATTAATAAATAAAACAATTCTCTTTTATTTCTCTTTTATTTTCCCCTTTCTTTTCACTTTAATTGTTAGCACTTTTTATTGAAGGACATTTAACATTAGAACACCAAAAGTAGCAAGACCCGCGTAAGTGGGGCGGAGTGGGTGTTTAAGTACTTCCCACTCCATCACTTAACCCCCGAACCCCTCATCTCAAGAATCTTTGGTTTCGTAATCAATAAAAAAGGCTATTTTCTTAGGTTTTCTCGCGTTCCTCTAAAACGTGGGTGGCGACTCTTAAAATCAATTAGACATCCTAGGTTAATTCACCTCTCTAGCCAAGTCGTGGTTCCCCGGGGTATCTACAGTGGCGACTCCGCTGGGGATGTAGAGTTAAACTTGCGTTTTCATCTTTTGGTGTTCTTTTATTCTGTTTTCTGGGCATTCTGGTAAAAAGGGTAGGAAGCGCGCGCCTCCGGACGTCTTGGCCTAACGCGCGCGCGTCCGACCCTTTGAACCAGAATCGCCCGCCTCCCATCTCGTCCTTCAATTCCATGTTTCTATGCTAACAATGTCTGCAAGGGAAAATTTCTATAATTTAGGGTCAAGGCAATCCCTTAAACCCACTGATTTGCAGGTACTGCCCAGAAGCGGGCGCCTCTGCCCTCTAGTGCCTAAGGCGCGCGCCTCCCATCCTCAAAACCCAAAGCGCGCGCATCTGGGAAATTTTCCAGAACAGAAACAGTGAATAGAATGGACAGTCTTGATAGTGTGTGGGCACCAGGCCTGCACATAATTGCTTTTTATTTTCTGTTTCATTTTTATCGGTCACACGGGTGATTCGAAAGTTGTAAATTACGTGCTTATTTGATTTTTTTATTTTCTTTGAAAAAAATAAAATATTTTGTCACTTGTTAGACCTCACACTACGCACACAATTCTTATCAACTGCTCACTATCGAGTCGCACAAGTCCAACCCCAAACCCGTCGAGGCCCGTCCTAGGAAGTTTCAAGCTCCACTCGACCTTGACTCTTCCGAAGCGGTAAACCTTAGCCCGTGGCGTAGTTCATGACTACATGTCGGGGGTGACCTTTAAGCCTCTCTTTAGCCGAGCACAAACCACACAATTCTAGTTAGGGTCTAACACTCCGTGACTCAAATCGGTTTCCATGTGCCGAGATTTCCCTAAACTAATGTCTTCAAATCATACATGCCACTCGTTGTAATGGACGAAATAAAAATCCGTCCCCAAGTGGTCATAACGACAAGGGTGAGAACATCTCCGTGTCCAACGAAAGGCTCTTCAACATAATAAGAGCCATGGGGGAACAAATGGATAGACTTGTCGAGGATGCCCGCCGCAAGGATGATTTATGGCAAGCCCGTCTTGATCTCGAGAGGAGAATTCATAAGGAAGAACTGTCCGAACTTAAGGCCCGTTTACGAGAGTTCACCGACAACAAGGCAAAGGTCAACGGTAAGGCATGTTCAAGTGGATCGCCTCTCAAAAGTCACAAAGGTTCTATCAACGACCGTGTCTACACTCCCCTCCATGGTATGACCGTCACCAAGGCCTATTAAGATCTCAAAGCAAAGGGACAAATTTCTCCTCTCAAAGAGTCAAAGTCCTCTTTAGTGTGCATTAAAGTTTTCTCTCATCTCATGTTTAATGTCGAGTCTTATTATCAAATAAAAGTCGTTCTTGTCCTCATACACTCTTCCAAGTTGTTCAATTAATTCTTGGCAAAATGATGAAAAAAATGTCTAAACAAGTTTTGGAATGAAGGCCATCGCTTGAACGCCTAGGGGCTAAACATCAACGACGGCATCAACAACGAAGGCATCAACAACGACGAAATCAAGACAAAGAAAGGTGGAGCAATGATCATGAAGCAAAGTTTTCAAAAGGGGATATTAAAAAAAAAAAAAAAAAAAAAAAGCTCGCCAGGTTGAAATCCTCAAATCAACCTGGGCAAAAGTTAGAGCACAAAAAAAAAAAAAAAAAAAAAAAAAAATCCCCCTTCATTCAAAGAAGTTCACAACAACAATATCATTCCACCAAACGAAGGACGAATCAACATCGACAACAATCACGACGAAGCAACAATTCATCACAGCGAATGGAGAATCCACAAGAACTACGGTGACCTGAGCCTCTACACTGGAGGAACGTAGGCAACCTGCGGGTACGATCTCATGCAAGAAAGAAGATATGTTTAGCCCTAGCGCGTTATGGTGATCGGCCTTCCTCTCGAACTTGTCAAGACATATTTGTACGATTTATTTGCCAATGAATTAATCACCAAAAAGATTGAAGAACTTTCTTAGATTTGGAATCGCATTCCGTTCCTTGTCGAGTTTAGGAGCTTCTATTCTTTCTGCATACTCCCAATTTCTTGCAATCAAATTGGGGCTTTCCTTCTCTTCTCTCTTAATGACTTACTTGCCTTCGTGAGTCATTCAACAAATATATACAAAGTCAATACAAGGGGCTACTTCCCTAGTCGAGTCAATGTCACTCATCTTTAGTGACAAGAGGTCTTCACCGCAAAATTATATGTCTTATCTCCTCAGCCAGAGTCAATGCACACTTCCTCATTAATCGAGTCAAAAAAAGAAGACGAAAAAGAGATGCCCGCTAGATTGAAAACCCGAAAGGGCGGTCTAGGCAAAAAAATAGGGTGCGTCATAAAAAAAATGAGAGAGTGAGAGAGAGAAGGGAAAAAGAAATGGAGATCTCTGGCCTCTAAGGAAGACAACTGCAGAAGCTCTACATTGGATCTCCTCAACAAATCAATTCCCCACCGAGTTAACTTTGGGATTGCAAAAGGCTCGACAAGATATGGCACCATCAAAGGTTGTCTTGGGTTATTGGCATCATTCTCCAGCAGTGTGCATTTTTGGGTTCATGAAAAGAAGGCCCGTGGTAACCAAGACCCATACGAGAACGAGCCCATCATAAAAGGGCATGAGGTTGCACAAATAATCCCTAGCTAGTCAATTGGCTTAGGCAGCAAATAGCAACAACATGTGTCTCAGTTTTCAAAGCTTCTGCAAGTATGTGCTTCTAAAGTACGCCGAAAGGCTCTCGAGAAGTGGAGTAGCTCTTGCCATGTCCTCTCATGTTTGTTCCCTCACACGAGGATGAGTCACTCTTGCTTTGCTTAACAAATGGTGACGCCCTAGGGGCTATGTGACTCAAGAACAAGGGCTTCTTTTGCTTCATTTGACAATCAATAAGCCCTAGGGGCTATGCTCGAGAAAGATGTGTGAGACTATCCTCAAAGTCTCTCAAAAGGGATGTCAAAAAGCCCTCTTGTCATGTGTGCCCGTACTCGTTCCCCCAATCAAGGATGGACCTTTCTCGCAATCAATGATGGCACTCTAGGGGCTACGGTCAAGTCTTAAAGGCTCCCTCGGCAAGAAGCAATTCACTTCAATGTCCCCAGCAACATTTGAAGCTCTATACCGAAAGGTCTCAAGGGGCTTCGCAGTCTACAATCTTTTGGGCTACGGCATTACAATGATACAAGCAAAGGGCAATATTGGGGCTTCGCAATTAACAAGCTTTTGGGCAGTGGTACCCGAGCAATGCAATTTGGGAGCAGTCTTATGGCTCCATGAAAGGAATCAAACTTCAATGGTCCCTCAACACTTCCAGTCAAAAGGCCTCTTGGTTTTAAATGAAGGCTCTGATGATATGAATGAATTTGATGATTCTTGTTAGAACTCACAGCGAGATTATGAAGGAAGTCTTAGATAAAAGGAAAAGGATTCAATATGCTAGACTCACCCGGCTGAGTTATAGCGGGCAATGCCAATATGTTAACTCTATAAGCAGAGTTACGGCCAATCCCAATGTTTCTGCAATATAGCACCCCCTTCTCCAAGATCAAAAGCACAGGCTGCATTCGAAGACCCGCCGTCGGTTCAACTCAAGAAGACTCAAGCAAACATACCGTTCGAGACTTTATCACACCAAGACCTTATCATCTGTAACAACATCACCATCTCCCACGAGACGTCTCCCGTAGACCGTACTACATTTTCAACATGGACCTTCCGCCATTTGGGTATCAACCACAAAAAGGGCCATCCATCTCCAAGCAAGAGAAAGAAGGAGATCGCCTTCAAGAGTTCTTCCCAATAGCGCCATCCGCTCCCAACACAATGCTATGCCGATTCTAAGAAAATTTGAGGCTTCACACCGAAAGGTCTCCACATCCCGCCATCTACAAACTTGATAAGCCCATGACATTTGGGGCTTAGCAATCTCTCGAAGCTTGGTATCAATGATCTTCTCTTGGAGCTTGCTCACATCAACAGCAAAAGGGCGATTTATTTGAAAAGGTCAAGAGTCGATTCATCTTGGGGCTATGCAAGTCTCTCATAGTTAGGCATCAAAGGCATTCTAGGGGCTTTATAATCAGCAACCCCTTATCTCGGCATCGAATGTCTTTTGGAGCCCCATAACTGACACATCTCTTGGGGCTAAAAATCACTTTTCGTTGGACACAACGGCAACGACGACAGAATTCAAGCAAGGCAATCCGGACTTCGATTGAACATGACTTGATCTTGGGTTGGCTTTACAAACACACAATGGTCAAAATGGTTCACCCACGAACTAAAAAAATCTTTTTCTCACGTGTGTGCATATTATTTTCTTTCTAATTAAAAAATAAGATTTTATTTTCTTTTTTCATTTCTTGCGCAAAAGTATGTGCTTTACTTTTCTTTGCTCCTAGCTTCTCCTCCAGCACTCTCTACCATCCTTGAACTACGCTGGTCTGATTCCTTTCAAGGGATACGTAGGCAGCCTTTTGGCACGACCAACCCATCATCCAGAATACCATCTCGCCAACACTCCATCAAAGGCAAAAACAATTCATCATCACCAACGTCATCATTCTCCAAAGCATGGACATCAAGGCATCCACCACCACAACACTAATCTATCCAGCGGCAATGGTAAGTGAAGGTATGAATACATCCGAGGCTTTCCTCAAATCACACCGCACACAAAATCACTTTCTCCATTCTTACAAAAATTCCCTCTCATGCAAAACTGCCTTCAAATCACATCACACCGCAAGCACAATTTCTCTCATAACTGCCATTTCACATCTCATACATGTCACAAAAACATATACCTGCAAAGCACACACTTAACAGGTACCACCACAAGGTCAACAGCATCTGCAACTCAAGGCACTTCATCCCCAGCAGAAAGTGATCCGCCGTCAACTACGCCTGCATCCCACAGAGTCAAACAATTACAGTTCAATGACAACAAATCGGTCCATGGTGAGCCGCAAAATCACCACCTCTCCATCAAGCAACACAAAAATATCACATATAGGCAGACGGAGCCTCGGATCCCGCCATCAGTAAACGGATCCCGCATCAGCAAACAGATCCCGCCTTAGCAAACGGATCATGTTGTTCAAATAGATTCCTAGGCACTAGAATTACTTAATCCCAATCATGTCTACACTTAGGATCCCCCAATTTTATTAGAACCTCTTTAGGTACCCTTAGGATTCTTTGTGATCTGCACAGGTGTATTACATCTCTTCATACAAGGCAAACCAGCAAGAGGAAGCAAATCAGCAGACCAGTAAACAAGTTGCCGATCAACTTTATTCTCAACATTCAACAAGTTGCCGATCAACTTGCTACACAAGTTGCCGATCAACTTCATTCTCAACATGCCGATAAAGAAAGACAGTCTGTACTGTCAGTCAGGTTACATCGTTCCATCTTAAAGTCAACCTTGCTGATTGTCCCTGTCCTCTCATACTGTTTTATCAAAAAGTAGTTTACCTGCTCTGTAGTGATTACTGCGCCGTCTGACACATAGCTACTTTTAGCTATGCTCTGTCTCTACTTGCTTTTACAGGTAACCGGTTGAGACAAAGGGGTCTTTACCCATCATACTTTTCCAAGTATGCGTGTACAACAAATCTTCGCCATTAATGCTCAAGATACCGCATTAAATGCTCCTCACCTACCCAGCTGGAAATTCAAATATTATCCTTCTTCAACAAGCTAAGACATCTGCTCCTCTTATAAATAGAGGACTTGCTGCATTGAAGAAGGTTGGTGCATTGAAGAGAGTTGATTGTTGAAGCATTCATTGAAGCTCAACATTCCGTCCAGATAATCATTAGACATTAATAGGACATACACTCGTTCACAAACTCATCACTTTGTTAATATTCCCAAGTTAGACTTATATAAGGAATATTGTGATTGAGTTATTCACACACCCACCTGAGTGAGATAAGTTCTTTTGAACTTGCCGCTCAAAAACACTTGGTCAGTATTTGTTTTACGATCCATTAGAAATTTCTAGAACTTAGTTTTTGTATACCGGCAAAGCCATGCTTGTAATAGACTAGAAATATCTAATAGTACTCTTAACCCAAATCCAAGTTCTGACCAAACTTGGTAGAGGACGTAGCAGTATTTACACTGTGAACCTCTTCAAATCTCTGTGTCTCTTGTCAGCTACTTTATTCTTGCCGGTTGAAAATCTCTCACCAGCTGATCTAACTGTTCATACTGATTCATTGTATTTTCCTTTGACCAATCTCTTGAAACTGCATTGAACTTTTGGAAACAACTTTGTGTTTAAACTAAGCTCTGAAAACTATTTCTTACCGATTTAAGTGTGAGTTAAAACTTAGTCATATCTTCTCCGCTGCGCTTACTGATAATAGTTTGCAAACTGATAAGTGACTTTGCATTTATAAAAGTGTTTCTTGAAAAGTTTTAAAAAGGCTATTCACCCCTCCCCTCTAGCCTATTTTCCTACCAATTGGGCCTAACAGATCCCGCATCAGCAAATGGATCCCGCTTCAGCAAACGGATCCCGCATCAGCAAACGGATCCCGCCTTAGAAAACGGATCCCGCACCAGAAAACGGATCCCGCCTTCAGCAAACGGATCCCGCTTCAGCAAACGGATCCCGCATCAGTAAACGGATCCCGCTTCACCAAACGGATCCCGCATCAGCAAACGGATCCCGCCTTAGCAAACGGATCCTGCACAAGCAAACGGATACCGCCTTCAGCAAACGGATCCTGCTTCAGCAAACGGATCCCGCATCAGCAAACGGATCCCACCTTAGCAAATGGATCCCGCCTTAGCAAATGGATCCCGCCTCAGCAAACAGATCCCGCATCAGCAAACGGATCCCGCATCAGCAAACGGATCCCGCATCAGCAAACGGATCCCGCACTAGCAAACGGATCCCGCCTTCAATAAACGGATCCCGCTTCAACAAACGGATCCCACATCAGCAAACGAATCCCGTTTCAGCAAAACGGATCCCGCCATATCCTTTCTATATCAATAAAGCCGCTCACACAGGGAGCGCACCCCTATCCTTCGCAAATTTCAAATTCATCTTTTATTGAGTCTTTGTTTTCTCTTGTCGATGTCCTCGGCGGTTGTCTTTATTTCGTCGATGCATTTTGCTTCGCAATCCACGTTGCCGAGGGGCTCTGTAGACACCCCGCCTTGGACCTCTCATGTCCCGATGTTAGTACCCGACCTGAAAATGAGTTTATTATGGCTTTCCCAAAAATACAAGGACTTTATAGGAATTAGAAACCTTGCAAAGACTTGTCCTGGATTCCCAAAATATCTCATTTATGGCAAAATCTATCAAAATAGGCAACTTAGGGTTACCATAAAGCAACAGTGAAACCCTAGCTTGAAAATCAAGTCAGCCTGCAGACTTGTTGTAATTTGACCCCGAACCCACTAAACATGCTTTTTTCAATGTTTTGGCTTTAATTAAAACGGCGTGGCGACTCTCATAATTTTAATGTCGTTAAGAATATTCCCTTTGTAAATAAAAATAATCACAAGATACTTCCCATGCGTCGCTTCATCGGAAAGGGGTATTCACAGTGGCGACTCTGCTGGGGAATGCTTTGAAACTTTTTCAAACTTAGTGGGTCTAACTTTCGTTCACATCATGATGTCTGCCATGTTCTCACATGCACCTTACACTTTGCCATGTTCTCACATGCACACACACTTGCCATGTTTAACACATGCACACACCTGCCGTGTTTACACATGCACGCACCTGCCATGTTTACACATGCACCCTACATACACTTGCCATGTTTGCACATGCACACACACTTGCCATGTTTACACATGCTCACACTTGCCATGTTTAACACATGCACACACCTGCCATGTTTACACATGCACCCGCGCACTCCGTCATGTTAATACTTGTACCTTGTACCTTGTACCATATACCCTTGTTATCTTCGCTTTAGTTTTAGGGTCAAACAAAACTCTGCTATGCTCCCTTGTACATTATTCTCTCTCTCTCTCTCTCTCTCTCTCTCTCTCTCTCTCTCATGCATTGCATTGCATCATCCTAACATCAAAAACTTCTCTCTTTTCTCCTTAAAAAGAATTAGTTTCTTGCCACACACTACCACTAGTCCGTGTCAGCACTGCACAGGTCCCCATTACCCGGAGTATTCGATGTGCAGGAATTTGTGCGCTACTGTCACCCTCTTTTCGAGTCACTTGTCTACTCCACTCACCGTGTACGTTCCGCGAGCGGTGGGAACCTTTTACCTAACCCGTGTCAACCCACACTAGTATAGGTAACACACCTAGGTTTTGACCGGTTGGTTTGGCTAGCTTTTTCTTAATAGTCAATTAACGTGCTGTCTATGTCGAGTCATCCCCAAGTCAATGATGAATCGAGATCTTTGAGAGAAAGTGCACAAAAAAGTGATTTCCCTACAAGGGAGGTGCCATGGTGAGATGAGTGTTTATTGTCAAGATCTCCGCTCATCATTAACTTGCGTAGGATGTAACATAGACATCACGTTAAATGCCTTTAAGGAAGGGTTAGTCGTAGGATCCGATGGTTGGTGGAAGCCGCTTGCCCTATAGGACCCTCGCCCAAATTGTCCGTTTGGGGGGTGCAATGCAGGTGAAAAACGAGGGGTCTATAGACGTAATGATGGCCTCCACTGATCGTAGTCTTCTAACTAGTTGCGAAAAAGGGGTATCCCTTCCAACCAATTAGGATATAAATAACGTATGTTTTTGTAAATTAAAATATACTTTGCATGAGCCTTCCCCCTCTCCTAAAGCTCCATTGCCCTTCAATCTTTCAGCAAAGCGGGTTTGGATCCGTTCGGGTGGTCGACTACAACGTGAAGCTTCTACTCCGTCCACGTTCTCAGTCTCGTCATCAGCAATGTCAACTCCCGCTTCAGCTTCAGCCTCTGCTCCTCCTGCCAGTACCGCCGAGCTCAACACCGAGGCTACTCTCAATGGTATTCCCCCAAGCCTCCAAAACTTCCTAGCCGGTCTCGAAGCCAAGATCAGGAATCTCGAGGAAAGCAACAAGATGTTGGAAGATCAGAACCAACAGTTGAAGGGTCACATTCAACAAAAGGGAACTAAACTGGTGCCCGATGGGGAGAATTTCATTTATGTCGAAGATGAAGAGGTCAATACCAACTGTCCCCCCAACACCAATGCTACTACCTTCCCATTCCCAAGCTACCGCAATGTTCCACTTCCTTCTCTCTACACCCAACAAGGTTTCACTACCATGAGCAAGAACAAGGCTGTCTATGAACCTTCCCCTGAACTGCTTGGAGGCTACCTCTCCGCCAGCAAACTACCCGCACCCTCGTTGCCTTTGAGTATTGGGATGGCCGCTGCTACAGCTTCCACTACTCCTCCCGTCATTATGTCAGAAACTATCCCCGACATCTCCAATCACCCTGTGGTTATGGCCATGCAAGAGCAAATGCGAAAGTTGATCGAGATCGTGGATAAGCAAAGTGCACCGACTACCAAGACAATCAACCCTAGCCAAGTGGGGGCTCTCCCCAAGGATTTCAAGATGCCTAAGGTGGCAATGTTTCATGGTGACTCATGTCCTAAGACTCATTTGGATAGTTATGTGTTGGCCATGAGGGCTCGTGACTGCACCAACGAACAAATGGCTCGCGTATTTCATAGCACTTTGGATGGTATAGCTCTGCGTTGGTTCTTGGGGCTAGAACCAAGCGAGAGGCAAACTTGGGATCAGATCAGCGCTATTTTCTGTGAGAAGTATCAAGCTAATTTGGATTGGCACGTGAATCGAACAGATCTTGAGAACACTATGCAAAAGCCCGGCGAGGCTATTTATGATTTTTACAAGAGGTGGAATCATCGGTTGTGCGAGGTCCAATACCCGCCAAAAGCGAAGGAACAGAAACAGATTTTCTACAAGTGCTTGCTACCGGAGATGAAAGCAGCTATAGGTAATGGTTACTTCCCTGATTTGCGGGAAATGGTTGACGCCGGAGTAAGGTACGAAGCAGGGTTCACTGGGATTGTGCCGCCAAAGGAAAGTCCAAAGACCAACAACAACAATTCCTTCCGCTACAAGGCTCCTACTGCGCCTACGCCTCCTAGGGGTGGAAAGGAGGCCGTCGGCCAAGTGAATATGGTCCAGAAAGAGGTCCCGTTAGATGTCCAAGCCGTAACAAGGAATGGGGCTCCACCGCAAAGAGAGAGGGAGCACTTTGACGATTTTGGAATGCCTATGGGGAAAGTCTTTGACGTGTTAGTCAAGAGAGGTCTTATCAAACCTTTGGAGAATTACCAGCCCGCCTACCCAAGAACGGATTTGGACGCCTCCAAGTTCTGCAAGTATCACAAGCACATCGGGCACACAACGGATGGTTGTATTCAATTGAAGCGCGTAGTCCAAGGGTTGATCAATGAAAAGAAGATTGAGAAGCCGAAGGGTCCTAATGTGGTGAATAACCCTCTTCCTAACAATGGGGGTGGGGTGAATATGGTGCAAACATGCGAGATTAGTATTCTAGAACTCATGGACGCCTTTGACAAGATAGGGATCACGATGGTGGATATCTTCATGGCATTGGTGACGCTAGAAATGCTTGAACCATTAGAAGGACACCTTCCCCGCCTTGGTTGCGATTTGTCGAAGTTTTGCCACTACCACAAGTGCACCAGTCACACTACCGAAGAATGCTTTGAACTCAAGAAGGCCGTGCAAGAGCTCATCCACAAGGGAGTCATCGAAGACCCTAGAGATTATGTAGCTAGCAATGTACTCATGGTAGAACTTAGTGAGATCACTGATCCGGCCGAGCCTGTTGTGGCGGACTGTGATGAGATGGGTTGTATTTCAATAACTAATAATAAAGAATCTTCTTGCTACTTGTTATCTTTAGAAGAACTAGTGAGTGAAGTCGAATCTCTAGAGGAAGAGAGTCCCAAGCCCTCTCAACCTCTTTCTTGGGCCGAAATCTTCGAGGAGGCCAAAAAAACCGAAGTTTCGCTCCCTTGTCATGACTCGCCATTGTCTTTGGAAGAGCTACGTGCAGAAGTTTGTCTCCTTACGAGATCCGGTCAAGTGTACCAATCCGACCCGAAGGGTGCAAAGAAAGTCTTTGGGAAGGAACCCGAGCAAGCCGACCTAGACAAAGAAGACCCTATCCTCACTCAACTCAAACAAACCCAAGCCCATATTTCACTATGGTCCCTACTCACCTCCTCCCTAGCCCATCGCCTCATGCTCGAGTAAAACCTCGCCGCCACCATGGTACCATCCACTATTACCCCGGAGGACGTCACCCACATGATTGGTAATATCCACTATGGAAACATCATCACTTTCTCGGAGCTAGACAAGCCAGTGTTCGGAGTTGATCATAATGAGCCTTTGTACATCACTGTCGAAGTAAATGGCAAGAAGATTCCCCGTGTATTCATTGACAATGGTTCTGCTATTAATATCCTTCCTTCAAGGATGATGGATGTGATTGGCGTTCATGGTGTTGATTTACGCCCATCCAAGCAAACCATCAAAGCTTATGACTCTACGTGCCGCGCCGTGATAGGCGAAGTCACCCTGCCCATTACCATCGGAACAAAGATCCTGCCGACAGATTTCCACGTCATAGACATCCCCGCAACCTTCTCACTCCTCCTCGGCCGGCCATGGTTACATCAATCGGGTGCTGTCCCATCTTCCTTGCACCAGTGCGTGAAGTTTCAATCTGGTAACGAAGTGACCATCATCTACAGTGATCTCGTAACTGCCCAAGGGACGGACACCAAGGGCGTTCCTGTCTTACAGATTCAGCATGGGGAAGAGAGCCGACTCTTCAATGGCTTCGAAATAGTCGCTCAAGCACAGATCTGCACCATCGATCTCACCAAAACAACGGACAAAGTGGCACCTGTTGTCAAGATACTGCGGAACATGGGTTTTATACCGGGGCTGGGGCTAGGTAAGAACTTGCAAGGCCCCACAGAATTGGTTGAAGAGATTAATCATCGAGGGTTGTTCGGTCTAGGATACACCCTTACTCTTGAAGACAAGATGGAGCAACAAAGGATAGAATTGCTTAAAAAGATGAAGCTTCCCTACAGAAAGCCTGAAATGCGGCCATACCGCCTGTCCCTGAATAGCTACTTTGTCAGGGAAGGCGAGGAGTTTTCGTGTTTTGAGTTCGCTGAGCCATGGATTGACCACACCGGGAAATTGCAGAAAGGGTTCGAGATTTTCAGAGATGTGGAATTCGATCGGTCCAACATGAAGCTGACTTACATGGAATATGACAAAGCCACGGGCAGAGTTAGAACCATCAAGCACGAGTACTCCACCAAGGTTGCAGATGACTTGGCAGATCAACTTGAAGCCGCAACCCTTGACAAGCCAGCAATAGAAGCCGCAGAAACTCCAAGTTTGACTGAGACGTGCGACGGCCAATATCTGCTTCAACATCTGGGTAATCTGGGGCTGCACGAAGACATGGTTGCCGTCATCGGGGATGATTCTGAAGATAAGGTGGACCCAAGGACATTGGTGGTACCCATGGGGGACAAGCTCAAGAATTGGTGCATCATTGGGGGACCTACAGCTACTCCGGAATTTATGATGGGAACACTGGGGCTTACTCCTTCTCCTGTCGCCACTCCTGCAGCATCTCCTGTCACTCGCCCAAAAATCCCCGTCCCCAGAGTCTAGTGTTTTACATTTTGAATTTGAGTCTTCCTCTAAGTCTGACGACCTTACGTCTGAAGACTATGATCTTGTTGCAAACGCTATTTTCCCTCTTGCCATGAATGAAACCCTCGACCTTTCCGAGTATCCCTCCATAGTCACTCTTTTAACTGATAAATTGGCTAATAATCAAACTAATGTATACACTTAGTTAATAATGATTCATTCGAAGAGGCAGACACAGACACATTAAATGATGAATACATTAAAGAGATATCAGAACAGGTTATTAATCAAAAAGAATCTCGAGCCCAAGCTGCCGATGAGGTGTTAACGTGCGTGAATTTGGGAACCGAAGCCGAGCCTAAGGAAACGCAAATTGGAGTTTCTTCAGCGGAGCCGAAAGGGAAGCACTAATTGAGCTACTCAAAGAATATGTGGATGTGTTTGCATGGTCGTATAAGGACATGCCGGGGCTCGACAACTCGATCGTAGAGCACAGAATCCCGACAGCACCAGACGCTAAGCCAGTCAAGCAGAAGCTGCGCCGCATTAAGCCGGAATGGTCTTTGCAAGTAAAGGAGGAGATTGAGAAGCTGCTCCGTGTGGGTTTTATCAGGGTGATCGAGTATCCAACTTGGTTATCAAATCTAGTGACTGTCAAGAAATCCAACGGTGAAGTCAGAGTATGTGTGGATTTTCGGGATCTCAACAAAGCTACGCCAAAGGATGACTTCCCCTTGCCAAATATCGACATGTTGGTGGATGCGACCGCCCATTATGAGGTCAAGTCGTTTGTTGATGGGTTTGCCGGCTATAACCAAATCAAGATGGCCGAGGAGGATCAAGAAAAAACAGCTTTCACCACCCCATGGGGGACTTTTCTGCTATACTGTCATGCCATTTGGGCTGAGGAACGCTGGGGCTACCTACCAACGGGCAGTTACGACTTTATTCCACGATATGATCCACAAGGAGATTGAGGTGTACGTGGATGACATGATTATACATTCAAAAGGGTCTGGGGGCCAGCACTTGATAGATCTCAGAAAATTCTTCAACAGGTTGAGAGAGCACGCCATGCGTTTGAACCCGGCAAAATGCACCTTTGGAGTTCGTAGAGGGAAAGTATTGGGTTACATGGTCACCGAGAATGGGATCGAAGCCGACCCAAGGAAGATTCAAGCCATCCTGGAGATGAAGCCACCCCGTACCGAGACGGAGATAAAAGGATTCATGGGACGCTTGCAATACATCAGTCGGTTTATCAATCAGCTGACCACCATCTGCGAACCAATTTTCAAGTTAATGAAGAAAACAGCCAGTGTGGAATGGGATCATGACTGCCAGATAGCCTTCGAAAGGATCAAACAATATTTGGTGAATACCCCAATCCTGCGCCCGCCGCATAAGGAGAAGCCGTTGCTACTATACTTAACTGTGACAGACACCGCCATCGGAGCCATGTTAGCGCAAGAAGCCAAAGATTCCCGGATTGAGAATGCAGTGTACTTTGTCAGCCGAAAGTTACAAGGTAGCGAGCTCAATTACTCCGCGCTCGATAAGACCTGCGTAGGCCTAGTATGGGTGGTGACGAAGCTCAAACACTACACGGTATCCCATCCGATCTTACTAGTCTCGAAAATGGATCCTATCAAGTACCTGTTCGATAAACCATCCCTTTCTATGAGACTCGCTAAATGGTCAGTATTCTTGGGAGAGTTCGACATTACTTATGTACCGAGGAAGGCAATCAAGGGGAGGGCAATGGCCAATCAGCTCGCAGATGCTCCGAGCACTGAGACGAGAGGACCCGACCCCGAGTTCCCGGATGATGACATTTTCGCAATTGAGGTCGCAGAACGGTGGCAATTATTCTTTAACGGAGCTGCAAACAAACGGGGGAATGGAGTCGGACTCCTACTTATTGATCCCAAAGATGAGCACACGCCCATAGCCATCAAGCTAAACTTTTCAGCAACCAACAACGCCACCGAGTATGAGGCATGTATAGCCGGATTGGAGGCCGCCCTAGAACGCAACGTGAAAGAGTTAGAAGTGTATGGAGACTCTGCTTTGATTATTAACCAAACGGCGAAGAAATGGAAAACTATTGATCCTTGCCTGCAGCGGTACCAAGGTTACATGGATGAGTTGATAGCACAGTTCAAAGAGGTTACCTTCCACTTCCTGCCGCGAGACAGAAATAGGTTCGCGGATGCTCTAGCTACATTGGCCTCCTTAGTTGAAATTCCAGAGGGAAGGTCCGTGAAACCATTCAGGGTCGGACGAAGGGAGAACCCCGCCTATTGCTGCGAAATCCAGATCGATGCCGAGGTAAACGGAGATCAATGGTACGCCCAAATCTACAAATTCCTTAAGCACAGAGAGATGTCCTTTGACGGAGATGTGAAGGCCAAGAGTCTGCAAGCACTCAAAAAGTTGGCGGGACAGTTTGTGCTGTTAGACGACACTTTGTACAAGAGGCATTACGATGGTCTGTTGCTCTTATGTGTCGACAACAAGAAAGCTGAAGCAATAATGGAAGAAGTACACAACGGGTTGTGCGGGCCCCACATGAATGCAAGGATGCTTAGACAGAAGATTTCTCGGCTGGGCTATTATTGGATTACCATGGAGACAGACTGTATTCAATGGGTTCGACGGTGTCACAAGTGCCAAGTATGCTCCAACCTCAACCACATCCCCCCACACGAATTGTATAGTTCCACCACGCCTTGGCCATTCGCCACGTGGGGTATCGACATTATTGGGAAGATCTCGCCGGCCGGTAGTAATGGTCATGAATTCGTCCTCGTCACGGTCGACTACTTCACAAAGTGGGTCGAAGCTCAGTCTTACAAGGTGCTGAATTCCAAGAAGGTAGCGCAGTTTATCAAAGAGAATATTATGTGTCGGTATGGGGTTCCTAACCTCATTATATCAGATAATGGCAGTCATTTCGAAGCCGAGTGTGCTCGCTTGCTTGTAGAATTCAAGATCGAACGAAAGAAATCTTCCCCATACTATCCACAGACTAACGGCGCGGTTGAGGCGGCCAACAAGACGATAGAGCAGATAATTCGCAAGATGGCTTCGCAAGGACGGGATTGGCCCGAGAAGTTACCATTAGCACTTTGGGGGTACAGAACGTCAGTCCGCACCGCTACAGGAGAGACCCCTTACGCTTTGACATACGGCATGGAGGCAGTGCTCCCAATTGAGTTGGAGGTGCCATCTTTGAGGGTCTTGCTCGAGAGCCAAGTGAATGAGGTAGAATGGCTTCGTAGTCGCTATGATCAATTGGCAACACTAGACGAATGCAGACTGAAGGCCATGGAACACATCCGGGCCTATCAAAGGAGAACGACAAAAGCCTTCAATAAAAAGGTCAAGCCTATTGACATAAAGGAAGGAGACTTGGTGCTCAAAGCACGCTTACCCAACAAATTCAACCCCCTCGGGAAATGGGCCCCCACTTGGGTAGGGCCGTTTGTGGTACAGAAAATCTTCTCCGGAGGAGCGGTCAGAATGGCAGATTTGGATGGCAACCCGTTCAAGGAACCAGTCAACCTCAGTAAGCTCAGACGCTACTATGACTAGACTCCCCCTCTAAAAAAAAAAAAAAAAAAAAAAAATATTTACTACGCAAAAAGAAGCCCGATAGACTGAAAACCCGCAAAGGGCGGTCTATGCAAAATAAGGGTGCGTACAGAGCTCGCTGGATCGAAAACCCGCAAGGGCGGTCTAGGCAAAAGTTAGAGCATTCCCCCTTCTATCTTCCCTTTCTTTATAATCATTCTAGTCTGACTGGAGTGAACTACGGTGACCTGAGCCCCTTAGTCCTATTTGTAAAAGGGGAACGTAGGCAGCCTTTCAAAAGGTGTGGTCTAAAAAACAAATAAACATCCAAATCTTGTTAAGCAATAAAGATCGAAGTTGTATTTTCTGAAAGCAAAAACTTTTATTTCCATAGTCATTACATGTTAAACACTTATTTGATGAGTCTAAGCTTGACATACTTTTTGAATAAATAACCTATTCTGAAATTGAAACTCAAACAAAAGCAAACTAAATTAAACTAATGTGTCTGCACGACTATGGAGAGACGCTCAGAATTACTCCTTAGTGCCATTTGTGCCCTCGGTCTCTTTCTTCTTGCTTTGCCCACGGCGAACTTTCTTCTTGCTAGGATTCTCACAAAATCTTCTTTCGAACTCGCTAACACCTTTAGCCTTACCATTAGGAGCCTCTCCGCCTTTCCTATTCTTTGACGCCCCCACTTCTTCTCCGCCTCCGTTAGCCACGCTCTTACTCATCCTCCTCTCATAAGCCTCAGCCTCCTTAATCCTCAATGAAGAACTTGGAGCACAGGATCCCAAAATAGTGCCCCTTAGGGTCTCTAGAGTCTGCTCCGCATGCCCAAGTCTCCCCATATACCAATCCAAATACTCGCGTGGCAGGAAGGTGTTGCTAGAGCGTGTGAGGAAGGTCCTACGACTAAAGCCGGCCTCGCCCCACATCTGAGAAAGAAGGACTGAGACACTATCATCCAATTGAAGTACCCCAAAGGGAAAATCATCTCTCTACTCGTCCCAACCATCCGGGATGGTCTGCACCAAACCATACTGACGAAGCACTCTAGAGGGATAGTAAAAGGTAGTCCCAGAAAGGGTTGGAACTTTGATCATGTGAAGTCCCACTTGTTTCTCCCTCACAGAGTGAATGTGCCAATGGGGCACCACCCACTGAATGTCGTCAGTCACCATTTCCGCCAAATACTTTTCCCAACCTTTGAGAGTCATGCCCTCAAACCGCTCCACCATGCCTCTAATGCGGTGCATCCATGGGGCCACCTTCAGAGAAGCCGCCGGTTTATTCACTCGAAGCCGCTCTTGCAACCACATGGTCAAAAGCCTATCACTACCACAAGGCATCCCACCATAAGCCGCGAGGTGGGGAATCCCACAGAGCATCTCCCCAAGAATGGTCGGTACAATATCATAACCCAAACGAGCCAAGTTCACCATACCCAAACATCCTTCACTGGTAAATCCCACCTCAGAAGGGAAAAGGATAGAGCTGAACAAGCACAGTGCAAGATGGTCCAAGGAGCGGTTAGATGTCACGTCTGCATGCATGAAGTGTTGCGGCATCCAAGAAAGGTCGACATAACCGCCCCTAGCATACCTATCAAAGTCATCCGCGGGTACGCCAAAGGTCACCAACTTGTCCCTCAAGCAAACGAAGTCAAAAGGCAAGGCAACTTTACCCTTCCCTTCGTAGCCACACAATGCTGCGATGTCCTCATAAGTGGGTGTTATCTCGTTGAATGAAAAGTTGAAGACATGGAGGGTATCATTCCAAAATCTCCCGCAGGCTTGCAAGAGGTGGGTATTGGAGTTCATGTGCAAAAGTGACCAAAGACACTTTATCCCATACCGTTCATCAAGCTTCCTACGACTAGAGCCAGGAAGTTTGGCAACCCACTTCTCCAAAGAGGTTATAAAGACTTTTTTCTCAAGGCTTGTGATCCTAGCCTCTTGATCCATGGCAAAGAGCAAGAAAATTCGCTAAAAGGAACTCAAAAACTGCTCAAAAGGTTGCTGGTACGTTTTTATGGCTGCAAAGGGTTCATTAAATACTGCACAACTCCCGATTCTTGCCAGGAAAAGGAAAACCGGAGGCGGCGCATGATTTGTCCACGCGGCCACATATGCCCTTGGCCCCGCGGCCGATATGTCCTTGGCCGGGTGGCCAACTTCGTCCTAGGCCACGCGGCCAACTTTGCTCCGGATCTTGCCATGGCCAGGCGGCCAACATTGTTCTGGGCCACCCCATGGCCATGCGGCCAACTTTGCTCCATGCAGAAATCCAGTTTGTTTCTTCCCACTCCGTGACGGATCCATGCAACTACGTACCTGCCCCCTTCCATGGCTCATGCATTGTATAAAATTAGGAACATTTGTAAAATAACTAGTTTGCACAAGTAGGCTCCCACAATAAAATTGCATTTTAGAACATAGTATACATACATGCATTTTATACATTTGTCCTGTACATACATATCCCTCTGCTCTCTACTAGCTAACAGTGTAGGAAATGAAGATGGACCCCACCTAATCAGAATCCTCCTCCGTGGTGTCTCCACGCCGCGCTAAAGCCCGAGAGCTACCGGCACCCGAACTCCGTCCCCGGACCGCTCGACCACCAATGTGAGAAGAGCCCACGTCGTTCGGAGACCGCTCACGGCGCTGGGGTGACGCAACGTCGTCCCTCTGACAGGTACATGAATGGTACGCCTCCCTCAGTAAGCGCATCAACACGTTCTCCCGCCGAGCTGAACGGATGTAGGCCTCCCGAGTCACCTGAAAGTGAAGCCAAGGCAATGATTACAATGCAGAAAGAAATAGGTGTGTGCAAACATGACTAATACAAAGCACAAAGCCGTACCCCAGCGTCGGGCGGAGGAATGAATGTCTCCTCAACAAGATCGGCATCAGTCGGCTCCAAGCTAAGCTCTACCTCCCGGCCGCCCCTCATCATTCTCACGCTACTCGAGCGAAGGGGCATGTCAACCAAAGGCCGACTCCGACCAACATACCGGGTCGAGCTCGATCCCTCTCCAGATAGCATCCGAGCCCGAACCTGAGGGCTGATCAGCCGTGTCCGCACGTAGCCAGCATAGTCATCGCTCCCCCTATAATGCTCTGCCGGAGTGGGAGCCAAGAAAGTAGCCAACCTCGCGGGACGAAGCATATCCCGAGGAGGGTCATAAGGAGCCCACGGTAACGCACCAGCCCTGTGCTGACGAACCACCCTCTCCCCAAGATACATGGCCTCCCCGGTGAGACCCACAAGCAGAACCCTAGAAGCGGTCAACTCCACTACATAGGGACCCACCGAAGCCTCATTGGCCGGGCTCCATGGGTAAAATCTAAGCCCGATGGGCTCAGACATCGCGAACACCCTCCTCAGGTCAGCAGCATCCACTGTCTTCCTGTCCCGGTTTCTGCGGGAAGGAGCCCTGTTGCCCTTGCACCAGTATGACATGATGGGAACAACCTTGTTAACACTCATCACCAACTGAAAAGGGGCGACACCGAAGACCTCGTACACCCAAGCCTGTGCATATAATAAGAGAGGTATTTCAGACCAAAAAATAGAACAGAAATCTCAACAAGTGAAAAGAAGGGTAGTCGAGAGCATACCTCAAAGGCGAACTGGAACCCGTCAAAGGCCGACGAGCTAGCCCTCTAGCAATGGTCCAAAGCCCGGTAAATCTCAGCCAAACCGGCTCCACCCCAAGAAATCCCACCGACTAAGTCCAAGTCCACAAGAGCCCCTAGCAGTGAGTACCGGCAGACAGTAGCCCCACTGGGAAACAAAATCTCTGAAAAGCTGTACCATAAGAACAGCCGGACCAAGCAATCCAAATCATATTCCCCCCTACTAAAGGCCTCAATAGCCACCTCCACCAAGCGATTCACCTTCCCGGCCTCCAATCCGTAACCCTTGACACCTCCTCCCAGGTCGGTGTCAACTCCCAGCAGAGCCTGTCTATAATCCCGCCGCTCCGCCAAGCTCTCATCAAAAAGCAAAGGGATACCAGTAAACCTCAACCCCGTGATGGCCGCAAAATCCGTCGGCGTGATGGTAATCTCTCCCCAACTAAAGTGGAAGGTATGGGTGGTATCCCACCAGAACTCCCGGCACACCTCTATCACCGCTGCCACCTTCAAGGTAGCCCCGACCATGCGGACACTGTCAAAGAATGGGCCAAAACCCATAGCCTCGATCCGAGCACGCAAACCGCCCGGTCCCTCTGGCAGAGACGCCCACAGTTTGCCCACAGTCACTGTGGACCCACGAGCCTTGATCCTCTGCAGGTAAACACAGCACAGGTATGTTACCATTCTAGCAATTTACAATTCCAGCAATTTAAATTCTAGCATTCCATTTCATATTATGTGTATAAAACATACAAATGTGCGAGAAGGAGAGGAACGAAAATTCGAAATTTACCTCTCGCGTCTCCGGGAGCCCCATCGACCAATGACGCTCAGAGTCGATGTAAAAATCGTAATCTTGGTCGAACGTGGACCGCAGCAGATTATCGCGATAATTCCGAGTCGCGGCTCGTGGTCTCAAACCGCCCCGCGGAATCAAAGGCGCCGCTTCAAAGCCCGCTCCTGGGTCAGCCCCTACATTTCCTCCGCCCTGAGCATTACCGTGTCCCTCTCCTTGTGGCTCTTGTTATGGAATCATATACCCACCTTGGCCCGGGAAATCTCTAAATAACGCCTCATTGATCCAATCCGCCATAGCTTCAGGAGATATGTGAAATGAAATCTTCAAAATTATCAAAATCTGAGCTTTCTCTCTCTAAAAACTCAATTTTCTCTCTCTAACTCATCAATGGAGGAAGGAAGAAGAAGAAAGAAGAAAAGAAGAAGAAGAGGGAGGGTTTCTGGTGATGTTACCAAGAGTCAGCCTGCCGGCTACCTTGGCCACGCGGCCACTTTCGCCATTGCCCCTTCAGATAAAATTCCACTTTTGCCCTTAATCTTTTCCCTTTAATTCATTTTAAATGCCTTTAACACTACTTTGACTGATATTCGTTACCTTTGGGTACGGAAAGCCCCTTAAAATTTCCATTCTTCACCAAATATTTGCTTAGGATTCGTATGATTATAGAGACTTCGGCGCCTCTATGACATACCATCCTAAATCAATCGTAATTGGCAGAAGCCTCGGCGTTTCTATTTGCGAGCGATCCAGCATCTATTTTAGGATTCATATGGTTGTAGAGACTTTGGCGCCTCTATGACATACGCATCCTAGATCGATCGCGATTGGCAGAAGCCTCGGCGTTTCTGTTCGCGAGAGATCCAACATCTATTACTTTAGCGCGATCGGCAGGAACCCTGGCGATCCTGATTGCGTTTACCATTACTTACGAATGATTCGTGCTTCGTACAGGATAGTGCCCGTAGGTTTATTATCCCTAAGAGAAGTCCGACACCTCGTTTTATCCCCAGTAGATCTCTGAACTACGACCGGCTTGATTCCTCGGAGGATACGTAGGAAACCTGAAAAGGTCCAGCCACCCGACCGACGCGGTTATCTCTCATCCCCAGCAGGTGCATTTTCCCCAGCAGAAGACGTTGCTCCCCATTAGAGGACAGTCATTCCCAATTTCCCATTCGATTTGAACTACGTTTGGCTTGATTCCCCCGCGGATACGTAGGTCGCCTGCCAAGGTTCAGCCGTTCCCTTACCTTTCATCTGTTTTGAAACTCATGTTTCAGACGGATCCTTCTTTTTATCGTCGACCCCACATTGCCTTGCAAGAAGCGTCGCCGAGGGGCTACTATTAGTACCCGACCTGAAAATGAGTTTATTATGGCTTTCCCAAAAATACAAGGACTTTATAGGAATTAGAAACCTTGCAAAGACTTGTCCTGGATTCCCAAAATATCTCATTTATGGCAAAATCTATCAAAATAGGCAACTTAGGGTTACCATAAAGCAACAGTGAAACCCTAGCTTGAAAATCAAGTCAGCCTGCAGACTTGGCCAGGCGGCCAACCTTGCCACGCCTCGACCTTGGCCACGCGGCCAACATTGTCGTCGTCTTCATTCTTGGCCAGGCGGCCAACCTTGCGCCGGATGATCTGGACCATCAGATCTTCCCCTCAGTTTACTATATAAACCAATCCCATGCTATTGGTTTAAGGGTCCGATTTTGAGAACTCTAAGTCGAGTTTTGGAGTTCTTAAAACACTATTTTGCTCTCTAATTAGCCTTCAAACCACCAAGAAGATCAAGGTTTATTTCTTGCCAACATAGGTAAGTTTTCTAACTTTTTCTTCATGTTCTTGCATTATTTTTAATGTAGATCTTTTATATTCATGTTCTTGCATGTTTATTCATAGTTTCTTCATGAGCTTTGCATGTTCATATATGTTCTTCACATGTTCTTCATGTTCATAGATTAAAACCTTATTTATGCTATATTTAGGGTTGCGATCTTCATAATTACATGTTATTTCATAGCCGATGATGATCGAGGGTTCATCAACCCGAGGATGATCTAGGAACTACTTCTAAACCCTAATCTTTAGGTAATTCCCCCATCATTATGCATGATCCCGATTCTTCTGCCTATTCTAATTCTCTGCGAACTACGCTGGCCTGAGCTTCTCACATTGAGAGGAACGTAGGCAATCTTCGGATCCGGTCTAAATCACTAACACACTACTAACACATTCATCATGATAGAAAGACCGATCAATTCGGGCAATAGGAGTGATAACGTTCAATATTCTTCTCTTGTTGTAATTTGACCCCCGAACCCACTAAACATGCTTTTTTCAATGTTTTGGCTTTAATTAAAACAGCGTGGCGACTCTCATAATTTTAATGTCGTTAAGAATATTCCCTTTGTAAATAAAAATAATCACAAGATACTTCCCATGCGTCGCTTCATCGGAAAGGGGTATTCACACCCGATTGCATACACATTCTTTTTCTTCCTATTTTCTGTTAAGTTTTGTTACTTTTCATTAACTTTCGTTACTCTCTGTTAAGTTCCTGACTTACTCCGTTAGTCTTGGATTTGACTAAGTGGAAAAATCAACCTTGAGTCTTTGTTTCATTTATTTTCGTTGACTTTCGTGATGTTCGTTAAGTTTTTGGACTAATTCCGTTAGTTTTGGGGCTTAACTGCATAACGGGGTTAACATTTAGGCTAAAATATGAATTTTCTGAAGCTGGGATGCGCGCGCCTTTGCCCTCCTTTGTGGGAGGCGTGCTCCTCCCATAGGGGGGGTGGGAAGCGCGCGCTTCCCGCTTCCAGAATCTCATATTTGGCCAAATTTCCCTCTTTTTCTGATTTGTAACCCCCAAGGCCATTATGACTTGGCTTGATCCGGGGAAGAGCCATCTTTGTGACCAAAAACACTTCCCTAACACCTATAAATACCTCTTCATTCCACCATGGAAATGGAGGAAGAATTCTTGAATCAAAAACACTTTAAAACACATAAAATCCATTTTCAAAGAGTGGTCACTATAGACAATTTGGTTCTTCCCCATTCAAGCACAAGGTACAATGTTCATTCTCTTATAAACTTTTCATCTTATCTTTATTTTCTCTCCTTGTCAAAATCTTTTTATTACACTCTTCATCTTTAATGTGTATGAAATCTCCATAAAAGGGATACAACCAAAAGGCCACTTCACTATTGAAGTTTGGCCAAGGTTACATCCCAACATTCCAAATTCCACTTTAATTTTCATTTCACTTCTTCATGTAATTGTTTGGCATAATTGTTACATGTAATATTTTAGCATAAATTAATAAATAAAACAATTCTCTTTTATTTCTCTTTTATTTTCCCCTTTCTTTTCACTTTAATTGTTAGCACTTTTTATTGAAGGACATTTAACATTAGAACATCAAAAGTAGCAAGACCCGCGTAAGCGGGGCGGAGTGGGTGTTTAAGTACTTCCCACTCCGTCACCTAACCCCCGAACCCGTCATCTCAAGAATCTTTGGTTTCGTAATCAATAAAAAAGGCTATTTTCTTAGGTTTTCTCGCGTTCCTCTAAAACGTGGGTGGCGACTCTTTAAATCAATTAGTCATCCTAGGTTAATTCACCGCTCTAGCCAAGCCGTGGTTCCCCGGGGTATCTACAGTTTACCTAATAAAACATAAAAGTGAATCATTTGAGATATTTAGAATATTTCAAAATGAAGTAGAAAAATAACTTGAAAAAATTATTAAGGCACTTCGATCGGATCGAGGTGGAGAATACTTGAGTCATGAATTCGTTGATCATCTAAAGAATTGTGGAATAATTTCACAATTGACTCCACCCGGAACACCACAATGTAATGGTGTGTCTGAGAGGAGGAATCGGACCTTGTTGGACATGGTTCGATCAATGATGAGTCGAGTTGATCTTCCTTTATCCTTTTGGGGTTATGCTCTAGAAAGCGCTGCTTTCACACTAAATCGTGTTCCAACTAAATCGGTTCAAAAGACTCCATATGAGATGTGGCGCGGAAAGAAACCTTGTTTGTCTTTCATGAATATTTGGGGTTGCGAAACTTTTGTCAAAAGACTTGTCTCAGACAAATGTATTTTCATGGGATATCCTAAGGAAACTAAAGGATATTACTTTTACAACCGAACGGACATAAATTTTTTGTTTCCCGAACTGGTGTCTTTCAAGAGAAATAGTTTATCTCCAAAGAAATCAGTGGGAGTAAAGTAAATCTCAAAGAGGTTCGAGACCCAGAAAATGACATTGAATCGATAGTGGAACATGAACAAGTCCCACAAGAAATTGTGGAACCTGTTCAAAATACACAAGTAACTCGCAGATCTGGTAGGTTACGATCCGAGCCCGAGAGATATGGTTTTTTCATAACGGATAGTAATGAGGTGGAGATCATTGATAATGATGAACCGACCACCTACCAAGAGGTGATGTCTTCTCCTGATTCGAAGAAGTGTCTTGGAGCCATGGAATCCGAATTACAATCCATGCAAGATAATCAAGTTTGGAACTTGATTGATGCGCCCGAAGGTGTAAAAACCATAGGATGGAAATGGGTCTTCAAGAAGAAGACTGACATGGATGGGAAGGTTCATACTTACAAAGCTAGACTTGTAGCGAAAGGTTATAGGCAACTTCATGGTATTGATTATGATGAAACCTTTTCACCCGTAGCAATGATCAAGTCTATAAGAATTTTGCTTGCCATTGCCGCATATCATGACTATGAAATATGGCAAATGGATGTCAAAACCGTTTTTCTTAATGGGAATTTGCAAGAGGATGTCTATATGACACAACCCGAGGGTTGTAAACAAAGTTCTAAAGTATGCAAATTGCAGAAATCCATCTATGGATTGAAGCAAGCTTCTAGGAGTTGGAATCTCCATTTTGATGAATCGGTCAAAGAGTTTGGCTTCATTAAGAATGAAGATGAACCTTGTGTATATAAGAAGATTAGTGGGAGCATAGTTATATTCCTTGTTTTATATGTGGATGACATATTGCTCATTGGAAACGACATTCCTACACTTCAGTCTGTAAAGACTTGGTTAGGAAAGTGCTTCGCAATGAAAGATATGGGTGAAGCCGCATATATCCTTGGCATTAAGATCTACAGATATAGATCAAAGAAGCTAATTGGTTTAAACCAAAGTACATACATTGACAGTCATTAGAAGATTCCGCATGGAAAATTCTAAGAGAGGTATCTTGCCAGTGCTACATGGAGTTTCTCTAAGCAAGACTCAATGTCCTAAGACAAAAGATGAGCGTGAGAAAATGAATGATGTTCCATATGCTTCGGCAATTTGGTCCATCATGTATGCCATGATATGTACTAGGCCGGATGTATCTTATGCTTTGAGCATGACAAGTAGATATCAATCCGACCCTGGTGAAAATCACTGGATGGCTGTAAAAGCGATTCTTAAGTACTTGCGAAGGACTAAAGATTCATTTTTGATCTATGGAGGAATGGAAGATGATCTCGTTGTAAATGGTTACACGGATGCAAGCTTCCAAACTGACAGAGATGATAGTCGATCGCAATCGGGTTTTGTGTTTATGTTAAATGGTGGATCTGTAAGCTGGAAGAGTTCCAAGCAGAGTACAACTGTTGATTCTACAACTGAAGCTGAGTATATTGCTGCATCGGATGCTGCAAAGGAACCTGTTTGGATTAAGAAGTTCATTAGTGAACATGAAGTGGTTCCTAGTATTGCTAATCCAATATACCTTTATTGTGATAATAATGGTGCTATTTCTCAAGCAAAGGAACCAAGGGCACATCAGAAATCCAAATACATGCTTAGGCATTTTCATATCATTCGAGAAATCATTGATAGGGGAGACGTAAATATATGCAGAGTACCAATTGATGACAATGTTGCGGACACGCTAACAAAGGTACTTCCACAAGATAAACATGATGGTCATGTTAGGTCCATGGGTATTAGATACATGGGAGATTGGGCCTAGGGCAAGTGGGAGATTGTTGGTGTTGGTGCCCTAGGAACGTTTAATAAACGTTGTAATTGTTATCATTTATTCATATTAATAAAGAGATATTTTGATTATTATTGTTGTTCATGTTTACTTATAATAATCTCCGTCCCTGGTACTTGTTTGGTACTAGTATAAAGGCTAAATGATCATGGGATGATCATGTTAGATTTATGGGTACTTGTTTGGTACTGGACATGACCCGCTTTATGAGATCTATATCATGGTCAATGTCATATATATATCTAATATTAGTTATGTCATTTGAATCCTTAGACATGAAGTTATTATAGTCTTCCACTTAATGAACATTATGTTTGACATATTCAAACGCTACCTTTACCTGGGTAGTTATAAAGGGTATGATTAGCATAATCGGATTCATGTAGGGAAGAATAATAAGCTTATATGGATTTGTCCCTCTTCGGAGAGATGTCAAGCTTGGGCCTCTCGTAGGAATGATATTGATGAAAATGTTCGGCCGGACTCAAATAAATTGATTGGGTCAATGTCATTTGGATTATCAACATATTCGGAATCGAGAAAGTATTGAACAATACAAGTTGACTTGTTGACCATGACTTGTGTTCTATGACATCATGGACAAAGGGATTGTGACATGTTCTAAAAGGAATGCGAACTTGTATCTAGTTATACTATTTGGGTAGGTATGACGGTTTGCTAGAACCTAATCATATCTTATGGGTTCATGTTTGGACTCATTGCCAACATAGTGTAATCCTAGAGGGTCATACATAAATAGAACGAATCCCAAAGGACTGAATTGGAATTATGAAGATTTGAGCCTTTTCTGGTCTGGCACGACCGTGCTGATTATAGGGCACGACCATGCCGATAATCGGCATAAGGGAAGCATGGCTCGCACCTGGTGGCACGACCGTGCTGGTTATAACGCACGACCTTTCTAGGCACAACCGTGCCGATTATAAAGCACGACCGTGCCAATAATCAGCGAAAGGATGGCATTGTCGACCCTATTGGCACGACCGTGCCAGATAGAGGGCACGACCGTGCCAGATTTGCTGTGCCAGAAATTATTGCCTTAATTAAGGGTGACGGGATTTAGGTTTCCTAGGTCCTTAAGGGTTAAAGACTAGGACCTATATAAAGTCTTTTTCACCAGCCATTAAGGTTCATTAACCTAGTTCATTGAGAGAACAATATTCTTGATTAGTGAATTGGAATCAAAGATCAAGAATTCATAATTCCATATAGTCAATATAATTGTGAAAGTGTGTTTCATAATTTTGGTCTAGCAACCAAGATCAAGTGCTCTTGATATTCGTTCGAGGTGTGGATACCGCTAGAGGGTGAAGCTTATCATCTTCAAAGTTCGTGTTCTTGCTTTCTCCGTGATCAAGCTTCAAGTCTCCACCAAGATCAAAGGCTAAAATTCAAAGGCATCAAGGGTTAGTATTCTAGTATTCATATTGTATGTATTTGATATAATCATATGAACGGATCTATGGCTTTGGGTTTCATGAAAATTTTAAATGCTTAATTACGCAGCGCATATTACTACGAAACCCAACAGTACCTGTCTCAAAACCACTAAAATCATCAGCAACATTTGGAGCCATATGTGGCTTAAGAAGATCATGTTCATCAAATGTAACATGGACTGACTCTACAATTTTAAGTGAAGTCTTAATGAAACAACGAAAATCTTTAGAGTGTTTTGAATAACCAACAAAAATACCTTCATCGGCCTTAGCATCAAATTTACCTCGATGCTCTCTGCCATTGTACAAGCTGTAACATTTGCATCCAAATATCTTGAAGAAGGAAATGTTGGGTGATCTGCCTCTCCACAATTCATACGGAGTTTTGTTTTGGACTTTGATGATGAGGGAGTGGTTCTGGGTGAAACAAGCTGTATTAACTGCTTCAGCCCAGAAGTACTTTGGAAGCTTAGCTTCTGCAATCATGGTCTTCCCGACTTCAATCAAAGTCCTATTCTTTATTTCCACTACTCCATTTTGTTGTATGACCCCAGCGGCAGAGAAGTTGTGATCAATTCCATGATCATCACAATATTGGGCAACACCATTGTTTGTAAATTCGGTTCCATTATTTGAATGCACAACAACAATGTCATCCAATTTCTGAGTTTGGAGCTGTCTAAAGAGAGCGGTTACGATGCCATAAGTATCATCTTTAGAGGCCATCATTTCCACCCATGTATATCTTGAAAAGTCATCAACAACCACCAAGGTATAGCGGTTTCCTCCTATACTTGCGGTTGGGACAAGTCCAAATAAATCCATGTGAAGCAGTTGTAAGCAGCGGTTTGTTGAAGGCACGGTTTTACTGGGAAATGACTGTTTGGGCTGCTTACCAAGCTGGAATGCTTTACATTTCTTATCATGATGGTCAGCCACTTTGGGTAGTCCTTTGACGAGACCGTCCCTTTGCAGTTTTGCTAGATATTTGAATTTCAAGTGGCTGAGCCGCTTATGCCATAACCAACTGCTTTCACTTACATTTTTGGATACAAAACAGAGGCCAGCAATAGAAACAATATTACTCAAATCTATCATATACACATGACCTGTTCTGTTGCCGGTCAGTAGAGTGACTTCGGAAGTTGCATCTTTAATGAAACAGTTCGTTGAAGTAAAGTTGCAGTTCATTCCTTTGTCACAAAACTGAGATATGGAGAGAAGGTTGTACTTGAGTCCTTCTACTAGTGACACATTTTTAATAGTCACCTTTCCTCGTTTGATTGCTCCATATCCTACGGTTTCTCCTTTCTTGTTGTTACCAAATACTACTGGGGGGTCTTTCATTGAAATGGTATCACAAAGAAGTTCATTATCTCCGGTTATGTGTCGTGAGCAACCACTGTCCAAGTACCAAAGATCCTTCTTCTTTTTTGCACTACCAGCAATGAAGCATAAAATCTGAAAAATAAACATTAAATATTTTGGTCCCCCTTATTCCTTGGGTCCTAGGGTTAGCAACTTTTTGGGACCCACACCTGTTTGACCTTAGGATTTTTACGTCACTTGGAATTGGGTGTGAACTTTAAAAGACAATGACCAGCACTATGACCATAATCGGCACAAATGACACAATGAATTAAACCGGTTCGATATTGTGGTTTTACAAACCCTTTACTAGTCTTCGGTTTCTCATGTTTTACTGGGTCAGCGGTTTTAGCTTGACAAAGACTACCTTCTTGAGCTCAACCTTCCTCCTAGGTGCGGCTTTAGGAAAAACAATAGGAATTTCCTTAAACCGACTAGGAGCGGTTTCATCACTCAATACTTCTTTGGTTGCCTCAGCCGCTGTGAATTTTTCTTTCCACTTTGAATCTCTCCCAGTCTGGTTTTTAGGATACTCAAAGAAATAATTTTTCTTCTTAATTTCTTGTTTAGAGCCCTTTTTACCAGCATGATACACCTTGGAGGTTTCATTGGTTTGTTTGGGGGGTAACATACCACCTTCAGCACAAAGACAAGGACACTTGCACTCATCACTGGTTTTGAACCCCAATCCACTTTTATCCGAAGTAGGAATTTGTGAATTTAGGATTTGTTCCGCAGTGACACCAGACTTAGTCCACACATCGGTCACTTTTTGGAGTTCATCCCTTTGTGCAGTAAGATCATGGATTTGAGTTAAGAGTGCCTCGGATCTGTCCTTCAGATAGCGGTTTTCTTCCACAATAGAAGATATCCCAGCAATTTGGAGCTTGAGGTTCTCAATTTCCTCCTTGTGGGACTTACATTCTCTTTGCGAATCTTCAAGTTCCACAGTCATTAGTTTATATGCCTTTTTAAGCACAGTGTGTTGTTGACAAATAATATTAGCACGTTCTAATACCTGGTCATCATGGCTTTGATCTGCTTGAACCTCAGGGAAGCAGTTTGGTGTTGTAGGAGCTTTGCTTGCTCTAGCCTCAGGAGTCCTTGGTGAAACTGACTTCATTTGTTGATTTGGCAGTGGAAGGCTTTCGTCAATTTCAAACTTTTCTTCAAATCCCATGAGGCAGAGATTTGTAATTTCATCTTCATCGTCGCTTTCATCTGAATCAGAACCCATCCATGTCAGCGGTTGATCCCCTTGGTCAGCTACCATTCCTCTTCTCTTCACAAACTTCTTGTTGAACGGTTTCTTTGTTGGCGCGGCTTCATAACGCGGCTTGGGACAACTTGAAGCAAAGTGACCTGGATGTATGCAGTTATAACAGACCAAGTCATCCCTTTTCTTAGGATCTGCAGTCTTGTTAAATCTGGTTGGAGGGACAAACTTTGTCGGGCCTTTGGATGGAAACTGAGCCCTGTTGTTCTTCCTGAACTTAGTGTATTTCTTCACATACAAAGCAAATTCTTCGTCATCCATATCATCAAAATCAACTTAACTAGAGCATGAAGATTGAGATGCTACACTCTGAGAATAAGAACTTTGAGGAGGAGTGTAGGAATGATGAGACTGCTGATAAGATTGATGAGATTGAGGATAGGGTTGATGTGATTGAGGATAAGGTTGATGAAACTGTTGATAATAATCAGAAGGTGCGGTTTGAGGATTGTATCTGGGTACATTCTGATCAACAGGTGCAGTTTGCAAGTGGAGGTGAGGTACGGCTTGATGATGGTCTGGATTGTAAACTGGAGATGAGGTATTGTTGAATGCGGCTAGAGAGAAGGTCTTAAATATGCTTTCGGTTTCATGGACCTCTTCAAGCTTAAATTCAAAAACCTTCAGCATGGCATATAAATGTCGAAAATCAAGAGCTTCCAAGTCCTTGTTGTCTTCAATGTGTTAGGTTTCGTAGTCACATGCGCAGCGGAATATAGCATTTAAAATTTATGAAACCCAAAGCCCATAGATCCATTCATATGATTAAATCAAATACAACAATATGAATAGAGGAAAACTAACCCTTGATGACTTTGAATTCTAGCTTTGATCTTGGTGGAGATTTGAAGCTTGATCACAATGAAAGTAGGAACACGAACTTTGAAAATGATGAACTTCACCCTCTAGCGGTATCCACACCACGAACGAATATCAAGAACACTTGATCTTGGTTGCTAGACCAAATTGTAAAACATGTTTTCACAATTGATATGAACTATATTGAATATTGGTTTGTGTATTATTTTGTTCTTCAATCTAAGATGTCTTAGAACAAAATAAACTCTCTCAAACTCTTTTGAGACTCACAAAATCATTGGTTAAGAGTGCTGGCCGAATTTGGTCTTTTATACACAAGTAGGACCTATTCCAAATAGGAAACTTGTGACAAAATCCGTCCAAAATTCGTTTCCTAATCAAATTAGGAATCTGCCTCCCGACAGCACCGTGCGGCCGCTCAAAATCCACTGTGCGGTCGCACAACTATCTGAAACGAAACTGGTACAAAAACTGACCTAAGTGTGCGTCCGCCCAGTCCATACTGTGCGGTCGCCCACTTCCCCAGAATTTCCAGAATTTCCAAAATTCCAATATAGTCCTTTTAAAGATTCGTTCTCTTGTGTGTGACCCTCTAGGATTATACTAAGTTGGCAATGGGTTCAAACATGAAACCATAAGATATGATTAGGTTCTAGCAAACCGTCATACCTACCCAAATAGTATAACTAGATACAAGTTCGCATTCCTTTAGAATATGTCATAATCCCTTTGTCCACGATGTCACTGAACACAAGTCATGGTCAACAAGTCAACTTGTTTTTGTTCAATACTTTCTCGATTCCGAATATGTTGATAATCCAAATGACATTGATCTAATCAATTCATTTGAGTCCGGCCGAACATTTTCATCAACGTCATTCCTACGAGAGGCCCAAGCTTGACATCTCTCCGAAGAGGGACAAATCCATTTAGCTTATTATTCTTCCCTACATAAATCCGATTATGCCAATCATACCCTTTTATAACTACCCGGTTAAAGGTAGCGTTTGAATATGTCAAACATAATGTTCATCAAGTGGAAGACTATAATAACTTCATGTCTAAGGATTCGAATGACATAACTAATATGAGATATATGTACGACATAGACCATGACATAAATCTCATACAGCAGGTCATGTCCAGTACCTTGTTCCAAATAAGTACCCATAAATCTAACATGATCATCCCATGATCATTTAGCCTTTATACTAGTGCTTTACAAGTACTAGGGACGGAGATTATTATAAGTAAACATGAACAACAATAATAATCAAAACCATTTCTTTATTGATGTGAAATAAATGATAACAATTACAACGTTTATTAAACGTGCCTAGGGCACCACTACCAACACAATGTTAGTAGTCTTAATCAGCCATTTACTACCAAGAGCTTGCATGAATCTCATGTTCAAGTCTGTATTGGAATAGACATGTCCAAGAGAAAAACATACATTAACAATATCAATGAACCTCTCATAGCACTGTCGAAGAGATTCCTTAGGGTCTTTAACAAAGTAGTCAAAGAGCCTTCTATGTTGATAGAGGCAGTTCTTCTTGGTATCTGAATCTCCTTCCGAAAAGTCAACTATAGCATCCCAGGTGGCCTTTGCGGTTGTGCAGTGAAGCACCTTTGAATGAGTCCTCAAGTCAATAGCTGAAACTAGCATGGACATAGCTCTTCCATCAAAGTCCACATTGTTGCGGTCTGCTTCAGTCCACTCACTTTCCAACTTCTTGATTTCATCTTCTTCCACAGCAGTACCTGCACGTGGGTTAGCTTTTATAGGGACATATGGTCCTTCTGTAACCGCGGTCCACAGTCTACGATCACATGAAATCATGTGTTTCATCATCCTATCTTTCCAAAAGATAAAACTATCTTCACCCAGAATCGGTAAGTGATTCGAGTTGGATGTTTACATCATATGGGTGTTTGTGTTTGCCATTGGATCAGCACCCAAGCGGTTAAGCTTGTAAAAACAAGTTTTGGTGGATATGCTCTGATACCACTTGTTGGTCCCAGAGGGCAACAAGGGTATAGAATCGCTAGAGGGGGGGTGAATAGCGGTCTAAACTTTTTCAAAAATACCCTTGAAAATCAACCGAGTACTTATAAGTTTAGTCAACTGCGGTTCAAGGCACTTAAACCAAACTGATAAAATGCACAGAGGAGTTTTGCGGTTTGGCCAAAAGGATAGTTAAAGAGTTTGGCGGTTTGACTCGGGTTGAAAACGCTATGATGAAACTGATAATCTCAACTTGAAGATTAAAGAAAAACACAATTCACTTTTCAAGTCATCTCGTAAATGGATTCAAGTTATAGACCACAAACAGAAAAGTAAATAACAAGGCAGAAAATAAAGATCAAACACATAATTTGAAGAGGTTCGTACTTGAATGAACTACGTCCTCTACCTAGATGGTTAGTCTAGGATTTTCTAATAGCTACTAGACTTGTATTAATTTAGAGGAGGTTTTACAAGATGAATCTAAACTCTAAACAATCAATCTAACCTATAAAGCTATTATAACAACCGGTGTATTCGAAGTATATAATCTGTGTGATCATATACATCGGGTGTGTGTGTGTGGAAAGGAATCAAATGCTCTAAAGATCTATGTGATGGATGAGCAAATGAGAACTTTCTGTGTAAAGGCTGAGTATGGAAGGTTGTTAGGCTTGAAGCTTGATGAAGGAATTCTGGGTTTGCTAAGGAGATCTTTGAAGGTTTGAATTTCTGGGTTTAAATCTTCAAAGCAAAATTGAACACTTGAGAATAAATCTCTCTTGAAGCTCAGCAACCTTCATTGTTAAAGAATGAAGGCTATTTATAGGCAGTGCACCCTTGTGACCGTTGGGTAAAGATTTGAATTAAATCTGAGGGTACAATTGTTGTCGAAATCCCATTGGTTGAGTTGTCATTGTCGTCCTTGGTTTTGTTTTATAGTCCTAGGTAGTTGTAGCACCACTACCTGACATCCGTCCTTTGTTGCAGAAAGGACTAACGGTAAACAATTCAAATTGCTTGGACAAGACCGACATTCCTTGCAGTAACTCCAAGTTAACTTAAAGTTATTTTGACAAGACATAAAATATTCCTTTACGGTTGAAAAGAGAATGTTTGTCTAAGGAATAAATGATTTAGCGAATTCTTCATTAACTGTTCTGCGGTTCCACCAAGCATTGGAGAGGTTCCAAGGATGAACTTGATGTGCGGTTTCGTAGGAAACTGAAGCACGCGGTTTCATGATTGCGGTTCCATCAAGTTTGCATCTGAGGTTCCAAATAAGATTTGAAGAGCGATTTCATCAAAGCCACATAATGCGGTTTGATGAAAGAATAGGCGGCTCCATGCTGGCGGTTCAAGATAGCATAAGTGCGGTTTTAAAAACTAGACCGCTACGGGTAAAACCGAACTATACTCAGCCTAGACAAACAAAAATCTAGAAATGGACGTACCTAAAAATTGAAGTATAACTTCATTACATGCGGTCCTAAAGTCCATAAAAAGACACGTGGCATGGATCAATCAAATTAAGTAGGTGTACTAACAATGAATCCTAACAGGTGTGATTTCAAACTTTGGTAGCCAATATCTGAGATGACCTGATGAAGAAGTTTTGGCACGACTACTTTATGTTGGGGAACTACGTGGATTCCTGGTCATGATGGGCAGTATTGATTGCATGCATTGGGATTGGAAAAATTATCCTAAAGCTTGGGTTGGGCAATTTGCAGGAAGAAGCGGAAAGCCTACTCTCATTTTAGAATCTGTTGCATCGTATGACTTGTGGATATGGCATGCATTCTTTGGAACACCAGGTTCAAGAAACGACATCAATGTACTTCACAGGTCACCAATTTTGAATGATATATTGGAAGGTAGAGCACCTGAAATCAGTTATGTTGTGAATGGTCGCGAAAATAATATGGGATATTATCTCACTGATGGCATATATCCAAGCTGGGCTGCATTCGTGAAGTCAATTACTTATCCTACAATCGAAAAGCTCAAAAAGTTTGCTCTAAATCAAGAAGCGGCTAGAAAAGATGTTGAGCGAGCTTTTGGAGTTCTCCAATCTCGTTTTGCGTTTATCAAGCGCCCCTGTCTTATTTGGGATCATCATTTTATTGGAAGAGTGATGATGGCTTGCATCATTATGCACAATATGATTGTAGAGGATGAACGAGACACATACCGAAATTACTATGATCCTACAAAATTATAAATGATAAGCCTACTAATCGCCAGAGGAAACGAAGAAACGGAGTTGAAGAAGATATCAACTCGCCTATAGACGAATTGGTTGATGAAGATGACGACCAACATTTTCAATACTCGACTCAACGAGTTTCAAGCTTATCCCCATATATGACCAACAGTGAGCAACTTTATAATAGAGAAGCTCACATAGCTCTAAAAAATGATTTGATTGAACACATATGGCAAAAATCTGGTCATGATAATTAAATATGTAATTTCTATTTCATGTACTTGTACTTTTAGTTTCACAATGTATTATAATTTTAAATTTAATTCTAAGTTTAATTTTTATTTTTATTAAATTTATTTATTTTAAGGTTAACATATATTAATTTATTTATAAAAAATGAATGGAGATAATAGAAATTAAATATTTGGTGAAAAGTAATAAAAATAAATAAAAAATATTAAAAAAAAATATTGAGTAGAGTTGGGTTGTGTTGTTGATGGGAGTTAAAAATATAAAAAATGGGTTGTGGTTATAGGTTGTGTATGTGGAAGAGAGAGACAATATTTAATTGTTGGGTTGGGTTGGGTGTATTCATGGCCCCCTTCAGCTTTCAAAAATCTCAAATTTCTTCCCCACATTTTGGAAAATGTGAGATTTTATTATTAAAATTATAAATTTTATCAGTTTGCCCCACATTTTATTATATAAAAAAATTGTATTGCATAATTTTCTTGCCTCTATTTGTGTCAATTTTTTACTTATATGGTTATAATTTGTATTTTTTTTTTTTTTTTATCCTTTTTCAGCAATCCTTACTCCGCCGCACACGATCAAAAACCAAACTCATCCCGCTGAGCTAAAAATCTTTGTTTGTCAATGATGCACATTCGATGTATACAACTGTGAATTTGTTTTTCCGTTTCTTTCAAGTAGAATGAGAACTTCAGTGAGTGCACTTGCGCCGACACTTTTAAGTGCTAGATCCGTCTTTAATAACTAGTGCACAAGAATTTATTTTGCAGTAAATTAAGTAGAGAAGACAAATCTCATAATCAAAATGACCACCCATTTTATTCAAGGTTCATACTGCGTAAACAATATAACCTTCATACTCAAAATCAACTCAGCTGACATGTCACTTTTTATTTTTTCATCTTTCGTCTCTAACTATTACTCTCTCAGTACCATTTTTAAGTGGGAATAGTAATGAATAGTTGTTGTGAGCATGAGAGGTAAGGTATAGGAGAGAAAGCGAGAATAAAAAATAATACTCCCTCTGTCCCTAAATGAGTGTCCATTTTCAAAAAATCTTTATCCCAAAATGAGTGTCTTTTTATAACATAACTTTGTCCCTAAATTTTTTTTTTCGAAATTTTTTCCACCGGTTTCTTTATACGTGCAAAACTAAGTGTTTGGAAATGAGATTACAAGATTATATATGAATATTTGCTACCAAATTGTACAACAAAGTTGAGATTTTCAGTGTCCCTTAAAATGAAATTTGGACACTCATTTAGGACAGAGGTAGTAGTAGATAGTTGAATAGTGTTGGATAATTGTTGTGGGTATGACAAGTGAGTCAATTGAATAAAGAAATACTCTTACGTCTCACCAAAAGTGAGTCTTACTTCATTTTTCATCCGTCCCCGGCAGTGGCGAATCTAGGATTTTAAGTCAGGGTATGCATTTTCTTCCCCGAAAAATTTTTTTGGGGTCCGAACCGGTTCAAAACTTAATGCATAAACTATAAAAAAATCCAAAACAAAATAATATGCATCATGGAAAAGCGTACCTTATTAATGCTTGAAATACACCTGTAATGAAAAAATAACAATTTTTATATTACAGCAACCATGGAAAAGCGTGCCTTTTAGGCTTGTATCAATCAAGAAATGGATGAAAGAGATTAAGCAGAAAAGGAAAGAAGATCAGAGGCTGCAAAGAGCAGAAGTACTAGCAAGGCGAGACAATGGTAATCTCAAACCCGGATCAGCCTCAATTCTTAAAGAATTATCATGTACTTGCGGTTGAGAAGAAGTGCCTTGTTGTGCGATTTCTTGTTGAACTTGAACCCTTTCAATATTGACAATATTAGGATCAAGATCAAGTGCAGCCGAAGCGGATGGCTCATCACATCGAGGGCGTTTGGTGAAGAATCCATAAAGCTTAGATTGCTTACCTATCATAAATTATAACAACAATTGCTAAATAAATCCCCAAATCATGAATCATCAACAGGTACTGGCTAACAACATATCACTCTAAACACCATTATTTTCAGCTTTCCCTGATTACAAGATCCAGATTGAACTCAATAAATCATCTAGAAACGCAATTCAATTCACAAACAGAGAACACACAATTCAATCCTACAAAACTAATAATTAAAAAAAAATGAATCTAAAAGAGTAAGACACCTTCTGGAGCTGATTACAGCACCAGGAATTGAAACAATCCCCAAATCATCAATTTTCAATTTTTAAAACCCTAAAATTGAATTCCAAAAAATACCTTTTTGAGACATTGCCGGAGAAGACGGAGCTCCAGATCGGAAGGCGAAGCGCTAATCACCGACCGGCGACACCACCAGAGAAGGAGAAGCCGTTGATCGCTCGCTGTGAGACGCAAGACTGGAGCTCTCGTTGTCGCCTCTCGCTCTCGCCGCCGTCGCTCTCTCAACTCTCTCCCAAAGTCTTTCCGTAAAATGAAATAACCCTCCAGCGGCAAACTTATCATAAAACGGAAGGGTTGTTTTGAAAAGTTAAATTTACAACATTTAACTTAAATCATATTAACACTTTGCACCTCTATTCTTTCGAAAATAACACTTTGCATCCCTATAGTTAATTTTTTTTTTTTATAAATACTCGGTAAAAATTTTTAAAAAACCCAGGGTATGCATCTGCGTACCCTGGCGATACACTGGATTCGCCACTAGTCCCCGGTACCACCATAATTGAGATTACTAAAATGACAAAGTTTAAATACTTTTTTATTCAAGTAGACCTCTTTATTATACTCATAACAACAATTTACTTACTATTTCTACCACTCATTATCGCTCCTGCTTTACTTTTCATCTCATAACCCCTCCTCCACTATTAAAATCATAATACTGTTTTTTTCTTAATATCCGTGTTGAAAACTGTCGGTCACAAATGGGCAACAAGGGAATGAAAAAGCTTAGGGGGGTGAATAGTTGTTTTGAATTTTTTTCAAACCTTTTTGCAAAGCAATGGCTAATGCGCACAATTCTTAATTTGGCTAAGTATAGCGCGCAGCAAGAGTGTGATGTGCACATTGGAATTTTAAGCAGGGAGTACTAATGCGCAGAAGATCTAGCGCAGGAGTGAAAACGCACGCTAAGTTACAGGCTTAAAGAGTTGTCTAAAAGGTATCAAGGGAATAAGCATACAAACACAGTTCAGACAATGCTAAGAAATCTACAAAATCAAACAAAGCAATATATCAAAAGTACATGAGCCAATAATAAATAGCAGAAAATAAGCACAAGCTATTTGGAGAGATTCGATCGTGAAAAGATTTACGTCCTCTACCAAGATGGTTAGTCTTGGATTTTCTAACTATGAGATTTATATTAGATTGAGAAGCTTTAACAAGATTACAATGAATCAAAACTCAATGTTAAATCTATGCTTTGAAGAACAAATCCTAGACTAAATCGGTGTATTTCAAAAAGTAAGATCTATATGATCAAATCTTCAAGAGGTGTGTGTGTGTGTGTGTGTGTGTCAGAATTTCTGGGCTCTTTGAATCTAAGTGATGAAGAGCTTAAGAAAACTGGTGTTGGAAGGATTGGGATCACGATAGGAGTTTAAAGATATGAAGGTTTGAAGGTTGATCTTGTGGATCTGGGATTTAAGCAGCAATCTTCAAAATTTCAAAGTTTTCTCTTAGAAGCAAAAACTCAAGCAGCTTAAAAATGAAGAAAATCAGACTATTTATAGCAGAGAGTTAAAAACTAGCCATTAGAGCTCTGAGCAAGGACGATGAGCTGGCACAATGTGATTGGTGCGCAAGTGTCCTTTGTAGCCGTTGGAGATAGAGCATGAAGACAAAATTCAAATCTCCTGTTAGAAGGATGACATTTGTCTTCATTTGAAGTATTTCATCTGAGCGCATCTTCTTAGTTGGATCTGTTGAGTGTGCTTATTCTGTCGCATCTGCACACATCAGCACTCTGGCTTTAAATCAATAAGCATACATTGTCTTCAAACATTCCAAGCTTCTAGAATATGGGGTTGTTGAAATGAAAGCACAAGGACCAATGCTGAAATAACACTGCGCAAAGTTTACTGCGCAGAAGAGGCCTGTAGAGATAGTCATGCGCAGTAACAGATGGTCCTGCTCAGAAACTTCAAATCTAAGTAACCAGCCTTAACTACTAAGTCTATACTATAAAGTTGACTTAGCTAAAAAATGAAGTTATAAAACTTCGTATATAAGATCCTAAAGTCTATAAAATTATCATCGGTAATAGTATCAATTAATTCTAACATGTTTGGGAGAGTTAAGAAATACGCATACCCAACAAAAACGTTAATCTCACTTATAATAAGACGGAGGAAAGACATGAATTTTGATTTTCGAAAGAGAAAATTTTGGGGGAAACTAGTTTCTCCATAAGTTATAAAAAGTCATGTTTTTATAGGGTTTAAGGTTTAGGGTTTAGTGTTTAAGGTTTAGGGTTTTAGGTTTGAGGTTCAAGAGTTAAAAACAAGACTTTTTATAACTTATGGAGGAACTAGTTTCCTCCAAAACACACTCTTTTGGAAAAGTGTTAGTTATCAACGAAAAATTTGTGCACACATTTACACATTTATTATGGGAAGGGGGAGTATACCGTATGGACTAAAACATGATGGCAAGGAACGGTATTGCAACGAATTAAAAAGGTTTGTTCTTTCATGGAATAAAAGTGTATCGAAAAACCTATTTAGTGCAATAATTTCTTTCAAAAGACAAAATTTCAGTACCTACAAACAAATGATCATAAACATCTTGGTTCAAAGTACCTCCAAGAGAATGATCAAGACTATCTTTAATAACACAGTGATGCTATCCCATCGGAAAAAGAAAAAAAAAAGTATCAGTGATACGAATTACATCCGGCTAACGAATACCAATCTCTGCAATGCCCTAACTCCAAGAAATCACTGTTGTGATGGGGGCAGTGGTGCTTTCTGCTGATTCCCTCCTTGTTCACCGCCTTGCACCGGTGGAGGAATCGTGGAGTGGTAAGGAGGTGGAGGGTACTGCTGATATTGTTGGGACGGAGGTGGAGGCGGCACATACCCATACGGTGGTGGTGGTGGGTAGTAGTGCTGGTAATATTGACCTTGAGGGGGTGGGGGTGGGATACCTGGATACGGATAATGAACCCCTTGTTGCTGCTGCTTCTCTGAACCACCCGATCCTGATGAAGCCGAAGACACTCCCCCTTCTTGTGATCTGATTACTGCCCCCATTCTTTGAGGATCCATCGATGGATAAAACGCCCTCTCCTGCTGAGCTGGCGGTGGCGGAATATTAAAATACTGCATTTGCGTGTGATGTTCCTGAAAAGTACCCGGTGGTTGAATAAGCTGACTTTGCTGTTGCTGTGATATAACTTGTCTGGGTAATAATCCGCTGTGAGCCACCGCCTGCTGCCTAGCTCCATCAGAGACGTCCGATTCGGGCTTTGGTGCTTGTGGTCGGCCCCACGTTAGTTTTAGTCTAAGTTCTTTTATAACGAGTTTGTTTGAAAGTTCTTCAGCTGCCTTCTCAGCACCTTCTCGGGTAGTGTAGGCTACAAATGCACAAGCTCGTTGGAGAACCATTTTTACAGACTCAATCTCACCATGGGCGTAAAAGTGATCCCTTAAATCCTGTTCGGTGACTCGTTCATCAAGCCCGCCTACGTAGAGGGTTCTAATGCTCTCGTCCTCTGGGGGTTCTAGAGACGGCATCTCACCAGCCTTGTTTAGGAGTTTCAATGCAACAGGGTCGTTAACTCTGTAATCATAAAGCAATCGTTAGACAAATATAAACTAATCGGTACTCCCTCCGTCACAAAACGATCTTCCCATTTGGCTATTCAAACTATTTAAGGATATGAACACTTGCTTCACTAGCCATGTTTTGTTTATGCACACTTTTAAGCCCAAATTGTAAAAATGGGAAGAACTTTTTTGGACAATGAGAAATGGCAAATGGGAAGATCATTTTGGGACGAAGGGAGTATAACATAAGAGGCTCCTATACTACACAAAGGAAAAACAATTAGTGAAATAGTCCACCCAATAGTAAAGAAACTACATTCATATTCATATTATTAACAGAGATAGAAGGAAATATGACTCCTTGGCTGGCATTTCTAGGCATCCGTGCTAAAACCGCATGTAATCTGGTCTAAGGAGCAAAAGCTTCTTTTGACTATTAATGTGTTTGGGAGTACATCGATTAAAGAAGTAAAGGTGCAATAAAGCTCCCTGCAATATCACAGGCACCTCTTGCAGAAATGCACGGATCTTACATCCTAGAATATTAGTAGTAGTAAATGTCTCATAAAAGTACTCGGCACTTACCCCAATTAGTTCAAGACTATGGCGCAATAAGTTTCAATCTTAGCTGCATATGCAGTTTTATCTGGGATCTAAACTGCCACTATGGTCTGACTTTATTATATGACAGCTATTAGACCAGTGCTACTTTATGGAACTGTATATTGGGCTACTAAAGGAGAGAAAATGTTAACAAATGTGATTGTTAAGATAGTTACGTCGTAAAATAGAAAAGACAGACTTCAATGAACATATCCGGGACATTGTAAATGTTGCCTCAATAGGAGATAAACCGAAAGAAAAATTCTTCACATGTTTCGGACACGTACAAAAAAGACCACTTAATGCACCCATTTAGACGCATCAATCTACCAACATGGACAAGACTAGAAATACAGGAAGTGAAGGACAGAAGGTAACATGATATCATATAGCCGATCCCGTGTGGTTGAATTGATAGGGTTGGAAATTGCTCTTTTAGTCGTATGCCCATTCAAGCCCAGTGACACCAGTTGAAAGAATAATCAGTACTAATCAGTATGCAAACACTTATTTTACTAGACTATTTTGTGGCATTAATGCTCCGTAAAGTTGCTTGAAGAAAGCTCATGAAAGCAAAGAGTTTAACTTAAACCAAAGCAATGGTTCCAACTCTACGTTGCTCCATGTTCATGCCTGTGCTTATCTTTATCCATACAGCATTGGTTCAGCGTGTAAAAGCATCAAACTCTAACCCTTTCTCACTGGTTATTTTTTCCCTCGCGTTATTATGATGAATTATTATCACTATATGTTATTACTATCAGTTATAGTAATAATTAAGGGCAGTTATGCGATTATGATGGACAAAAAAATGGAGCCAAATTCAAAAGTAGGCACTCCACCAATTTCAAGTCATCCCCACGCACACGCACACAGAGAGAGAGAACACACCCATAGTAACGATCTTTAATATTTTGCTGCGACAGCTCCCCAGTGACAGGCATCTCGTGTCTGTAAGGACATTCAGCCCCTCTTGTGCATTCACCACGAATAAAGAAACTGCAAATGTGGGCTCTATTCCTCTTGTAATATGGAGTTGTTCTTTGAAGCTTCAAAATGGTATCATTCGGCCGAGCCTTTCCATATGAAGATTCATAATCCAAACCAGCTCTCGCCTGCACACAATTAATATGTTAGAAATTACTAATACCATGTATGTTAGAAATTACTAATACCATGACCAATGGTTGTTTCACATTAAATTTTTGAGGTCGTGAAGTAGCACTGGAAGCAGTAGTGAGAGACCAACTAACAGGCTACTCGTACCCGACATGGGAGTGGGTGTGGCTATTTTAAACTACATTCAGTGTAATATCTTAAAATTTTGGGGGATCCGACCATTGGATCCGTACCCGTGTGAGACACTCATACCCGAGTCCTAGTATCATAGGATGTAGCTGATGCCTAAGACATGTCACATGTATCAAGATGCATGACAGTAATAAGAATAGATGATACCATACAAATTCATTAAAATTCAAATTCCTACCCACAACACAAAATGATTTCTCAAGGCAATATTGTTTTGTGTGCATCAAGATGATTAAAGGCCAATACATGGAAAAGAAGCAATATACACAATTACAAAACGCTGGCCACCACAAGATTTGATTAGAAAACAGTAAACTTACCCTGCGATCATGTTCCTCTGCAAAGAATTCTCTGTTGACATCACTTTTCGGAATAGAGTCATTGGAGTCGATGCTGAGTGCAGTGTCTCGGACCTGAACTGGCAGACCATAATCAAGATCCAGAAGGCAAACTTGGCAAACATTTTTCAGCTTACTGCAAGTTTGACATATCTCAGACTTCTTGTATCGTGCATCACGGCCTGGCCTCCATCTGAAAACGGTGAAAGGCCTGGTGCAAATCTTGCACTCCTTATCATAATCAGCTTTTGTCTGTAACAAGTACAATTGAAACATTAGATCACAAGAATACTCTCAATTACTAGTTGTACGAACCAATAATGAAACTGAATAATATTAGTTCGGCACTAAGCTATACTTTAGAAGCAAGATAAAATTGTAAAAATGCATTAATAAACCACTAGCTTGGGAATATATTAAATGTGTTATACTGCTTCATTCTGATGGATCAAATGCATATTAAAGTTCAGGATTCAAACGATGCAGGTTCGATAGTGGTATAAGAAACTTTGACATAGTTCAAACTTCAGATGGGTTCAATAAGAGACAGTTCAGTACACTCAATAAGAGACAGTTCTATATGGAATATAACATCATAATTCCCTTTTTCTTTTCTTATCATGTACTCCCTCTGTCCCGAAAAGTTAGTCCCACATTTTTGGTTGTTAAGTAAACTTTGAGCAATACTTTAGGTTAGTTTTAACTAATCCAACAAAAAAACTAAAAACTTAATACTGATACACCATTGTAAATACTATTGATAACAAGTTTTAGGTTTTCATTACGACAGTTAAAACTAACCTAAAGTATTGCTCATCGTGGACTCAAGTTAACAAACAAAAAAGTGGGACTAACTTAAGGGACAGTACATAAGAAGATTTCAAATTACAGCATCAGAGATCAGTAGACATACATCCGAATAATTATTTACTTTTTATGCACCATGCTAAAGAAACTTATGAGATAGGGAAGAGTTTGGACCTTGGCCCTTAACAAACAAATACCACAACTTCTAAGTTTACATCTCTTTGAAAAGTACAACATTTTAATGCTATAACTCACCTAATAATCATCTTTCTGCTTTCTAAGCCTTTGTCTCCTAATCGTGTAAACGATAAATAAATAAATCTTTATTAGTTATTTTGTTCCACCCAGCACAAAACTACTGGTTGACCACACTTATCTTCAATTACTGCTGTCTTAATTACTCCCTACCATGTTAATTTTGGTCTCCCATCTTCTTCTTTTCTCTGAGGCCCTGAATGAAAGTTTTAGACTAATATTTTTGTAGTCAATTTGTACCATTTAGCAAATTGCTACTGAAAAATATGTTTAATTTCCTATTTACACAACCACCTTTAGATATCAATATTATGACTCCTTTACGACACATAAACTTTGCTAAGGTTCAACTCCAAGCAAAGATGATTATCTACGCACTTCAAGCAAATCATCACTACACATTCATCAAAGAGAATTTCATTAATACTCCCTCCGGTCCAAAATAACTGTCTTTTTTTGCATTTGCACAACTCTTAAGAAATGTAATAATTATCATGACTTAGTGACAAAAGTTCCAACTTTACCCCTATTAAGTGTGCAACTTTCTTACATTAATGTCTCACACTAAGATAATTAATAAAAGAGAACAAGTTTCAATGCAAGGATATGAGAGACATTTAGCTCAAAAGTGACAATTATTTTGGACCAAAATTTTGGTCCAAAAGTGACAGTTTTTGGACCGGAGGGAGTAACAGTTTGAGGGATAGGGAGAACTGCCATTACCAAGAAAAAATCTCTATATTTTCCATTGAGTCTTTCCTCATTTTTAGAGGCAGAAGCGGGTGATTTTGTCTACTGGAGCAATATTATTTATATTTCATTTAAGTAATTGAGATCAAAGAGAGTCTCAGTCGTGATGTATGTGCGCATCCATGTGTAGGTAATCATAAAAAGAATGGTAAACTTAAAGGATGATCGATCAAACTCAAGATTATTAACAGTCAATGTTGAAACAGAATGAGAAAAGCATACACTTTTACCTATAAGAAACTGCTTCAAAAAAAAAAAAAAAAAAAAAAAGGCTCAAAATAAAATACCATTCGAATGTATGGATTGTCACCAAGGCACGACTGGCATATAATTGGAAAATCGGACCGTTCCCAACCATCAGCTTCCACATCTCTTAGCAATCTATGTGCCATAATTATACAACTGCAGCCTTCAACCTAAGGTATGCAACGCCCAAAAACAAAAAAAAAACAAAAAAAGTTAATTTGAGACGCATTAAATCAATGATAGCAATAAATCCATCCCAAAACCCAACAAAGAACAAAACCGAATATTCACCAAATAAAAACTAGAGTACAATTCAAAAACGTAAGATTCGCTTTCATCGTTCATTATCAATAATTGGTGAACTGCTACTCCTTTTGATTCCGGCATGGTTTAAGGTTTCACTCCAAACATCATTGATGGTCGGAGTGATTGAGTCGGAGACAATTAGGGCAGACGATGATTGAAAAAGCGAGAATTACCTGAAGGAGAGGTTGTTCTGTATAACAGCTAGAATCGTAGATCTCTAAGGATACGGCGGCGGCGGCGGCGGCGGCGGCGTAAAACGAAGTATCTTCTCCTCCGCCTTCCGTCTTACCCGTTTCCGGCTATCGGCCTCTGCTTCTCTGCTCACACGCTTTTTGGCCCTAAGACCTTGTACAATGGGGAATGAAACATGGCTTGAAATGGAATTTCAACTAGGTGAAGTGTTGCAATGGGGAAATGAAATGGGGTGGGATGAAATGGGAAAATGAAAAAATTCATTCAGCTGGAAAAAAAAAAAAAAAAAAAAAAAAAAAAGGGCCCAGCTCCTTCCACGCGGTGGCCTCCCATTGGACCGACACACGCGCGTGTGTCACACCGCCCGACAAGGCGCGCGTGTCGGCAAGCCTACGTTTTTTTTATTTCTTTTTATCTGATTCTGACACATGGTGGCATGTGATTGGTCCATGCGATTTTCAGATATATTTTTTATCCCAAATTATTTGAGCTGAATTATCACCTAATAAATTAATTTTTTATCTCTATAACAATTAAAAAATAATTACCTTTATAATATTTCTATTGATGACTTTTTTATCAGCTTGTTACTTCCCCGCGTTCTAGTTAATTTGTAACCCTTAAATAATTAAAAAGACGTACTTTTTCGTCTTATAATAAAGTCTTTATTTATTTTTAAAAATGGTAATTAAAGATGATGTTGGAAAAATAGCTGTTGTGAGGTATGACATAAAAAGTGGATAGTTGTGGTTGTTAGTTTCATTAATAAATAAGTATTAAATATTTTCTTTTTTTGAGAAAGTAATACTTTTAAAAAAACACCTAAAATAAAAAATGAATAATTTGCTATGGAACGAAGTTGTATACTATTGCTGATTAGTTTTCAAATTTTTGGATCCAATCAATAAAAATTTATAACAAGAACAAATATGAGGGACACAAAAAATAATAATAAAGTAGATAAAATGTCTAAATTATCAAAGAAAGCCATGATAAGGGATGGAACCAACATAAAATTATCACAAAATCTTGGGAAAAACGCGTTTTTCCTAACTCTCAGGAAAAACGTGTTTAAAAAACGCGGTGACATTTTTGTAAATATGTGGAACTTCTTTAAAAATGTGCGGTTGCATTTTTGTAAATAATCAGAACTTCTCAACGGTTCTGGATATCACTATAAAACCTTCTGGATATGAGATTGATAGTTAGAACCTTGAAAGTGATAGCCAGAAGGGTTCTGGATATCAATATAAAGCCTTCTGGATATGAGATTGATAGCCAGAACCTTTGAAAGTGATAGCCAAAAGGGTCCAAGATATCAGTATAAAGCCTTCTGGATATCAATATTAAGTCTTCTGGATATGATAGCCAGAACCTTTGAAAGTGATAGTCAGAAGGTTTTGAAAAACACGTTTTTCCTAACCATTAGAAAAAACTCGTTTATCAACCCTAAAATTATTTACGTGTAACCAAACTAATAAAACTATCAACAATTATTTAATTCTGAAATATTTTTAATATCTTTTGTATATTTCACTAATGGAAGGGTAAATTGGCACAAAAAGTACCAAATTAATAAAAAAATATTTATGAGGTACTAAACTAAAAAAAATACTCCTTCTGCCCGGACTAAGGTTCTTAGTTTGACTTTACAAGGAGATTATATAAAAAAAAATGTTGTGAGTATGAAAGTAAAGTAGGAGAAAATAGGAGAGAGAAAGTAGGTAAAGAGTTTTTATTGTGAGAATAACATGTGGGTTCCATTGCACATTTTAAGTAATAAAGCAATTGAAATTTAGTATGGGATAAACTAAAATTAAAAATAAAAACACTAGTCTGAGACACGGAGGGAATACCAAATTAAAAGACCAAATTAATTTTTAATTTGATTACTTTATGAACTTTGTTTGTTTATTCTATTTATTTCTAAGCAATATTCTGTTGTTTTATTTTTCTATTATTACTTTAACCGATCGACAAATTATAATCAAGAAAAACTTGTTTTACAGTCGCTTAGTGTAAAACGTGTTTTCAAAATGCGCGGTGATATTTTTGTAATATTGATTTTTTTTTTTAAAACATGCGGTGACATTTTTTAAATAATCTTAATATAATAAAAGCTCACTAGCACTTTTCAACACTAGAACTAGCACTTTTCAATACTATAACCGACAAGAACGAGTATAACAATTGTTTGTCTTCCTCAAAACTTCTCCCAACTTCTCCTTTTCTCTATTCCGATTGTCACCTTGCTCCTCCGGCCATTTCAATTCAACAGTTCATCGTTTGTCTTCGTTTCTCTGGTAAAGACTTAATTTGTTTTGTTTAACATTAGTGCAAGCGCTATATAAACACACGCAACCCATGCACTACACTCAGTAACACATGTTCTGATATTCTTAAAAGCATGCACTGATACTAATAAAACACATGCGCACACTCTTTATCACTCAATATTACTATCAAGCGTTTTGAGTGTAAATAATAGTGTTGTTTGAGTGCTAGTGATAGTGAGAGTGTTTTCGACGTACAGGGCAAATGTTTTTTTCTTTCAAGAAGGTATTAAATCTCATAAGATGCAAATAGTAGAGAGGTTATTTGGGTAGTTTATCTTATAAACTAATTATTCTATTAAGATCTATAAATTGTTATTATTACTCTCTCCTCTTTAAAATAATTTTCTCATTTGACTATTCAATTTTTTTTTTAAGAATATACACTTGATTCTTATAAGATTAGTCCATGTATCTAATTTTTAAATGAAGATTCCCCGATTCTTATAAGATTAGTCCATGTATCTAATTTTAAAATGAAGTTGTCCCTAAACGTCTGATAATTGACCGCACTGGCAAAGCCACATTAAGCCGAAGGTGGTCGGTCTTACCCCTTTCAATTTCAGAACGTGTCAATTTCATCACTTTTAATTTTTTAGAGAATAACACTTCATTACTAAAATTGATATATTTATACATTTTGAACCTTTGAGAAACATTGCACTAAATTATTATTTTGACCTTTTTGTATATTAAATTTGTGTACCTCAATTTATTTATCCCACATACAACTTCGACACCCTTACAAAAAAATTCCTGGCTTCGGCACTTAGTTATTGACAGGCTAAACCGACAAGATACATGCATGTATGAGATGTGCGAATGAGAGATATTAAACCCTGACTGATTCGAGAAATGATGACCTTTGAGTTAAGATGAATGGACGAGAAGACTACCTGCAAGTTGGATGGCTGCACAGTCTGCCGCAGCACCAGACCCATGGCAACACAAGTACTACACAACTAGCCAAATCCAGCATACCACAAAATGTGCAGGGCCTGAGCCCAACAAAAACGTATCTGTCGTACCCGGAAGACCACAAAATATCCATACACCACCAGAAAGCTATGGCATCAAACTGTTTTACTACCTGTTAAACAAAATGTCACAAAGACAGTCGTTGCTCCCCAAAGAACTAGCCGATAACTATTTGATCAAAATGTTATTCCAGCATACATCAAACAGATCCGAAAAACATAGGTTACGACTTCCATGTCCTTCTTAACACGAAAAGTACAAGTAGGAACTGCAGAGTGGATTTTCAAGTCTATCTTCTGTACAAAACAAAACCTAATTCCTACCTGACTTTTCTCATGCAAAAATGGGGTTAGCAGGCAGTCCATTTGTATCATACATTTGCCTCCAATAATTATTCAACGCCTTCAACGGCCTTACTCCTTGAACGTACTCGATATTCTCCTTCATTCTCTGATTCGTAAATAACCCTCTAGCTGCAAATCCCATTAGCTCAGTTGGATCCACATAACCACGAATCCTTGACACCATTCCGCCTTCATAAGAAAAGCCCATATTTAAATACCAATTAGGAGATCCGTCCTCTTGTTTAGAGGTACTGTCCAGTTTTTCTTGAATTTGTGGTGAGGATTTGTAATCAGTTCCAATGTAGCTATCCATGCCTAGTGATTCCCAGTCAACTTGATGCAAGATTGCAGCTGCTCGGTCTGAATTTGCAGGGTTTTGTGATTGGAGGGGTTGCTCAAGTGCTAACTTGTCAACGCAGGCCTTTAACTTCTTTAGGTGATCACCTATTCGTGCGGATACAGCATCATATAACTTTCCCCTCGACATGTTTTGGTTCTCTTCCAAATTTCTTATGTCGTTAAACTCGATGGGATCCCCAATGAGTACTGTCACCTGCATATATTAAGCAAGGGGTGTTAAAAAGCAGATAAATTGCACACGTTTCAGAAATCAATGCAATTATGTTCAATAGTCTTGATCAAGTTGTTTCAGGAGACTATGCTTAGAACCCCAATCCCGAAGAAGTGCGAAACCCTAACTAACATTTTGTCTTTTGAAACAAGGAACTTTTTTCTTTTCTTTTCTTTCTTTTTCTTTTTTTTTTTTTTTTTTTTTTTTTTTCTTTTGGGGGGGGGGGGGGGGGGGGGTTATTAATCAAACCTATTGGGTGTGTTGCCGCGGGGGAGGGGGCGGGAGGGTGTTAGTTATGATAATGGGATAGGTTTGATATCTGCGTTGCTTACTAGTGGCCGTTGCTTACTAAGTGGTGCAGTGCGCAGGTAATCAATTACTCCCTCTGTCCCAAAATGATCTTCTCATTTGCCATTTTTCATTTTTTCATTGTCCCAAAATGTGCATAAACACAACATGGCTAGTGAAGCAAGTGCTCATATCCTTAAAAAGTTTGAATAGTCAAACGTGAAGATCATTTTGGGACGGAGGGAGTATTAGATTATTCCTTCTCGCTACATGGAACCGCACTAAATAGCAAAAAAATAGGTTTAACATTACACATGCATTCTTGTATAAAACGTACTCCCTCCGTCCCGTCCGAATTAGGACAAATTTCCATTTTGGGTGCCCATCCGAATTAGGACATCCCAAAATGGAAAGTTTATATTACTTTTATATTGGGGATACCCCACCTTATTTACTCTAATCATCCATAATTAAATTTAACCCAATTAACTTATCCTAATTAACCACTCATAATGGGCTGGCCCACCCCCTAACCCAAACCCATGACGAGGTAAGTAAACCTAAAAAGATCCCCCCTCCCTCCCCTTATTTCTTATCAAACCATAAATCTAGCAACTCTCTCTCTCTCATCTCCCACCCCTCCCGCCGCCACCCCTTCCACCGTCACTCCGCCACCCTCCCACCGTCTACCAGAACCCCCTTTCTCTTCGCAACTCCCTTTCCTCTTTCCCATCACCATCGTCGTTGCCCCCATAAAAAGTCACCATTATCGCCGCCGTCGTCGTCGCGACCTTCAACTTCAGGTAAGTATTGTTCTCTCTCTCTCTCTCTCTCTCCTTCTCTCTCTCTCTCTCTCTCTCTCTCTCTCTCTCTCATTCTCTGATTTGATTTTTAAATTTTTCTCTTAATTTTGATTTTTAAATTTTGAATTTTGAATGATGATTTGTTTGTGTTTTGTGTTAGTGTGTGCGTTTGATATGTGTATGTTTTCGATATGCTGTGTTTGTTCATGGGTGTGTGTTTGTATGGTTGTAGATCCACCGGGTCTTTATAAATCTGGTGTTTTTGAATGTGTGTGTGTTTTGTGCGGTTGTAGCATAGTTGTCAAATGCGAAAGGCGAGAGGCGGGCGAGATGTACTTAGAAAAGGCGAAAAGCGAGGCAACCGGAAGGCGGCAAAAAAGGCGAGCAAGAAGGAAAATAGAACTAAAAATTAGTAAAAAAAAAAATAGAAAATATATATCTATATACATGCAACACATAAACAAAGCATAAAACGTGTTATGAACAAGAATAAAACATTAAATAAACGTAACAACTCCATACATAATAGTATCCTAACATAGTTCAAACTTCAAAAGTAAGTATTCTAAAACAAAAGGTGCATGAATTAAAATTACGAAGTTCAAATCAACAAAACAAGTACTAGTTTAAGCAAGAGAAAAGAAATCACGCTCTAAAGTCATGCAAAAGTAAATGAAAATTGAAAAACAGGGGAAAAGAAAAGTAAAGTAAAGAAAAACAATAATAAAGGGCTAGAGGCGAGAGGCGGGCGGCAAAAAGGCGAGAAAGGCGAACGCCTCGTGATGAAAGGCGTATGTCCGCCTGCCTGACTACAAAAAGGCGACTGACCCCTCAAGGCGCCAAAAAGGCGAGGCGGGCGGTCGCCTTTGACAACTATGGGTTGTAGATCGACCAGATCTTTACAGATCTGGTGTTTTGTGCGGTTGTAGATCAACCAGATCCTGATGTTTTTGAATGTGTGTGTGTTTTTGTGTAATTTGTTTGTGTTGTGTTTGTGAATCTTTTTGTGCTCTGTGTGTGTGTGTTATTCTAAATGATTGTTGTTTGATTTTGTGTACTTTAATTTCTCTTTTGAGTTTTGAATTGTTGTTGTTTGGTTGTGGTGGTAGGGATGATAGTGCAGTGACGGCGTTTGGCGTGACTGTGGGATGACGGTTGTGTTGATGATGGTGGTGGTCTGTTTTCCGGTGGGGGTGGTCTGGAGGCCCGGCGGCGGCGGTGGGGGTGGTGGGCTGATGGTGGTTGGGAAGAGAACGGAGATGAATTTGGTTGAAATGTTATTTTGGGTTCATTGTAACAATTTGAGTTGTAATAAAATTTGTGTTATAACTGTTTGTTTAGGAAATGATTAGAGATTAATCAAAACTATTAAATCTCTTAATTCAAAATTCATTTTCAGTTTTTGCAATTGAATATTATTATTACTTAATCCCCGTGTCGGAGGAGAAAATCCTAAATCGGATGGGACGGAGGGAGTATTACATAGAGATGTATAGTTAACAAACAAAGATGCCTGCAACACCAGTAACCAAGGTTTGCTCCGGAAAGGATCTTATTCATAAGTCCTAATTTTTGAGTTTAATAATTCATGGCAAGCATGAGAATTAAAGAACACCTAGCAAGTCACCAAATTTATAAACACTTGCAGTTAAAAGCTTTTACTTCTTACTCGAGTGATGATAGCATCTGACAATCTCAAAATCTTGCAAGGGCACCAGAGAAAAAAGAAGTGAAATTACAACACATACCGTCTTGCCAACCCTAGGATACTTTGCTCCAATAGGCATAATTTCTTGCATCCCAGTATGCACAAATGGAACAACCATTGGGGAATTGTCCGTGTCCAATACCAACCTATATATGTTTGGAAATATATCAGCAAGTCTGTTCTGTTTCTGGACCAAATTTCATAATGACCAAGAAACAAACTTATATCCAACTAAAGATGATAAATAAAATATACGTATATCAAAACGAACATGGTAAAAATCTGTCATCAGAACAAAATGCCAGACCCATAAATGTTCACTGATCACTCACCCAAGTACTCACAGTAAATGATCATATGTAAACTATTAACACGTCCAAATCACAATCTGACATGAAAAAGACAAATATCTGATTTGTCTTGAACCAATTAATGAGCATTCTCAAGCATCAACACTCCGAATATCTTGAAAAGCCAAAGAGCAACATTATGTCTGTACATAAAATTTTAAAGTCAGCAAGTAACCCCCCCCCCCTTTTCCCAAAACCAAATCCTATCTGTTTCTGTGAAGATGTTTGTAATTTAATGTTCTAAGCCAACACCATTTGAAGTCCTCTTAGGTTCTGAAAGTCTAGACTGCACTACATACTGGTCCTGTGCAAGAAAGGGTCAACTGTTCTTATGTCATTCAGCCATTTTCTTTTCCTTTGCCCTCCTCTACTCTCCTTGAATGGGTCATGTTTGTCTTTCTATAAATCTTGTTTTTTCTTGTAGGCGTTTGGTTGACCACTTAACATGAATGTGTATAACACCCTTTTACAATATTTATGATGGGATAACAAATCAGCCTACGCACCAGACACACTGAAAAATGGTCTAATTGCCATGGGATGATCCGCATGGTCACCTCATCTTGCTCCCTAAAATTCCAAGCCTCTTTCTTATTTTCTTCAGAGTCATGTTTGTCTTTCTATAAATCTTGTTTTTTCTTGTAGGCGTTTGGTTGACCACTTAACATGAATGTGTATAACACCCTTTTACAATATTTATGATGGGATAACAAATCAGCCTACGCACCAGACACACTGAAAAATGGTCTAATTGCCATGGGATGATCCGCATGGTCACCTCATCTTGCTCCCTAAAATTCCAAGCCTCTTTCTTATTTTCTTCACAGTTTACACAAAAGATAGTCACCTCACCTTGAGAAATATGATTGTGAGACGAAGACCAAGTGATGCACCGGTTAAGAGGCTTGAAGAGTGGAGAAGTAATAAGATGGTGAGGGGTAGAGGAACGTAAGAAAACATGGATAAGGGTGATTGAAAACGATATAGGTCTACTTGAAATTAGAGAATATATATGTTGGATAAGGGTAATTGAAAACGATAAGCTGACCCCAAATCGTCTTGGGATTACGGCTTTTCTTCTTATTGTTGTTGTGTTTATACAAAAATAAGCATGAACAAGTAGGTACTTTTGAGAAACATGATTCTGAATTAGAGGATATAAGACATTTTGGATATAAAACACTGGTATACAAGGATTTTTATTCAAGGTAACATCAGAAAAGAAGCACAAAAACTGTACCTTCCAATGCCTCTCTTTGAGGACCCAACAGTTTTTCCCCCATCTCGAGAGCGACTGCCTTCGGGGAAAATGTGGACCCAGCCACCACGGTTCAGTTTTGAAATAGCAACATCCATACCCTGCACCATAACAAACAATAACGTAAGCACAGAGCTACCAAGTCCAAAACTTTTTTTGTGCATGTTTGTGAGTGAGAATAAGAGAAATGATGCAACAGTTTAAATAATCCATTTTGCAGTAATACAACTAATTTATGTCAGTCTATAGCCAATACTTGACTGATGTAAAAATTGCAATTTTTCTCTAGTCAAAATACATGTGTCAATGGATCTCATATTTCTAAAACAAATAGTATAGAATATATCTCATACTTCTAAAACAAATATAGAAAATGAGAAGAATCACTAAAGTACCTTCTGATAGATTCCTTCACCTCGAGAAAGTGGCAGAACCTTCACAGACTTGAAGAATGCAGATGTCACTGGATTAGAGAAACATCGATCAGTTGCGCACATTGTCCACCTCAGGTTATTAGCATCTAACATAACACTTGGAGGAAGGAGCGCGGCAATAACTAATGGATCATCCATTGAAGCAACATGATTGCTAACCTACATTTGGCATAAATGGAAATTAACGGAAAGACAAGATGAAATCATGTGAATACCAGCACATAGTGATTAGAGGCAGCAGCAAAAGAAATACAACATAAGAGAAAATAAAGTTGAGATGCAATGCATCTGCTTACCGTAATTAGAGGCTTGTTCTTCGGTCTATTTAACATTGCCTGGTGTAATTTTTCTGCTCCGTATATCTGTAACACAACCCATAATTAAAGGCCGGTTCTTTGATCGATCGGATGTTCAAACATCAGCGAGTACAAAAGAATTACCTGAACACGATTCAGTCCATGCATAAAGACATGGCAAACATTTCCAATAACAGGAACAGCCACAGCTTGAAGCATACGAGTAAGAACTGAATCCTCTTCAGCATCAATGTCCTCACTAACTGCAATCATTAGACAAAAAAGATGTGGTATAAGCAATATCATGAAACTAAACCCAAACAAACGCTAATATATGCTACAAGATGATTCATAATTCATCTCAAGCTATGATTTAAAGTTTAGAAACATGTTTCATTTCGATTAGCTTTGGGTCAAATTGGAACTATTAATTCGATGAACCTTTTGTTCACAAACTTTGGGGAATTATAGGAATCAAAATGTAAAAAATTAGTAGATGAACTCATTAACAGAAATTGATTAAATTTTAGAGAGATCCTAATTTCATGAATATGAATTAGGGATATACCTACACCTACCAGTTTTACGGTAGAAAGTGGAAGAAGAAGGCAAAGACTGTTGGCGAAAATTTTGAAAGCGCTGAAGCCAACGTTGCATCGTGGAAGACAAGTAAACATCGGAGAATTTAGGACGGCGACGGTGGCGGGCGACGGCGACCCTGAAACGGTCTCTGAGGCGGTGCTGGAGAAATCGAGCACTGTCTTTCCACAAATCGGCTCTTCCTTTCTCAATCCCCATTTTTTCCTCGATCGATCGAAAGATCAAATTGAACTGTTCGATTTTGAGTTTAATTCATTCAATTGGATGAGTGAGAAGAAAAATGCACAAGTTGTTGATCCACAATTCTTGCAGGGAAAGTAGGGCAACGTACGTAGTAGTGAGTAGGGGAAGTCGGCGAATGTTAAAGTGCGCCTGTGGGCGTGGTGCGTACGATATTTCCTAATTGGATAAATATCTTTGTCACTTGTGAGTCATCAGTCATTGACTAGTCATTGACTGTACCTCTCCCGACACTTGGCATATTATGACTGTACCTCTGCTGACACGTGGTATTTTAGAGCTTTCTCTCTCTCTCTCTCTCTCTTTGTGAAAAGAAAATACAAACAAAAAACTACTCCCTCCGTCCCGTTTCAAATTGCAAATACTAGGTTGGCACGGGGATTAAGGGAAAAAGTGAAAAAGGTGATGTGTTGTGAGTGTTGATAGTTGAGTGGGAGAGAGAAAGTGGGGTAGAGAATAGTTAGTGGGTTAGTGGATGTGAGTGTGCAAGTGGGTTGAAACTTGACATTTTTGGATTTTGCAATTTTAGTTGGGACACCCTTTTTAGCAACTTTTGCAATTTGAAATGGGACGGAGGGAGTATATCCTAGGTTTGGAAACCCTCAAGTGGTCACTAGTAATTCCTTAATTTCTTCATTTGGAGAAGTCATCTACACTAGAGGCTGGTCTTGGTTGGCACCCAGATTTGCAAGGTAATCTGCTTAAAAGTTGCGCTCGCAAAATGTGTGTTGGATGAAACAGTTTGCCGCGCGAAGATGAGCACATATGTCCCCCATGAGAGCTGCAAGAGGATGGTTTTCATTGGCGGGGTCTTTAGCAAGATTGACTGCCGCAAGAGAGTCTGTCTCGATCATTATATTTGCCCATACTCTTCAGAATTTCCAGTCGAACAAGAATGGCTTGGAGCTCGGCCTCAAGGATTGTGCAGGTTGATAGTCGACCAAAGTAGCTTCCTAGCCATACTCCATCTCCGGTGCGAAAGACTCCTCCAAATCCACATCTTATGCCGCTGTCTTTGACACTGCCATCAGTGTTTAGTTTGGTAACACCTGCAGGTGGGGGGAATCCACGAGATTAGTTTGGGTTCTTTGATTATGGTTGGATTATCCAAAAGAAAAGTAAATTGTATTTCCCTTGCAAACTGCATGATACAACATTGGGTACCACAGTTATTACTTTGAATCATGCCTTCAAACAAGGGTGACTAAATTTTAACTGACTAGGTTTCAAAAGAAAAATAAAACTGACTTGACTTCTTTAAACGTTTGTAACTATTGGTATGTTGACAATATGATCAATTTCACATCCTTAGTTCATTTTTTTAATTGAAATGTAAAAAACCGAAAAACCCGAAAGTCGTACCGAAACTGATTAAAATAGTACTGGTAAAATCGAAAACAGATGATATTAATTAGTGTTTGGTACAATCTATATAGTATATAATACCACTCTATATAGTATATAATACCACAGTCTAATACTCATTCCACATGCAGCCACGTGGAAATATGATGTGGAAGTCCACGTGGCTATGTCCTATTGGCTAATGTATTCAAGTTTTATTTAAATAATTTATTAACCTTATTTATTCCTAACCTAATATAACCACCAATTTAAAATTTAAAACAGTGTTTAATGGGAAAAAAAAAAGTCTCATTATTAGCATTATTAGCAGCTACCTAATTAAGTCAATGTCTTGAATCCAAAATAAATCATACTATATCTTCAATTCTAATAGAAGAATTCAAAAAGATGCAAATTAACTGCCAAGATAAGAGAAAGATTATGATATCAATTTTGAATCATACGTATCTCTTAACTTTAAGTAAATCTCTACCATAATCTTATTTACTTAAATCTTCATATTATGATACAGTTTCAATGTAAAAATAATTAATCACAACCTAATTGATTCATAACCTTATATACCACCGATTTAAAATTCAAATCAGTGTAGTGTTTAAGGAAATAATTTCATAATCTTTGCCGAGTTAAATACCTTTTCAGTCCTTAACCTATTCAACTTTTTACCTTTTCGTCCTTGACCTATTTTTTTTCCCGGTTTCGTCCTTATCGTATACATTTGCAAGACCATGTAGTCCTTCCATCATATTTCTGTCAATTTCACCGTTAAGTCAGCTGATGTGGCATATGATGTAACCAATTTTGCTTACGTGGTGGTGACATTGCTTACTTGGCAATATATAGTATATAATACCACAGTCTAATACTCATTCCACAAGCAGCCACGTGGAAATATGACGTGGAAGTCCACGTGGCTATGTCCTATTGGCTAATGTATTCAAGTTTTATTTAAAGAATTTATTAACCTTATTTATTCCTAATCTAATATAACCACCAATTTAAAATTTAAAACAGTGTTTAATGAAAAAAAAAACATCTGTCATTATTAGCAGCTACCTAATTAAGTCAATGTCTTGAATCCAAAATAAATCATACTATATCTTCAATTCTAATAGAAGAATTCAAAAAGATGAAAATTAACTGCCAAGATAAGAGAAAGATTATGATATCAATTTTGAATCATACGTATCTCTTAACTTTAAGTAAATCTCTACCATAATCTTATTTACTTAAATCTTCATATTATGATACAGTTTTAATGTAAAAATAATTAATCACAACCTAATTGATTCCCAACCTTATATAACCACCGATTTAAAATTCAAATCAGTGTAGTATTTAAGGAAATAATTTCATAATCTTTGCCGAGTTAAATACCTTTTCAGTCCTTAACCTATTCAACTTTTTACCTTTTCGTCCTTGACCTATTTTTTTTTCCCGGTTTCGTCCTTATCGTATACATTTGCAAGACCATGTAGTCCTTCCATCATATTTCTGTCAATTTCACCGTTAAGTCAGCTGATGTGGCATATGATGTAACCAATTTTGCTTACGTGGCGGTGACATTGCTTACTTGGCATAAATTAAATACCATATGGAATTATATTGGAGTATTTTAATACTCCAATATAATTCCATATGGTATTTAATTGGTTACATCATATGCCACATCAGCTGACTTAACAGTGAAATTGACGGAAATATGACGGAAGGATTACATGGTCTTGCAAATGCATACAATAAGGACGAAATCGGGAAAAAATAGGTCAAGGACAAAAAGGTAAAAAAGTTGAATAGGTTAAGGACTGAAAAGGTATTTAACTCTAATCTTTGCCTATCCTAATTTAAATCGTCATTTCAAACTTCAATTCAATCTATATTAGGAGATTAGATATTAGTTAATTTGATTAGACTTATATAGAGTTTTAACATATATAGTCACCTATTATACCTCGCAATTCCATGTTAATTTTTTCTCTGTGTTATTTTTCTGACAGTCGTCTTTGAACTCAGCGATCAAAATACTTAGCCCATTTACGAGGTAATTCTAAGTTCTTTGTTATACTCTCTCCAGAGCTTATTGTGCCACTATCTTTTAACTATACAATCTATTTCCTGTGTTGGTCCTATTTTTTGTGCGTTCATCTTTATATAATGATAGGCACAACAAAAATTACCTAAACAAAACATCCATTATTTAACAAAAGATTACCTAACAAAAACAGCCATCAATTGAGCTAATCTAATTGAGTTAATCAAAAATTAATTGAGTTAATCACATATTTAGTTTTCTGGTGGGCATCCTCAATCTGTTATATCCAGTCTTTTCTTTTCCAGCAATTCTAATCAATAATGACCTCACATATTGGTTCATGTATTTAATTATTATATCACAAACAATGGCTACAAGTAGATTGATTGCTATCAAAGCAATCGAAAAGAAAACCAAGCTTCGAAGCATTAACGTCCGTATATTACGTAAATGGTTCAGTTGGAACGGTATGGAAAAAAGGGAATTGATATGATATTAGTTGATGAGGAGGTAACATTTTTTATTACTTACTTCCTTATCTTGCAGTATGTTGATTTCGATTAATATTTAACTATCTGATTCCTCCTGTTATGTCATTAATAATATTGTATATTTTTTTAGGGATCTAAAATCCAAGCTTCCGTTCCGAGTAGCTTGCTGCCCACAATGAAAGATATGTTTGAAGAAGGGAAAGTTCTGATGATTTTAAATTTGGGTGTTGACAAAAATATTCTACAGAACCAAAAAGCTATAATAATCACGAATGGAAATTGTCTATGACTTTGGGTACTACTACATCCGATGTCGACACGAATGTCATCATTTCAGATAATAGTTTTGTGTTCACACCCTTTAAATGCTTTGGGAATGATTCAACCATAAATGCCGAATTTGTAGTGGGTGAGAACTCTAACTCACATAATGTTTTTCATTTCTATAATCTTAAACATCCTATGATATTTACTAACATGAGATTGTTATTTACTAGATGTGATTGGAGAGGTCGTTTTACCTCTCGGAGATTTTGACTATGTGATGAAAATGGGTGCTAGAAATCTCGATGTGAGGTTGACTGATAATGAGTAAGTGATTTAAAAATATAATATATTTGATTATCTGAAAGGATAAGTAAAATGTTTTCTAACCACTATTAATTATATTTATTATTTAATTACTTTCTAATATTTTTGTAGAGGATTGGAGTTATCTTGCGTATTGTGGGAGTCGTATGGAGATGAAATAAAATAATTAATTGACAAAAGAGGGGGATATGCAGAAGACCCAATAATATTAATTTTGCAGTTTGTAATGGTTTCGAGATATCAAGGTAATATATTTCATATATTTATTTAAAATGTTATAACTTTCATGAGACATTTGCAATGTTTTATCTACACAAAATTGTTGTCAGGAAAGAATGCTGGCATGAAGGTGTTTATTCCTCGAATGATCATGAGCCCATCAGATCTTACAAAATTTCCTGTAAAGTTTCAACGCAAACAATTTCCTTTGGTCGTCTGCTTTGGGATGACTATAAATAAGAGTCAGGGGCAATCACTCTCACACGTTGGGCTCTACCTTGCTCGACCTGTATTCAGCCATGGTCAATTGTATGTAGCAATCTCCATATTCACTAGCAAAAAAGGGCTTAAAGTTTTTATTGGAGGAAAGGATGGTCAGACGCATGATACAACGACCAATGTGGTGTATAAAGAAGTTTTCCACAAGTTATAAGGCAACGTTGATTAATAATATTCCCTAGGTCCCGGAATGATAGTCCAACTTTTTTCGTTGTTACCACAAAGGAACTTTGTGCAATAACTATGTCTACTTTTAATTATCCTAATTAAAATTTCTAAATTGTTATTGATACACCATTATAAATACTAACAATACCAACTTTTAAATTCTCCTTAAGATAATGACGAGTAGCCTTAATTATTGCTCAAAGTTCATTCGTAGTAACAACGAAAAAAGTGAGACTATCATTCTGGGACAGACAAAGTAATAATTACTGAAATGTTCACAAATGTTCTTATAAGAAGACAAACACTATTTCAGACCTTTTGCTTCCTATTTACAGTTGGACACAAAACATGAAGTTGTTAATGCTTATGCTGATGCTACTCATTGCTATAAGAAGACAAACACTAATGATGATTAGATTGACATTCATAGTTATTCAAAGTTCACTTGTATTGATCGTCAAAGTCAAAAGTTAGACATCTTTATGGGACGGAGGGAGTATAACCTATGTAATCAAGTACACTGATATTTGATATTTGTGCTGAAAGGCGCGCATTGGTTAATGCTTAATAATTCCTTCTGTCTAGGGACCATGACTTTTAGGATGAAATTCTTATATGGAATATAATTACCCCCTCCCATTTGAACCTTCAACTTACTAACATGTCAGCACACCTGTTGTCAAATACATTTTGAATAAAGCTTTAGTGTTATATTGCATACTTTGTCCATCTTTCATATTTTTTGTTTCTAATCCATTTTTGTCTCTAAATGAATGTCCATTTTACGGTGACATGTCTAAACTTATCATATTAATACATAAATACACTCACAGTCCTAATACTTAAATACCTCTGATTTACCGTCCCAACTACTTGAATTATGGTAAAGGGCTCATAAGGCTTTATTTTGTTATTAACCACATTGTCTGGTCAAGTCCACACGTAGGCTAAACCGTCGATGTTAATTTCGGTATTCTCATACCTCAGCATTTTCGTTGATATTTAAGCTATGAATCACAAAAATTAATTTATCATGCTTTCTTTAATCTCTTGACAAACCTTTCATAATGTTCAAAGCTTTGCAGAGTCTATTGCTCCCAAATGTTCTTTTGGATTACTTGGTGCCAATAAGAGTCTGGCTTCTGAATATCTGAAATGTCAAACTAGGATCTACATACATTTATTCGATACCCTCTGTCTTGAAATGAATTTTCAAAATATCTCCCACGCATAATCAAGAATGTCTTTTTGAAAATTTTTAAACATTCATTTTAAGAAAATTTCCAAATATTCATTTTAAGACGGAGGGAGTATATACATTTCTATTTGGTTTATAGATAGTCAAGTAGGTTTCGTTTGAAGTTTATAGTCAGGTTCTGTTTGAAGTTTATGGAGGATATGATGACCGGGTGATGAAACTAATTTTAATGTTTTTCTTGACAACGTTTAACATGTGGCATCTACAACGGTTCGTTGATTGCAGCAACAACAACAACATTGTTCACAAGGCGTGTTTGGAAACATGCCTGCCACAAAATGCTAGGAGTAAACAACTTGCTACAGTAGTGAATATTGTGTGTAACCTTCAAGTTTATGGCAGTGTCAGGTTGTGTTTTTTATAATTGTTGTCACTTTAGATTAATCAGATTGATGCTATTACAAGCCTTCATTAATGGAAATGCTGTTCAAAAAAAAAAAAAAAATAGATCAATGTTTATGTTTGTTGGTAATGTGAAGTTTATAGCGGCCATATAAGTTGAATTGATTAAATTTGCTTTCAATCAAAAATGCAATACAAGGTATCAACGCTACCTTTAACACAACGCTACCTTTAACACCTATTGAATCTAACTATTGATATTACCATTTCAAGAGACCTTCAACATTTCATTAAATGGCATTGATGATGCTTGCAACTGACGTGTAAGTCATATAAACAATTAGATTTATATTAACGGAAGACGTTAATGAAATTTTGAATATAATTTTTTTTGTAGATGTTTATTTCTATATTTTTGAATGCTTTATTTATTATGAAAACGGTTGATATCACTTCTTTCTAAAAAGCGTTGTTGGTAGGAATAAAATAAAATTTATTAACTAAATTTATGTTATATTTTTTTTTAAATTACATTTTTGATTTATTTATTCTTATCTTATTATTTTTATGCCCCCGTCGAATTTCGACGGGTTACTCACTAGTATTAGAGCAAAACTGAGTTTTCTATTTCGATATGGTTTTAAGATTAAAAAACATGTCATTTTTATGAGTGATTATGTATATCAGTTTTTTTTTTTTTTTTTTTGACAGATTAATGATGTGTAATATTGTATAAATTGTGTTGCTAGAATGATATTTATATAAGTTGTGCAAGTCGAATTTTTTTTTCGTTTCAATGATGGAATATCTATTTATTTTACTAGTAACCTTTAAATTTGTGGATTGATGTAGGTCCATTTTAAATTTTGTATTAGAAAATTGTTTTCCTACACTTAGAAAGTCGAAAGTCGAAATACTGGCATTTTTTAGATCATGCAATAAGTGAAACACCTTATGGCTATAAAAGACTTCTAGAAAACGCACTTATATACTGAATAAAACCAAATCGAGTACAAACGGAAACCGAAAATAACAAACTAATAAGGGAAATAATAAAGTTACAAAAATGACTATAAAATGTGGCTTACAAAATGAGGTGTCATAATTGTATTGGTGTTTTTAATTAGAGTGTACCGGGTCCACTATCGATGTATCCAATAAAATATCGCCACCACATCTTGTATCCTTCATTTTGTAACCTTGTTTTGTAAGCCTAGCATTGCCCAACTAATAAAAACCGAAATGTGATAGTGCTACTACTACTGTCTTAAAATGAATGTCCGAAATTGTTCTTGATCAAGAGTTTAGACATTCATTTTGAGACAAAATGAGTATAAGATTTTAATGTACCGAAATATTTCTGCACGATATCGGTTTTACTTAAACACCGAACTGTACCAGACCGTACGGTGCTTACCCCTAGTTATAACAACGCTCAATTACTGTCAAAATCATGTCGAAAGTTAAGTCATATTACTTCAAGTGTGACTAACCTTCATTAGATTGATTTAATTATCCTAATGAAAATTTAAAACCTGCCATTGATAATATTGGTGATGGTGTATCAATTAAAAGTTTTAGATTTTCATTAGTATATCTAAATCAACCTAAAGTATTGCGCAAAGGTCATTCCTAATCAAAGAGAGGAACTTTACAACGGGTCATGGCAAATTTGGAAAATTAAAGGAGGAGAGGAATCATACTTGGGCAGGAGCTGGTGGAAGACTCGAAAAGAGGTTAACTAACGGGCGGACATTGGGGCTCCTAGGGAGCGAATTCAGGGCGTTTCAGCGAGCGTGCAGTGCAAGCCTTGATAGAAAAAGATCATCCGAAGTAAGAGGAGGTTTAGGTTTTCTACTAGTGTTGGTCATGAACGACGGTCGCCGGAGTCTCTGAGCGACGGTGACGGAGGAGGCAAATAGAAGGGTGTGTCTGGTATTCCATGGGAAGTCGCAAGCAGTTTGCCATTTTGGGGATAGAAATTGATGTTGGTTTGAACCTCACTTAGACACACCCAAAATGTGGACAAAATAACTAAGACTAGCGGGTAACCCGTGCTCTGTACGGGAAACTAATACTATTTTTCAAAAAAATATTTTAATTATAGTTAACTAATATAGTAATCATTATTTTAATTAATAATATCTATAATAATAGTTAATCTATATGATTACTATTATTATAATAATTATTACAATTAACCAATATTATTGATAGTAATAGTTAATATATATTAATAGCAATGATTAATCTTTAATAATAATAATTATAATAAACTAATACTATTAATAGTAATAGTTAATAGATATAGTATCTATTATAATTAGTTAATATTAAAAATTAATAATTTAACTTATATAATAACTATTATAATTAACCAATACTAACAATAGTAATAGTTAATGTATATAGCCTATTATAGTTAACTAATACTATTAATAGTAAAAACTAACTTATAAAGTAATTATTATAGTTAACTAATACTATTAATAGTAATAGTTAACTTATATAATTTTGTTGTTTTCGTTTTGTTGATTCGTTATCCATTTCATTTTGTTGCGAGTTTTACTTCTAACCTTATTTAATTTTCAGGTCATACCTGATATCAATGGAATCTGTTTGTGGGGGTAGTGAGTGCTCTGTACTGATACATGTGGATTTTTATAGTTTCGCACTTTGGGTACAAGGCTTCAGGTGATGCAAGCAAGGCTTTCAGTAATGAAAGTTTCTTCAACCTTATATAAGTGCATGTGTGTGTACTGGCAATTGGGATTGGTGCACACAGAGAGAGTAGGAAATATTGAGAAGGCCATTTTATGCAAGAAGAAAGAGGAAGCGAGAGACTACGAAATTTTACACAACTTTTGAATGATGGCCATTTTATGCCTTCAGTGCATTTTTTTTTTTTTTTTTTTTGTCCTTTTCTTCTATGGCTACTTGTTAATAGTAAAAACTAACTTATAAAGTAATTATTATAGTTAACTAATACTATTAATAGTAATAGTTAACTTATATAGTAACTATTATAGTTAATTAATATTATTAATAGTAATAGTTAACTAATATAGTAACTATAATAGTTAACTAATACTATTAATAGTAATAGTTAACTTGTATAGTACTCCCTATGTCCCTAAATGAGTGTCCAAATTTCATTTTAAGGGACACTGAAAATCTCAACTTTTTGAACAATTTCGAAAAAAAACGTTTAGGGAGAAAGTTATGTTAAAAAAGACACTCATTTAGGGATAAAAATTTCTTAAAAATAGACACTCATTTAGGGACAGAGGGAGTAACTATTATAGTTAACTAATATTATTAATAGTAATAGTTAACTTATATCATAACTAATATTATGAGCTAATAGTATTAGCTAATAATTAGAATATCAAAAGTCACACACATTTAGGATGGTGATGATGTGGCTTCACACAAATGAAGCTTTAACTTATGTTTGTCTATGTGTCAAAACCATAGCCCTCTTCACTAACTTTAATATATATTATATATATATATATATATATATATATATATATATATATATATATATATATATAAGATTTTTTTTAAAAAAAAATATGTAACTGAAGATGAAGAGAGAGAATGAGTGGTGGGCTAGAGAATAAAAACATCTTTTGAATTTTTTAAATGGGACGGATGAGTTTCATCAATTCTCTATGCTATGGAAAAAGATTTACCATTGTAGATAATGGTTTTTGTTTTTCAAGTATTGACTCAACAATAATGCAGCACATAAGTAAATAAAAAACTCTCGAAAGAGCTCTTATTTTTGAGGATGTAGTAATTGTTCCAACTACTTTTTGACAAAATTTAAACACAAAGAAAATCTACGATGTAAGTTTTTTGAGAGCTTTTTATTTTTATGAAAGAGCACTTTTTGGCTTTTTGCCATTGTGACATTTTTTAAAGAGCTCTTTGCTAAAGAGTTGCTATTTGTAGAAGAAGCTCTTTCATGTGGATTTCACATTAATACTCACCAACTCCATAGGTTAAAAAAAAAAGAGTTCTATCATTGTAGAAATTTTAAAAAAAGCTCTTTTATATAATTAAAAAATGATTTGGTATATTGAAACCGTAAAAAAAACATTCTAAAAAAAACTGTGGATGCTCTAATGTTCTTTGGGATGCTCTAATTGTCCCTACTACTTTTTGTTCTTTGCCTAACTGTTAGGCAACATGCTCACTCGTAGTTCCAATTTATCTCTTATCATCCTTACATAACTGGTACTTGTGTTTAATTTAGTGCACAGTAATACTTGGTACTATAATTAACATATACTCCCTCCGTCCCATACTTACTGATACTAAAACTGAGTGCACGAAAATTAAGAATATATAAATATCATGAGTGGGTAGGAAAAAAGAAAATAGATTAGTTAATAGTTATTGTGAGTGGGCAGGAGAGAGAAAATGAAACATTTTGGTTAAGTAGCAAACTAGCAATAAGTATGAGACGGAAGGAGATTTAAAGAAGCAACAGTTAGAAACAGGCAAGACACATCAAACATCAAACGACTAAACCATATTGAATATTTAGACAGTGAACATGTCACAAGTTCCACAACAAAATAAGAACATTGTTCGCATCACAAGCTAATAACCATTTAGACAGTACATTATATCCTCCATTTCCTAGCCAAATAGGTCTTTTGCATCAGATATCAGACCCCTAATAACCAGCATCAATGTGCTACCGCCTGTTCTGCAGGTGCCTCCCCGCTTTTAAAAACTTTAGCAATCTTGTCGGTAGGAACCAAGGGTAAATACGAAGAAACCTTGTACCCTTTCTCAGCAGTTTCCTGCACCTTTTGGTTATATTTCTCAGTATAGTAAGCTGCAGTAGGGACCACCGCATTGGCCACTTGAGGAAAGAGTGGGAGCTTGTTGAGTGAGTGCCATGCTGAAGCAGCATACTGCTCAGCCACTGGCTCGTACTTTGAGTAAAGCTCCTTGGCTGCTGGCTCATATTTGGTGTAGGCATTTTTTGCAAGCCCTGATGCGGTTCCTAGGACACCGGAGGTCTTCACTTCGGTTGCTACAGAACGAGCAGCTACAGGGGCCCTTTGCGCAGCTGAGAATGCTCGGTTTGATACATCCTTCATGATGGGGGGTACACGACCATCCAGTTTGTGGACAGACTCGTCAACCTGAAACCATGACAAAGGATTAATTCTCTTAGTTTCCACAGTCACACAAATACTCTCACTGTCCCATAAAGTTAGTCTCATTTTGACTTTTAATGGTCAACACAAATGAACTTTGACCAAATATTTATGTCGATTTAATCATCCAGGTGAAATCCAAACAACTGTAATTATCACCAAGTGATTTACTATAACATTTTTTTTAATAATTTCAGTGTGATCACTAGATTGACACTAATGTATGGTCAAAATTAATGTGTGTTGACAAACTTTTCGGGACAGAGGAGTACTAGATAGTACACGAGAGTAAGCAATATATCCACACTATGATCGCTATTAGAGGATGGTGAGTTCTGTGTAGATAATTTTGCCAGCCCTTTACAGCAAAGGTTGATCTAAACTGAGTGCTTTCCAAATGAGCCACAAATATTGAGACAATCATATACAGTATAAATTTTTTTTTTTTTTTCCAGCATATAAATGAACAATTCCTTTTACTAACATGATCTATATGGAATAGAAAGTAGATTGACAGAATGTATAACTACCACCGTCTCAACTCTCCAATGAGACATAACACGGACTAAAGAATGGTTAAACCCTCCCATCTCTAATCTCCAAGGCATGTTCTTCACAACGTATTTCAATAGTATCAGGAACAACAGAGACAAAAGAGAGAGAGATTGACAGAGAAGAAAGGGAGAAAAGAAAAAAGAAGTTGAACCAGATATGAACATCACTCCCTAGCTGTTCAGCGTGTTATGTCGTTATGCAACATAGGACTTCAGTCTTATCTAACAAAATTTTCTTTAGAGACACAAGAGAATAATTAACATCCCCAAAGCGTTCCATCACCTAAGCCCACAGTTCCATCAAAGAATGGAGTCCACTTTGGAAGAAGACTAATTAATTAAGGCCTTAGCAATATTTCCAAATCAAACATCCCTTTGATTTTGAACAAGTGCTCCAAAACAGATACTAATCTACTGCTTGATCACCCCCAACGAACTTAGACTTAGAAGGAATCCCAGATAAACAAAGCTTTCCCCTTCTTGGTCCATGTTCTCTATGATATCTATCTAATGTGATGTATGGAATATATGAGAAAAGTGTTAAAGATTTACTTTTTAAGAACAAAAACATGTTTAATTTATAAAAACAATATAAGCACCAACAAAATTAAACACTCCCCCTAAACTTTAATGGAACGTGAAAGGAAAAAACAAGAAGCAATTAAAAACAGAAAATGTAATCAAGCAATTCATTAGCAATATTGATTTATGATTAATCCCCACCCCGACCCCAAAGAAGATGGAAAGAATCCCAGAAAATTAAAAGATTTCCCCTTTCGGTTCCATGTTCTCAATAAGCACCAACAAGATTTATAACAGAGGGAAGAGCTGACCTTGCGATCGACAAACTTGAGGACCTCAACAGGGACACCATGAAATTTATCATAAACAGGTCCAACAATAGTCTTAACAGTGCCCTCCATGGTCTCTACACGGGGCTTCAAAGGCCCAGAATTCTCCTTGGCGTAACCATAGGCTCTAGTAGCATATAGAACCGCATGCAACACAGCCACTTGCACAAATTCCAAGTACTTTAACCTCTCTTCTTCAGTTTGAACCTGAAATTCATAACAACCCCTTTTCAAAGTCAATCCCAAAGGACCATAAACAATTAAACCCCACACATAGGTTGGGCGGACAACTGACTCCGTTTGATTTACAAATTAAGTTTTTATTTTATGCCATAATCACCAAATTCGAAGATCTTATTGCAATAAATAAAATTCTAACCCCGATTTAATTAAATTTTCTTCCCCCCCCCCCCATATTTAATCAATGAAATTCGTCAAAATTATCTTGCCCTAATAATTCTTGCTCTGCCATAGCCCTCGTTAAACAATAAACACAACATAAAATAGAAATAAAAAATTCGCCCAACGCAAAATTAAACACGCCCATGAACAAATTTATGAACAGAGCCTAAAAAATTGAATGAATCGTCTAGAAAAATTATGTAATCGGTAGAGACTGGAAAGAGGGAACGTACCAATTGGGGTTGGACATTGGAGTCGGCCATGATCGTCGGTATATGAAAGTTTGAAGAGAATATTCTGGAAGAGAAAGATCGTTGACGGAGTATGAAAATTGAGAGAAGGTAATCGAAGCGTATATATAGAGGAGATGATGGTGAGGTGAGGTGAGGTGAGGGGATGGCACTCTTCTCGAAGGGGGAATGGGGCACGGCGCTCTGATGGTGTGTGAAAGCGCGTGAGGTTTAGATGACGAAACGGCTTTTGTTTTGTTTGTTCGATTCGTCTGGTTATCTTACGCCCCAAGTTTTCATTACTTATGCGGCCAAGTAATTGTTGGGTATAACCGTAATATCACGTTGTTTGGGGGCCAATTACCACATAGTCCCTTATCCTAACGAAAACTATCTGCAAGGACACACAATTTCAAAATTTACTTACCACCATAATTCATACAGTAACTTTTTTTTTAAACAACAATTTCAATTGCATTAAGAATAATAACAGAGACGACACACCTCAAAGGCCAGAGGCTCACCCCAAATATTTATAATAGATCCATTTCTTAACCTACAACAATGACAATTTCGAATTAAATCTTGAAACATACGGATTCTACTCCAAGTAAAACTTGGAAACTGCCTCAAGTCGTCATTTAAGAAATCCCTTGTCGAATAATATTTCACGTTGAGTACTTGACATTTAGAATCGGGGTTGGCGAATAATCGTCCATAAAATATTCCAAAACCCTCGAAACATCTTTGTGCAGCAAGAACACTGGCATCTTTTTCGTTTTGAGATGATGCGAGATTCGTCATTGAAGATTAAATTGCAATTGCATGGTACAAAAACAAACCAACAAACACATGCTCTCAACTACGGAGAGAAATCAACGGCTCTCACAAATGAGAGAAAACAACAGCTCTCACAAAGGAGATATATTTATTAAACACCAAATTTAAAAAAACAAAAAACAAAATCTTAAAATTAATCCCTAATTTTGCACATATTAATTGACAATTTTTTAAATAATAAATGCAGAATTTGGGATTTTTTAATTAATCATATCAAAATAAGAAGAATTGAATGAGAATCAAGAAAAAAAGAGGGCACTTGTGCCTTACTAAATAAGTTCTCAGTTTGAGCTTGTATTTGTCATTTTTTAGCATCTATTGTGTTTTTATTTCTTAAACCAACCGTGTAATTGACATTTGGGTTTTAAACTTTTAGTTATGCTAGTTTAACACCCGTCGGATCGGATGCACAGTTTTTTAAGTTCATTATAGAATTTCACTTTCTTTTTATTTTAACAACATAATTTCACAGTCTGAGAGAAATTATACATAATCTTTTAAGTTTGTTACAAAATTTTATAGTCTTAAAAAATATTAATCTTCTAAGTTGTGTATACAATATGACAAAAACTTGTATGAGACGGTCTCACACGTGAGACAGATCTCCTTGAGAGATTAAATGGTTTGCCCTCTTATGGGTGGGGCGGGGCAAACCCATTTCCTCTCTTGTCAAGATCCGTCTCACGTGTGAGACCGTCTCACACAAGACTTCCTCATACAATATTCTTCATTTTTTATAAAAGAAAAACCTAATTGAACAATAAAATAAAAGTAAAACTAATTTTGATATATTTGTACTATGGATTGTACTCCATCATTTGAATTTGAATCGATAACCTTTCAAAAATGTGATATGCATTACTTGTTGCGTCGTGGTAAAATTGTTAAAACTCTTAATTTAAGGATATAAATAAGAAGGTACGTAATCTGCTTGTAGCGATATCAATTAATCGTACATTTAATTTATGCTAAGATATAGTCACTTTAGTGAATGCAATTAGAGATTATGAATTTATAAATTTTAAGTCTGAATCAGACATATTACAAACTTAGTTACGCAAGAAATTTATTAAAACTCAATAAGCATATGATTTCGAATTTAATGCTAACTATAGGATTTTAGGAGAGTTTGTCAAAGTCAATCACACGTGGTAGAGAGAAATATTGATGTGAAAGACTCAAATATTATTGATGCTTGAGATACATATTTATAGCGTTACAAAGAGAGAGTCCTAATCTAATTAGGGAAACTAATACAAAAGGAAACTATTGTTCTAGAATAATCTAGCTTGGTTTACAAGATACAAATCTTCTAATTTTTTTAAAGTGTTGCACCAAACTAGGTAGTTTTCATCACATTGATCAAATGCCTAGACTATTACATAGTTCCCCAATCTATTACATAGAATCCTTAAGCAATGAATCCTTAAACTAGAAACTTGGTTACAAAGAAATGGTTCTCCACACCTCCCACATGAGTCGAACCCAGGACCTCTAGTAAAGGAGGCCCCTTAATACACTCACACATACCGTTAGACCAGAAGGCCTTTGGTCCAAATTGATATACACAATTTTTAAGATTGGTAACTTGATATTTATAATATATTCTAGGAATATATAATATTTACAATTTTCCTTTCTTTTTATTTTAACAACATAATTTCACAGTCTTTGAGAAATTATACATAATCCTTTAAGTTTGTTACAAAATTTCGTAGTCTTAAAAAATTATTAATCTTCTAAGTTGTGTATTCAATCTTCTTCATTTTTTATAAAAGAAAAACATAATTGAACCACAAAAGAAAATTAAAACTAATTTTGATATATTTATATTATGGATATAATTAATCTTTTTATTTTAACAACATAATTTCACAGTCTTTGAGAAATTATTAATAATCCTTTAAGTTTCTTAATTTAAGGATATAACTAAGAAGGTAACTGTTAAGTTTAATACCTTTAAAATTCATGGCGTCTAATTTAATGGATTAAATGAACAAATTGTTGTTGTAATTCTTGAGACGGAGTGAGTAAAAGCTGTGGCATTGGCTCAAAGCCAAAGGCCAAAGCCATAAGATCTGGTTGTACGTTGATGATGTGGCTTTAGTATGGGGAGCTTCCATCATGCAAGAAATCATGCCAAGGACTGAAGTTCACGTTGGGCCTAGGTGACTTCTTTCTTGTTCTAGCATAATAGGGTTACTCCCGTGCGATGCACCGGACTGGAAGTTACTTTTACACATTTTAAATAAATTTTAATAAATTGGATTAAAAATAATAAAAGAGAAATATATTTACATATAAAGGATAAATGTTTTTACATATTATGAAATTTTAGAAACAAACACTAAAACACTAAGTAACGTAAAAATACTTTATTTATCTTCGAATGAAACTTCTACTTTTATATAAGCAATTTTTAGATTTGCCTGTCTTCATTAATCTAAATATAAATGTCTTCTTCTCTAAATAATATTTTTAACTCTTACTTTTGCAATTATATATAATGAGTAGTGACTTTTTTTTTTGATAAAAAATTATTTAGATTATTTTTACCATCCATTTTTATGATTTTACTTTTGCATTTATATAATGAGTAGCAAATGTTTTTTTTTTATAAAATACTATATAGATTATTTGTAACGACCCCAAAACCCGTCCCTATTTATTTTATATTTTTGGGGATTTTAATTTGACATCATGTGTGCATTTTATGTGTTGCATCATATTTTATGATTTGCACATCTTACTTGATTATTTGTGTTATTTACTTAGTTAGTAATAATAATGATTAAGGAAGTAAATGATTAAGTTGAAACTTTAGGGTCCTTTGTGAAATTATAACTTTAGGGGTTTAAGTGTTAAAAACGAAACTTGAGTGACCAAAATGTAGTTTTGGGGTAAAAAAACCTTTATAAGTTATCTTCTTTCTCCTTCTGTGTACAAACCAACTCAACAAACAAATTTTCTCGTTCTTTCCTTAGGGTTAAGAAAGAAAAGGTAAGTTCAACCTATTTCGATTTAATTATTTTTATTTACTTATCCGTTTTAAAATCTAATTATATAAAAATAATCAGGGCGTTGAATAGGTCATTTCTACCCGAACAAAACTTATTTCAGCGATATTTTTTTCGGAAATAGGTAAGTTACTAATTCCCCTTTAAATATTAAAATGGTCATATATGTTATACTTGATACTTGTGATTGTTATTTTTGTGATTTGAATAATATTTGTGATACTTGTAATTTTGGGACAAAGTGAGTATTTGGTATGGTTGGTTTTGATGGGTGAAAGGTTGAGTTGTGTAGCCAAGTTGTGTTACAAACGTTTAGTAATGTAAGTACTATACTTTTGGGACTGTGAAACGAAGGGAGTAAAAATTTAGTGCAATTTGGTCTGTCGAGTGGAGTGGGCGACCACCCAAAAAGGGCGTGCGGCCGCACTCTTATCTGGAAAGTTTTTGTCTTGGAACAGAGTGTTTTGGGCGGCCGCACAGGCTGGTGTGGGCGACCGCCCAGGGTTACTGAAAAATGAAGTTTTTCCATTTTAAGTGATTTAAAGTTCAAGCTTGGTCTAGGTCTTAGGTGATATCCTAGAGTACCTAGAGGGTTGTTGTGGAACACCCTAGTGTTTGAAATTGGTTCCCTTGTGAACAAATGTGTTATGGAATGTGAATAAGTGTTACATGGGGTATTGTTGAACATCTTTTGACGTGTGTTGGATTGGTTCATCTTTGTGATGTGTTTGGCTTGATTCCCTACTTTGGAATCATTGCCCCCGGTTGTTGTTTAAGCAAGTATTCATTACTATGCTCGTTTGGAAGTCCAGCTGGTACTTGTTGTAAAGTCGGGCAGTGGTAGGGATTATAATGGCACACGAGCCAAGTTCATTGTAAAGCTTCTACCATTGGTTTCCCATTTTTAACCCCCTTCCTTGGGCCACGGATTGGGTCTGGGCTAGCTCTCCTTTGTGTAAGTTTAGTCACCGTTTGGGTTATGACTATGTGTCATTTTCCCCTCTTGTTGTTGTTGTTGTTGTTGTTGTTGTTTGGTTCATAAACCGGTTTCAGCCCTTTGGTGCTGCCCAGTTGATACCTCTCAGATGGTAATATGTTTGATTCGAGAACCTTGGCTCAGTATCCACGTATGAGTGTTTATTTCCGCCTTATGTGTGGTATGATGAGTTGGTCGTTATTTTCAACCGGTATGGGACGGTTGGCGATAGGGAATCTCTCATGTTATGTGCTACGTGGATGTTTATTGACATTGTTCAATTCCGAGTATCATTTTAGCATGTAACGTAGTTGCATTTTAGTAGCTTACTGAGATTCATTCTCACCCTTATTTGTTTACTGTTTTAGATAAAGGAGAGCCCAGGGGATAGGTCACTGCACAAGGGAGGACGTCGAGGTGGTGATTTTGGGTAAGACATTTTGGGAAAGTAAGTTTGGTATGTAAAGGCTACATTATGTAAATGTATAACCTTTTGGGTAGTGTACCCGTGACTTCATCTTTGTATCACCTATTTTTGGAACATGTTGGTGAGTTGTAAATTTGTAAGTAAAGTGTGTAAGCCTTATGGCTAAGTACTTTGGATTGTGAAAGATTGTTTGTGCGGAATTGAATTCAAGTTTCAAGTAAATGTGTTTGGTTATATGAAACTTTTATGAAAGTACATTTCAAAAAAAATTCTAAAATGTTTTATGACGTCTTCCGTGCGTGTCCCGAGCGTGGGGCCAAGTAGGACTACGGGTACGGGGCGCGACATTATTTTTACTATCAATTTTCAAATTTTTTAGTTGGGCAAATTGCAATTTGGTTACCTGAGTTTGTCGTCAAGTTTCAATTAGTTACCTAGTTTGTGTTTCGGTCAATTTAGTTATCGAATATGTCTTTTTGTTACAATCAGTGTAAAATTTGTTAGCCCATTAGAAAACTAATGAAAATGGATGAAAAATGTAACAAAGTTCTTTCAAAATTGCAATGATCAACCCCAAAGTTTAAATTATTCCATTACACCCCCAAACTAACGAATGTTAAAAGCTATCTTCTTTCTCAAAACCCGGTCATCACCACCACCCAAATACGGCCACTACCATAACCACCTATCTTCTTTCCAGCGGCGATCCTTCCACTGCACACCATATTTTCCGGCAATTGTCCATATTTTCCGGCGAAAAAAAAAGCAAAAAATTGGGCAAGAAAAAATATGATTCCTGCTTCGTTAACCGTTGGATCGTCTTCAAACTTCTGGGGAATGTTCGCATCACCTAGGCGCACCTTTTTACCGTTGGGATCTGCCAAAAAATCACCGGAGCGGAAGATAAGTCCGCCGGAAAAAATCTGGCGAAAATCTCCCAAAAATCGCCTTTCTCTCGCTCCGGCGGACTTATCTCCCTCTCCGGTGATTTTTTGGTAGATCGTGCGCCTAGGTAATGCGAACATTCCCCAGAAGTTTGAAGACGATCCAACGGTTAACGAAGCAGGAATCGTATTTTTTCTGGTCCGATTTTTTGCTTTTTTTTTTCGCCGGAAAATATGGACAATTGCCGGAAAATATGGTGTGCAGTGGAAGGATCTCCGCTGGAAAGAAGATAGGTGGTTATGGTAGTGGCCGGATTTGGGTGGTGGTGATGACCGGGTTTTGAGAAAGAAGATAGCTTTTAACATTCGTTAGTTTGGGGGTGTAATGGAATAATTTAAACTTTGGGGTTGATCATTGCAATTTTGAAAGAACTTTGTTACATTTTTCATCCATTTTCATTAGTTTTCTAATGAGCTAATAAATTTTACACTGATTGTAACAAAAAGACATATTCGATAACTAAATTGACCGAAACACAAACTGGGTAACTAATTGAAACTTGACGACAAACTCAGGTAACTAAATTGCAATTTGCCCTTTTTAGTTTCATAACTATATAGTGAATATTGATAAAACCTTATGAAGGGGCTAAGACTTTTGGTATTGTCACTACATTTTGCTGCACACAAGCCCAATCAACATTTATTCAGAAAATGTAGATATAAAGTGGGATGAGAAATATTATACTCCCTCGGTCCCAGAAATCTGTCCAAGAAAGATAGTCTCACTTTGACTTTTAATGGTCAACAAAAATGAATTTTGACCAACCATTGACGACGATCTAATCATTCTAGTGAAATTCCAAAATTTGTAATTGATAAATCATTAAGTGATTTATCAATAACAATTTTTAGAATTTCATTGTGATCATTAAATTGACACTAATGTTTGGTCAAAGTTTATTTTTATTGACCATAAAAATTCAAAATGAGACTATCTTCCTGATAGGGAGTATACAAACACAAAGACTGGTACTAATTTTAATAAAATTAAAGGTAAACATTTACTTACAACGCATTAAGTATTATATACAAACACAAAAGCCGAAAAATTATAGTGACTTCTCCACCGACATAGTTAGATCAAGTTGTAGCCATACTTGTTTTGGTAGAAAAAACAATAAAATGGATTCTGGATTGATAATCGAAACAAATAAGGGATGAATGGAATTAATGCTAAAGAATTGAAATAATCAAGATTGCACGAAGATGTAACGAGGAAAGCCCTTGAGAAAAATGATCTCGCCGGCACAAAACCTCGGGAGGTGATTAAGAGCACCTTCCTTCCCAAACGTTTGTATTGATTTTCTTATAGAGCTATGGAGGATTACAGAGTTGATAATGGTGAGTGTGTAAGCGTGTGTGATGATGTGCCTCCTAGCTCGGTTTAAATACAACTTAGAGATAAGAAACCTAATGCAAAATAACCAACCATCCTACAATCTCGGATCCTATCTTCCAGGAGTGGAGACGTGGTCAAGGATGTCGTTGATGGTTGTTTTCTTTGCTTTATCACACGTGCCTTTTGTTGTTTAACACCTGCATATATTATTAATAAAATAGGATATAGTTAATAATGTAAAATATACATGCTATTCAAGATGTAGCAATCCTGAAGGTCGAAGATGGGAACAACTTGAAATTTTACCACAACAATTGCCCCCAAACTTATCTGATAATGATATATGGAGAAGATAAGTTTCTTGGATGAATGTGGCCTGATGGGACGGTTAGATAGATTAACCGACGGTTTTGCACTATACATCAATTAATTGTGCCTTGGGAGAAGAGGAGTCTAGATTACTAGGGTTTAAAATCCCTTAAAGTTCCTCCCTCATACTCATATTTTCAGACGGTGGAATTGAGGTATTCTTCTCTCTCTCTTCTCAACTTTTTCTTCTTTCTGTAAAATCTTTCATCCGAAAAAATGAAGAAGACATCACAATCTTCTAAAATTGGTAGTTTGAAAACTCTTCCTGGTAATCCCAATGTCTTCGTCTCTGAGGGTTTACTTGCAAAACCTGATGACGAGATTTGTGTCTTCAACAATACTCTGATTTTAGCTTTGAAAACTTGCAAATATTTTCCAAACCAAACCGTCTTTTTCTCCTTTGATGTAGCTTTAAAAGTCGATTCTGTATCTGAGGCTTGGATTTGCTTATATGAATACCATTTTTCCCTAGGGTTTAGTTTTCCTTTTCCCCATTTGATTTGCGAATTCTTTGAAAAAACACAATTAGCGTATGTTCAAATGATGCCAATGACCTGGAGGGTTTTTGATGTTATCTTGAGAGTGAACCGGGAGTGTGGGTTAGATATAGGTTTGAGTGAGATGGCTAATTGCTATGACCTACAATCTTTTGGGTCAAAAAGATATGTTTTTAAGAACAGGCCTAAAAAGGGTTTGATGGTCCCTAAAGCATCAGTGAATGACAGAGGGTGGAGAGGAAAAATTTTCTTTGTTGAGAGGGCTTCACTCGAAGGTGGTGAGGATTTAGTCAAGGAGTGGAATAGGGGAGGTAAATTTTGTAAATGTATTTTTGCTTTAAGTTTGCTACGCCTTCATACTAATTGATTTTTTCTCTTATTGCATATATCAAGTGGGAAGAACTTTTTCCTCCAAAAGCTGACTCTGAATCCAAGATTGCTTCGTTCTTTCGTATTTCTGAGGAAGAAAGGAGTTTCAAGAGCATAGAAGTCATTGACCCTAATGAGGAGGATAACATGTCTACAGGTATAACTTGAAATCTTAATTGAATTCCCTTCTTGTATAAACTAATGAACTTCTTTCTTGTTTTGAAGTTTCAAAGCCAACCATGGAGATTTCTTTTGACGATCTGGATAGCCTACTTGGGGATCTCTCAACCAATCCAGTGGATAAGCCCCCCCGTTGTTCCAAAAATGGAAATTCAAGATGTTGCTACTATCAGCTCAAGATTGAAGAAGAGGAAAGCAGTTGATGAAGTGAAGGAGATCGTAGAAATTGAAGCTTTTGGAAATCTGTCTGTAGATGAAGTCAAGAAGAAGTTCTTGGCTCTAGCCTCAAGTGTAAGTAACAACATTCCTTTGTCTTTAAGTTATAAATTTTTACTAGTATTATCTAATAAGTCTTTTATACTTATGCAGGCTTTTGGGAGTGTAGAAACTCAAGTCGAAGCTTTAGGTGATACAAATAAGAGATTGAAGAGTGAAATGGCTCGTGTGAAGAAGGATGCCAAAGAAGATAAGGCCAATTGGGAGAAGGAAAAAGAAGTATCTGAGAAGAAATTTGCTGACGTTGCTGGGGAAATTACTGATTTAAAGCAAGGGATTGCATCTATTCAAGATGCTAACCTTCAAGAAATGGAGGAGATGAAGTCTGCTCTTACCAAATCTGCTGCCAAGAGGATGGCGGAAATAAAAATCAGGATGATCTAAGAATTTCAAGATGGAAAGCATGAAGCTTAGGACTTAGAGAAAGAAAAGAGCATCCTGAGGAGGTTGAATGGTGAAGCCGTTGATGCTGGTGAAGTTTCATATTCTGTTGCATTGCCCATGGAGGAAGGTAAAAAAGGTGAAGATGATCAGGAAAAAGTGGATGTCTTAGTGTAAGTTTGAACAATGTTTGGTTTTTGAACAATTGGTTTTGATGGGCTGCGTCCCGAAAAGTTGTAAGATAATTTTTTGCTTTCTTGAACTTTTGTGATATTTTGGATGTAATGGCCCATAAGGGTCAAGGACAAATAGTTTTTTAGGTTTTCAAATGTTAAGGTACATCAATCTTTTGAAACATGGTTCTACTTTGGTAATGAAAGATGTTAGGACTTTCACTAAATTCTCTTGTATCAATCTTGCGTGTAGTGTAAACTTTAAATCACTTTGTTTGATATGAAAATATCAAAGACATTTTATCCTTGGGTGACATGAACATGTCATAACCATTTCAAAGACATCTTGTGTTCAATATATAATTAAGTGGAAATGGGGGGTGCGTATATATAAACATACGTGCACATTCCTCACCTTAACTATTATCGAAATCTTGCGCTCTAGGCGAAGGTGTATCAACCTTGATTTTTAAAAGAAAGAAAGTCAATTTCTTTGAACCTTTGAAGGGATTTAGTACATTTGACCTAAAGATGAGATGACCAATCTCAAGTTGTCGTCTCCTTATGATCTTCAAGAACGGGTGTTACTTTCCTGCAAAACTGAAATATGTTAATAATCCAACATCTTTGAATGATGTTGTTTTTATTAATAAGAATAAACTTTTGCATAAATAATTTTGAAGGAAATAACAAGGAAATTAATTTAAGGTAAAAATATCATACCTGAATCATTACCTTAAGATGTTAATAACTTAGTAAGATGTTGACATCTTTGTCATCAAATGGTACATGTTTCAGACTAAGTTTCCTTGCAAGACAGAAACATGTTAGGATTGGGTGTTAGCTTAGCTAAGACCCCTCTGATGCTTAAGTCAGTAATAGTTTGATAAATATAAATAAAAATGGAAATAATTGAAATGACATTGTATTAAAAGCGTACCTGTCTTCCTGAATTTGAACGACAATTTTAAGACTTACATGAAATATGCTTTAAGATGGATAGCATTCCATGATCTGGGGATCCTTACGCCTTCCAAGGTTGATAACCAATATGCCCCCTTTCCTGCGTCTGCATCTATCAAGTAAGGTCCTTCCCATTTTGGTGCCAACTTGCCAGCATTGAGCTCTCTTGTGTTCTGGTGGACCTTTCTTAGTACCAAGTCACCAACCTGGAACTTTCTCAATCAGACATTCTTGTTGTAAGATCGTGCAATCCTTTGCTAGTAGGCTGCCATCCTGACTCTTGCTATATCCCTCAACTCATCAATAGTGTCAAGATCTTGAGCTAAGATGATGCTATTTTGCTCAGGAGTTAATAATCCATATCTTGCCGAGGGGACGATGACTTCAGCAGGAATGACCGCTTCTGATCCAAAAACTAGAGAGTAAGGAGTCTGACCCGTTGCATTCTTGGGTGTTGTTCTATCAGCCCACAAAACGAAAGGTAATTCTTCAACACATCTTCCCTTCTTCTGATCTAATCTCTTTTTCAAATTTGAAATAATGATCTTTTTGCTAGACTCAGCCTGTCCATTTGCCTGGGGATGCACTGGTGACGATGTTACCATCTTAACTCCCCATCTTGTGAGAAAATCTTGGGTCTTCTTGCTAATAAATTGAGAACCGTTGTCACATATTATCTCTGAAGGCATACCAAACCTGCTGAAGATATTCTTCTTTATGAATGATATGACCTCCTTATCACGAACTTGAACGTAAGCTTCAGCTTCAATCCACTTTGAAAAATAATCTGTCATTGCTAACAAGAACACCTTTCCTCCAGGTGCTTTAGGTAATTTCCCAACAATATCCATTCCCCAAGTCATGAAGGGCCAAGGGGATAGAATAGGATGCATCATTTCTGCCGGCTGGTGCAAGATGTCAACATGTCTCTGGCAAGAATCACACTTCTTGGAGTATTCTGCTGCATCTTGACGCATAGTAGGCAAAAAATAACCCATCCTAAGAGCTTTAGTGTATAAACTCCTGCCCTCAGAATGATTTCCACACAAGCCTTCATGAAGTTCTTTTAATATTGATGCAGCTTGATCAGGTTCGAGACATCTTAAGTATGGTCCTGCAAAAGATTTTCTGAACAAAACATTATTTATTAACAAATATCTTGCATTTCTTACCCTAAATGCCTTTGCATTCTTTTCCTGTGGTGGGATGGTTCCATCTTGAAGATATTTGACTATTGGTGAGATCCAAGATGGTTCAGCCTGTGCTTCCTGGATATCATCATCTATAAAGAATAATTCCAATCTTTCTATGGCTGGAATGTTGACATGGATGATAGGTATGTTAGTCTGAGTCAAGCTCTTAAAGGCAGATTCGAGGTTGGCTAGAGCGTCTGCCTGTGAGTTTTCTTCTCGGGGAATCTGATCTATCTTGAAAACTTGAAATTTGCTGGCTAAGATCTTCACGACTCCCAAATATGACGTCATCTTGGCATTCTTAGCTGTATAAGATCCATTAAAATGATTAACTAATAACAATGAATCACAATATACCTGGATGACTTTGATGTTGAGATTAAGTGCCACAGTTAATCCCACGATGAGAGCTTCATATTCTGCCTCATTGTTAGTAGCTTTAAAATCACAACTTATAGCCTGTGGTATAATGTCCCCTTGTGGCGATTTCAATACAATTCCAAGACCTGTTCCTCTCATGTTTGATGCCCCATCAGTGTATAGTGTTCATTCTGCCAAGGTGTCACCATCTTGAAGCTGTTGGACTTCTACTTCCACTTCTGGTTGCATGTTTGGACTGAAGTCTGCCACAAAATATGCAAGAGCTTGTGATTTTATTGCCGTCCTTGGTTCGTACTTGATGTACGTGCTGAGTTGGATTGAACACTTTGCCATCCTACCTGACATCTCTGGTTTTCTCATAACATTCTTGATAGGTTAGTTAGTACGAATATATACAACATGGGTCTCAAAATAATGTCTTAATTTGACTGAGGCAGTAATCAAAGCTAAAATTAACTTTTCAAGATGGGAGTACCTTGTTTCCGCATCAAGAAGAGTTTACTTACATAATAAATGGGATGCTGATTACCATCTTGCTCTCTGACCAAGATTACACTAACTGCTGTTTCTGAAACAGCTAAGTATGCAAACAGTGGTTCGCCTTCTTCAGGTTTGGTCAATAATGGAGGTGTTGACAGGTATTGCTTAAGATCTTGGAAAGCTTTTTCATGTTGCTGTATCCGTTCAAATCTGCTATTCTTCTTTAAGATGTCATATAATGGCTTGCATCTTTCAGAAGACTTAGAAATAAATCTGTTGAGTGCTGCCACCTTTCCGGTCAACCTTTGAACATCTTTAACGCTTCGTGGCGATGCCAAGTTGATGGCTCTAATTTGTTCCGGGCTAGCTTCTATGCCTCTCTGTGTCACCATATACCCCAGAAATTTCCCAGACTTTATACCAAAATTGCACTTTGTTGGATTCAGCTTCATGTTGAATGCGTCCAAGATGTCAAACGCTCGAGTAAGATCTCGAACATGGTTCTCGTCTTTCTTTGACTTTACTACCATATCATCGATGTATACCTCCATGGTGTGTCCAATTTGATCTTTGAACATCATGTTGACCAGCTTCTAATATGTTGCACCTGTATTTTTAGTCCAAATGGCATAGCAATATAACAATATATACCTGAGGGTGTAATGAAGGCGGTGTCTTCTTGATCAGATGGTTCCATCTGGGTCTGCTAAAATCCTAAAGATGCATCCATAAATGTTAAGATCTCGTGTCCCGAAGTTACATAAACCAAGGTGTCTATGTGTGGCAGAGGGAAGGGATCTTTAGGACACGCCTTGTTCAGGTCCGTGAAGTCGACACAAACTCTCCACTTTCCATTCCTTTTTTCCACAACGACGACGTTAGCTAACTACTTCGGATACTCTGCTTCCCTAATCATCTTTGCTTTCAATAGCTTGTCAACTTCATCTTTGATGATCTGGTTCCTTTCTTGAGCAAACTTTCTCCTTTTCTGATGAACCGGTTTGAAGGATGGGTCAATGTTGAGCTTATGAGTTATAACATCTTTGCTGATCCCTGTGATGTCTTCATGCTTCCAAGCGAAGCTCTTGATTCTATCTTTTAAGAGCTTCATCAACTCTTCTACAAATTCAGCTGGTACATCTTGGCCAATCAGCACCTTCAAATCTGGATTAGAGGGGTCCAATAATACTTCTTTCACATCATGCTCCCTTGGTTCTAAGACTTGACGTGCTTTCTTCTGTAATTGATATGCTTGCCTCGGAGATGTCGACGCCTTCATGGATATCATATAGAAATTCTTCGCCATCTACTGATCGCTGAAGATTGTAACAACTCCCCAAGGTGTAGGCATCTTCACACACTGATGATAAGTCGATAGTACTGCCTTCATTGCATGGATCCAAGGTCTGCCCAATATCACATTATAGCTCGTCACACAGTCAATCACACAAAACCGCTCCATGGAGTTAACACCTTCAATATACACTGGAAGCATAATCTCTCCCAGAGTATCTTTGGTTTCTCCACTGAAGCCCACAAGAACTGACGTTCTTTTAACTATGTTCTCCATTGGGATATTCATCTCTTTCAAGGCCTCAACTGTGAGAAGATTCACTGAACTACCCCCATCTACTAGAATCCGCCTCACCTTACAATTTGCAATCTGCAGGGCAATAACCAATGCATCATGATGAGGATCTAAAACATTTTCCCGATCTTCTTCCTCGAAGGTGATGATATCTTGAGAGGTTGACTTCGTGATCTTGTTTTGACTTCTGGGTCTCTCGTCCTTGGAATCCTTGGCATGTCGCTTAGCTGCGGAATAAGAAGTACCACAAATATCAGAACCACCACTAATCATATTAATTACCTTAGTTACTGGTGGAGGAGAAGGTGGTTTCTCAGGGACTGCTTCCTTGTTCTCTGCTTTGTTCTTTCTATGGCTAAGAAGCTCTTTGAGGTAGCCCTTGGAAAGCAGGTAGCTCAGCTCCTTCCTCAAGGCGATGCAATCTTCAGTAAGATGCCCAAAATCTTCATGGTAAGCACACCACTTGGATTTATCTTTCCAGCCTGTAGGTTTGTCATTCTTTCTAGGCCACCTTGCTTTATCTCCAAGATTGTTCATGGTGCATATTATTCCTGCAATGTTAATAGAAAAGCAATAATCAGCAATCTTAGGACAATGAGTATCATCTTGATCTTCATCATCAACAGAATTGATCCTATCAGAGTCATTTCTGTGATAGGGTCTGGATCTGTGCTGCCTCTGGTGAGATGACTCAATCTTCCTGTCTGGATTGTCATATGTTGAAGCTTTCCTGGAGGCCTTTGACTGTTTCACCTTGTCTTCCTCAAGTCGGATGAATCTTAAAGCCCTGTTGCGTACATCTTCCATCTTCTTGCAGGGGTTCATCACCAACTCTTCATAGAACGGTGAGTCTTTCTTCAGGCCCATTCTGAATGCTTCTGTTGCCGTGGCCATATCAAGACTAGGTATTTCCAATACTTCCTTGTTGAAACGGTTGACGTAATCTTTCAAATCCTCATTGGGTTGTTGTACGATGCGGTAAAGATCACTAGTGAGATTCTCGAACTGTCTGCTACAGGAGAACTGATTGTTGAACATGTTGACAAGTTGGGGAAACGAACCAATAGATCCTGGTGGTTGACGGATGAGCCATTTCAATGCAGGTCCGACCAATGTTGAGCCAAACCCTTTGCATAAGCAAGCTTCCCTATACTGAAGAGGTACTCTGACGATCTCCATCTTCTCTTAATAATGGGCGATGTGCTCTTCAGGATCGCTGCTTCCATCTTACAACTTCATAGTTGGGATGTTAGAGCCTTTGGGAATGTCAATTTGTGCAATAGCTGGGATGAAGCGTGACTGATTGTAACATGTTGGAGAGACCTGCTGGATGGGCGGAGTGATACCAGGTACATTCATCACTAAATCTCTTAGTTCGTTGACTTGCTATATAGTTACCTGCAAAAGGATTAGTAGTACGAGCAATATTATCTAAAGAATTTGCAAAATTAAGGTTACCAAACGGATGGGTATTGTCAGCCGAAGATGTAACAATCGTGCTACTGGTAAAGGTAGGTCCATCTTGAGGAGTCCCAGAGACATTGAGCGTAGGCGATGTGAAGGTGTTTCCTTCTGCTGTCAAATCACAAAAGGTGGAAGCAACAGATGCCGTCATCATTGGAGATGTCGTCATCTTCGGAGGCGTATTCTTCACATTTGCTGTCGAACTCATTGGGATCCAATCATTGAAGACTGATGGACTAGCGCCGCCAAAATCGAGGAACCTAGGACGTATAGGAGATACTGAATCCACCCTCTCAAACAAGACCTGCTGTTCCTTCTGCATCTTCACCATAACTTCAACTATCAAAGATGTACTTTTGCCCTGTTGATCCAACTGGTGCTTCATCTGCATAAGCATACTTTTGAGCTCAGAATCTGGAGTGGGAGATGCTTGTTTCTTGCCTGCCCCCAAAGGTGGAGTTGGTGGCAATCCACCAGAGCCAATCGTTGATGTCTTAGGACTGATGCCCCCAGATGAAGTATTAACGCCACTGGTAGAACTGGTCAACTTGCCAATGCCGGAAATTATGGGTTGAGCAGTCATCTTGAATCAACAACAATTCGATAGATTAAAAAACCAAGTGCCCCTCGGTGGGCGCCAAACTGTTTCGGTAAAAAAAAACAATAAAATGGATTCTGGATTGATAATCGAAACAAATGAGGGATGAATGGAATTAATGCTAAAGAATTGAAATAATCAAGATTGCACGAAGATGTAACGAGGAAAGCCCTTGAGAAAAATGATCTCGCCGGCACAAAACCTCGGGAGGTGATTAAGAGCAACTTCATTCCCAAACGTTTGTATTGGTTTTCTTATAGAGCTATGGAGGATTACAGAGTTGATAATGGTGAGTGTGTAAGCGTGTGTGATGATGTGCCTCCTAGCTCGGTTTAAATACAACTTAGAGATAAGAAACCTAATGCAAAATAACCAACTATCCTACAATCTCAGATCCTATCTTCCAGGAGCAGAGACGTGGTCAAGGACGTCGTTGATGGTTGCTTTCTTTGCTTTATCACACGTGCCTTTTGTTGTTTAACACCTGCATATATTATTAATAAAATAGGATATAGTTAATAATGTAAAATATACCTGCTATTCAAGATGTAGCAATCCTGAAGGTCGAATATGGGAACAACTTGAAATTTGACCCACAACAATACTAAAATATTAGCGCATTCCGAAGCATGATGTTGTTGTCTTGAGTCCATTGATGTCTGCTGGAGGGTGGTGTAACATGTTGAAATCCCTCATCACCCTCTTCCTTTCAGGAGTCAACATGCTAACCACCTGAGTTTAAAAAAACCACTCAAATAGATGCATAGTTCTTGCTGCAAAAATCTTTACTTCTAAATAGGGCTTTGATGAGCACATCACAACACAACACAACAACTAAGTGAGATAAAATCTACCAAGCTTAGTACCTCTTCTCTCCTAAACCCGCCCATCATCCTTCATTCGACAAAGCCATAGCTTTAACACGATTTAGAGTCCCAAAAACAAAAAAACATTTACCACATTTATGGATCAAGTAGCATATTAGTTGTTTAAATGTCTCCCAGTGTAATCAAGATATCAAGTTTCAGGAGTTCCCTTTTTAAATGTAATTTTCAGCACCTTCAAGAATCTAATTCGACCCCAAATCATGTTGGGACCAAGCCATAACTCATGATCAGAATGTGTCAAAAACTCAATAAATAGTATATTGATTAGTACTCACTCCGTTCCAAACTAATTGCTACTTTTGGTCAAACATATTTGAACTTTGACTAACAATTTATGGTAAACTATTAATATCTATAAAAAAATAAAAAATAGTTATTGATATATATATATATATATTGGTGATTTAATAACCATTTTTAAAATTTTATGGAGATTAATAGTTTAGCATAAAATATTTGTCAAATATGCTTGACCAAAAGTAGCGATTTGTATGAGACGGAGGGAGAAGTTATTTAGCAAATAAATAGCCATGCATCGAGATCAAATATTATAAGAAACTCAATATGAGTGCACTATTTATTGTTAATCGTTTAGAAAATAAGGAAACTTCCAATGTATGAAATTTTGATTCAAGTAGAAACTCCATAATTTCAACTAATTAGTTAATAAACAGCTGAAATATAGGTCTAAGCTTCGTGCAAAAAAGGTGTCGAGTGCAAATCGCACTAATATTCTAGAACTAACTCGAAGTTAATTCCTTTCTTTACTAATTGGGATGACTTTGTACTTGGAATCTTATTATTATCAATTCGAGACATTTTTACACCTCCAGTAGGTGAGTGGGTAGGTGACTAATGATATGAATTCAGCTCTTAGACTCAATATCCCAAAATAATTCACATAATCCAAAGCCTATATGTTTTGGAAAAATAAACTCAGAGTTGATTCCTAACTTTGTAACGGAGACAATGTATGTATTGTCTACTCCCAATTTTAAGGTAAATGTCAACAAAGGTAAAAAAAAAAAAAAAAATCGAACTTCAAAAAAAATTGCTATGTTAAATTCAGATACTGACTGGAAAATGAGGATTATGCCCCTGCATACAGAAGACAATACCTTTTGAAGCACTTGTTCAACAGCAACCATGATGAATGATGCTAGCAGAAAGAGTGACAACAAAGGCAAACCTGTGTTCGGACTTGAATCTGAGGGAAAAATAAGAACAAATAATCGTGAAACATAACAGGATCCAGAGAATAAGAACATCCCTTATCAATTAAACTAAAGCAGATAATTAGGCATTCAATGAATTCGAGCTTGTACTCAGTACTGTGTGCCAACAACAAAATTTGAAGTTGAAGTTAAGCAGATCTTAAGTAAAGCAGGAGCAGTAATCTAGAAAAATCAAACCTAACTTGCTTCAAACCAAACAGACACAAACTTGCAATTTCCCAAAATAAGTCAACAAAGAACAAACCCCAATTAATCAACTTTGTAGATCCGGAGTTGATCTAAAGTACCACTGCTCGCAACCACAACTCCAACTGCAAGCGTTTGAGTTGCCAAACACACAATTAAATGAAATTCATGAAGGCAGCATAATCCCTTCTTCACCAAGCATTCAAGCAACTAAAAGCTTATATATACAGGACTTTAAAGCCATTAAAAAAAAAAACCAAAATCAAATAAACTGAAATCAAAGGCCATACCATCATCCTTGTACAGGATAAGAGGAGATTACAAATTGATGGTGATAGTGTGCCGAGATATTTCCCATCGGGTGCTTTAGATCATTGCTGCAGTCCATTGATCATGTCAGCTCTCTCGTATGAAAACGCAAGTCTTCCTTTAGAACATGTTCCAACTTTGATCCTTGTCAATATGTAACTAAAATTAAGATGATCAAAGATTTGATTATGCCACCACAGCTTCAAAAAGAAACTAACACCCACTAAAAGCTTACTGAATGGAAATTAAAAATTAATGAGCAAATGACCTCCAATAACAGATTTGATAGCATTAAACATTGCTTCCACAGCATCCGGATCACTCGTCTTTTCACTTATACAACCTATAATAGCTAAGGCTGAAAGTCGTCTTCCTTCATCTGCGTGATGGTTGCGTGACGGGCCTGAGATGACACCACTATGAGAATCTCAGCACCATACTTGCTCAAATCCAGATTGACAGATTTCAAAAGAACTTCAACAGATTCACAAGTTCAGCATTCCTTTTTAAAATCTTGACAGAGGCCAGGACCACTATATTCTTAAAATTATCATGAGACAGATGTGAAAATAGTGGACTAAAAGCTTCACTGAGGCCCTTTAAAGGCTTCGCCCTCGTATTTAAAACCGCTTGAACATATAGATCAAGAAATATGGGCTCCATAACCAAGAAACAACTTGAATTGATATTACATTCAAATCATGGAAAACACTACGTAGAACACAGAGAGCTCATAATTCTTGGACTCTCCATAATAATACAAAAGGTACACACAGATGAAATAAGTTAACCAAAAAATCCTAACCTTCCAAAGTTGAAAAAGCGGCTGTCTTGAACTTGAAAATTCCAACATCAAACTTAACAACTTCAAACAATTTTGAACGGAATCCTCTCAGCTTTTAGTTCCTCCATGTACACAATGTATATATCAGGTGACTGTAGAAAATAGAAATTCAAAATGCAAAACAAAAGAAGAACCAGATGACAACCATTTGGCACAAGCCTAAACCTATGACAAGTTTTATGAAGATGAACAACATGAGAAGATTAATTATAATGAAAAAGAACAACATGAGACAAAAGCATGCAACTGAGGCGTAATAGAGAAGATTAATTTCAAGATTAACACCCAAAATAAAGAGAAATGTTGAAAAAAATGAACAAATCAAACTAAATCATGAAAATGGGGAGAATCAAACTTAAATGAGGAGTTAGGTATTAACAGTTAAAACGTCATAACATCTAATATGTATAAAATCACACACTGTATGATACTTTGCTCAGCACACTTTAAAAAATACAAACGCAAAGTGAAAAAAAGAGGAAAAAAGAAAGAAAGTAAAACTTAGTAGTCAATCTGAGGACTCATGTTTTTCCATAACCCACTCCTAACATAGCGATCACACTCGGAAATCACTCAATTTGTTACTATGGCCGATCCAATACCGTTTTCTTCTCCTCTGGCTTTAGAACCGCTAATAAAAAATATTCGTATTCCATCATGATTTCAAGAACGATAGTCAGAGGACTCCTGTTTTTCCATAACCCTTTCTCTCACTTATAGCTCTTTACTTGGTAACATCACTACACAAAACATACAACTTAATCAGATTTCACTCGCCATTTTTTTAACATTAAAACCTAGAAGGCAATTGAAAATTGATAAAACCCTAGAAATAACGCAATACCTCAGTCATTCATGAAGAAACGAGTCTTCTTCCTACAGTTTTATCAAATTGACATGGGTGAGAGGAGATTTACATGAAATTGTATGTATATGAGAAGAAAGAGAGAGAATGTACCGGAAAATTAGCACACGTTGGTCATTCAGACGCCGATTCATCACCAACGGTTTGAATTTTGGCCGAAATCCTCCTGTTGTTGATATAATCGATTTGGTTTATGTTTGTAGTATGTGTTTTGGTGCGTGAGTTTGTGTGTTTGTTGTGTAAATGACTAAAGTGAAAAGGGGGAAGAAAGCGTCTAGAAGAAGCTGCAAGACAGAAAATGACGAAAATGTCCTACGATCCTAAGTGAGAACCCCGTTGAGCGCCAACACTGTTGACAGCACTATCCTGCTTTTATATTGTTATTATATTATAGGGTTAATGACAATTTAGACCCTGAAGTACCATACCACCCTTCCAAGCGAACCGTGGGTGTTTTTTTTCGCCAGATCGGGCATTGGGGTAATTTATTTTCGCCAGTTAGGGTCTTTTTGACGGAATTCGTTAAAAACTCAGTTAAAAGGCATGTGCCATTCACGTGACTAACGGAATTGGGTAGTTTGAATTGCGATTAAGTTTGAAGGGGTTATAAATGACATCTTCAAAAAACAAGGGATGGAAAAGAAAAAAAGAAAAAAAAAACTATATCCCCACCTTTCAACTAGTCGGCCGGCCCCTTTTTCGTTTCCCCCAAATTCCGGTTCCCTCTCTCCCTCACTCCGTAATCTTGATCTCTTGCGTTTCAATAGCCATGGCAAAACAATCGAAATCGAAGCAGGAATCGTCGGAGGAATCTCTGTCCAATTCGTCGGAAGAAGAATAAGTTAATCGTCGGAGGAATCTCTTGCGTTTCAATAGCCATGTCGTTGGCATCCTCGTTGCCGTCCATCGTCGACGCGGTTCGTCGTCGCCGTCGTCGTACTGCCCATCGTCTTCTTCGCTGCCATCATCGTCTTCCACCAGATAACTATTGACTGGGTTTCAATTTCGATTTGGGTTTGATTTAATATTTTTCTTTGATTTTTGATTTCCCTCTTTTGATTTTTGATTTTTCATTTGGGTTTTGAAGATGGGTTTCAATTTCGATTCTCGATTTCCCCCTTTCGATTCTCGTTCCCTTCCTTGATTCTATTTTCTCCCCCAAAATCTTGATTTTTTTAATTTTGATTTTTGATCTCCCTCTCTTTCATTTTAATGCTATTTTACAATGGTTGTTAAGTAAAGAGAGTTAGATTTATTATATGTAAATGCCTAATGAAGCTGTTTTGTACTCCCTTCTGCAAGAAATCCTTCTAGCTTGGCGTTCTCCTGGCATCAATTTGTCACATAGTGCTGGTTGTATCAGAGGGATTTCATGATGTAAGCATGTGGCGCTTGATGTTGACGCTTGATTTTTGAAGTTTCGATTTTTGATTTCTGGGTTGCTTGTGTGTATAATCTGTGTGTGTTCATGTGGCGGTGTTTGGTCGGTATTTGGCATGGCTCTAGGTGGTGGCGGTGCAGTGGTGGCGGTGCGGTGGTGTGGTAGCCGGTGGTAGTAATTGTGGAGAGAATGGTGATGATAATTTGGTTGAAATGTAAAATTTGAATTTTGAATTTCATTAACAAATTTGACTGTACTCAAATTTTATATTTAGACAGTTTTTAGGTAAATGATTAGTGCTTAATTATAAATGTTAAATCTCTTAATTCAATTTCATTATCACTTTTCACAATATAATACTATTATTCCTTAATCACCGTGTCGGGAGAGAAAATCCTAATTTGGATGGGACGGAGGGAGTAATGCTTATGCGTACCGGTATATCAAACGAGCCAAAGAAAAATAAAATTAATAGCCAAATAAAAATTATTTTGGGAAGGAGAGAGAGTAATTAAGAAGTAATAAAAAGGAAAATAAAATAGTTAATTTTTCATTGTCTTGAAAGAAAATGATTATTTATATAAGATAAAATATATAAATAGTGAATGCTCGAAAACAAAATTTATTGGTTTAACAAAATCAATAAATAGTTTTTTAAAACAAAAAATTCAAAATTTTGTAAATTTAAAAAATTGATGAAAGTAATGATAATAAAATTATATTGTATGGTTTTATTTAATATTTTGATAATTGTTTTTTGCTCAAATAAAACATTTTGATAATTGTTTTGATTTCAGCCATGTTAAGTTTAAAATTTTCATTAAGCCCCTTAAATGAAATATCAACTTCAAACTACCTATTTCCGTTAGTCACGTGCATGGCACATGCCTTTTAACTTATTTTTTAACGAATTCCGTCAAAAAGGCTCTAACTGGCGAAAATAAATTACCCCAAGGCCCGATCTGACGAAAAAAGATACTCAGGGTTCGCTTGGAAGGGTGGTATGGTACTTCAGGGTCTAAATTGTTATTAACCCATTGTTATATAGAAGATGAGTTGGTTTTGGGGGAAACTAGTTCCTCCATAAGTTATAAAAAGTCCACTTTTTAACTCTCAACTTTAAAACCTAAACACCAAACCCTAAACCTTAACCCCTATTAAAACAAAAAAAAATTTATAACTTATGGAGAAACTAGTTTCCCCCCAAATTTTCTCATAGAAGATTGTCATTGTCACCTTAGTAAATAAGGAATGTAGTTTCCTTAATGGCTTGGCTTAGAGTTAGTATTAGGAACCTTAAAGGAGACGTGTATATACTTAGAGGCTGTCTCTTGTACAACCGTCGCACGGCGTGCGACGGCGCCGAGCCGAGCCATTTTGTTTTTTTTTTCTTTCCGAGATTTTTTTTTTTGCCGAGTTTTTTTTTTTTTCTTTCCACTCCAACTTTTTTTCCTCCAACAAAAGTAACACTTATTATAACGAAATGTAACACTTTTTTTTTATTTAAATGTAACATTTTTTTAAAAAAAATGTACCACAATTTTGCTGCAATAGATAAAGATAACATAAAAGATTGACAACTAAACTAATGTAACACTTTTTATAAAGGAATGTAACACTCATTTTTTCAAATGTAACACTTTTTTTCTCCGAAAATTAACATATGATTGACAACTAAACTAATGTTACATTTTATAAAAAATGGATGTAACATTTTTTTTCTCAATTATAACAGTTTATATTCTTAAATGTAACATTATATATGAAATGTAACAATTTTTTATTGAGAAAGTAACAATTGAAATGCAAACCCAATTTTTTTTGTAAAATTGCTGTTACATTTGACTGTAAAAAATATTACTTTTTGAATATGAAACTGTTACTTTTATTAGAACAGAGTGTTACATCTCAGCTGACAAGCAACTCAAACTTTTTATGTGTAAAAAATGTTTTTAAAAAAAAAAAAAAAATCAAACCATATCATGACCTATGTAGTTTTATTCGTCTCGTCGAGACGAACACAACGGTATTTTTAATTTTTTTTTCTGAGTTATAAATCTTAAGATATAGCATTTTAAAGTTAATGGTGTTTTTTTTAAAAGGGGACACGTGGCAGCGCGCGGCTAGGTGAACCAGCGAGTGGCTCACAGTGCGCCATGTGTCGCGCTGGGAATGGATGAAGGCTGGCAGACGGGTCGGCTGGGTCGGCCCATGGAGCAGCCCGCCGCATGGCTGTACACCGGATGTATATAAGAATTTGCCATATACTTATGTATATGTACTCTTTCCATCTTAATTTAATTCAGTTGTTCAATTGCTTAAGAAAAGTAAGAGAGATCAATAATTCTAGATCTAGGGTTTACATAATCAAGAATTTTGTGATCAAAATTCATGCAAACGTAGATTAGTGTGATCATCTTCTTGTAATTGTTTCTCCGACATATTAATAATATATGTCTCCCATTGCCCGTGGATGTAGCCAATAGGCTGTTGGTGAACCACGTAAAATCTGTGTTCTTACTTGTTGATTTGGGTTCATTATTATCTGATATCTTTTGGGTCTGATTTATTAACAAGTGGCACCAGAGTCTGGTTAGTTGAGAAAGATCAGGGCATTCCGCTGCAGACGAAGAGATATATTCGAGGATGGACCAGAAGATTGACACGTCTGACGGGAAGAACAGATTTATTTTATGGTGGAAAATTGTGCATTGGACTTGCAGAAAATGTGCATTGCACGTACAGTTCGTGTGCAGTTTCGTGCAGTCCGCATGCAGGGTCCGTGCAGAAATCTAGGTGTCTAGGTTGGACACATCTGGTATTGTATTCTGTTGCCTCTACCATATTTGAGTTTGGGATTTTCCTGGTTATTCTGAAACTCTTCAATGTAGAGGATCAGGAATCAATAAATCAGAGAGCAGTCAGTGATTGCTCATCTGTGCTAGCAATAGCAAATCTGGTAGATCTGAATCTGGAAGTGTTAGTGTGTATGACCTAAGCACTTTATTTGAACGATTAATGTTATTATTTGGTTTATGCTTTAATAAAGATATTGAATGTTTGATTATTATATTTTATAATAATCCCCATCCCTGGTAATTATGATTAGTTACTAGTATAAGTTTAATAGATAATCATATGATGATTATGTGTATATGATACAATTAGACTTATGGGTATTTGTTGGAGAATAAATACTGGACTGACCCCTATGAGATTTATGTCATGGTCAAAATGTCATAATTAAGTCTCATATAGTTATATCACTTGAATCTCTAGACCTGAGGTTATTACAGTGTTCCACTTGATGAACATTATGTTTGACATATTCAAATGTTACCCTTAACCGGGTAGCTATAAAGAATATGATTGACATAATCAGAATCATGTCTGGAAAGGTAATAAGCCAAGATGAGATTTATTCCTCGTTAAGAGAGATATCTAGCTTTGGCCACTCGATGAATGGTATTGATGAAATGCATGGCCATGCTCAAATAAATTGATTGGATCAATGTCATTGGTATTATCAATACATTCGGGATCGAGAAAGAATTGAACAATGTAAGTTGACCATTGACCATAGATTACGTTTAATAGACATCGCGAAACAAAGATATTGTGTTATGTTCTATTTTAGGAAACTTTGGATTTCAAAGTTATACTAATTGGGTAGTCATAATGGCTTGCTAGAGTCCCCTTATGACTTACAAGGTCTGAATGGTTTGGACTCATTGCCAACTTAGTATAATCCTATTGGGTCACACACGCAGAACAGATAATTAACAGGAGCGAAAAACGAAGCAGAAAAAGGGAGCAGTCGCACGGCTGCCTAAGAGCCGTACGACGGCTTCCCCGCACTGCAGTTTATTTTAGGATTTTTTTCTTGTTGTATAAGGAGTCCTAAACCCTAAAGGGTCTTGGAGACCTTATTGTATATAATGTGTGCAGCCGGGAATAGTTCCCATCGTATTGATTTTAGAAATTACAAACTCTTTCTTGGAGAGAGAGAATACACATAATATACTAGGATTGTTAGGTTTGGTTATTCCTAATTATCAAACCATAATAATCATAGGGAGATATTGAAGAATCGTTCTTCACCAAGTTTTTCAATCCGAATGACCTAGCAGTCAAGTTCAAGAATCATTCTTGAATCCGTTCGAAGTGTGGATCACCGGTAGAGGGTGCTCATCTTAGAATCTTAATCCAAAGCTCCGTATTTCGATCTACAAGGGTTAGTTTCTTTCATCTTCATATTATGAATTATTGAACATAACGGATCTAGGCTTTTGGGTTTCTTCATGTAATGTCTTCTGTTGCGCATGATTGCACGAAACCCAACAGTGGTATCAGAGCCCCATTGATGATCAATAATTCTAATATTATCATGTTATAATTATTTAATGTGATTATTTAATTGGTATGATTATGATAAGATTGATTTATGTGATGGGATTTTATATGAGATATAAAATATGCATGCTAGTTTGTGTTGGGATTATGCGATGATAATATTAATTGGATTTATATGTATGATCGCATGCTTAGATTATCATGTTGTAATTGGATTATATTTATTGATTATCTTGATCAATGTGGAATAAATTGGTTATTGATTATATGAATTAGATGGGTTAAAATTCGTAATCTGTATTTTCGTGTTTCTGTAATCTGATTATGTATGAACACGATATTGGGATTAATCGAATTTTTGAAAAACTGGAAATCAGGAATCTGGACAAGGCAGTCGTACGGCAGTTTCAGCCCCGTACGGTGGCTATGACACCGTACGACTCCTGGTCCATTTTCCAGAAAGTTGTTCTGTCTTCTGGTGTCCAGATTGTTCTGTAAATTGTTTACATAATTTGAATCTGAAAACTGAAACTACTTTCAGACGGTTGGTTTTCGAAATCGTGTTTCCTGAAAAAATTTTCAATCAAAAATCCAGAAAAAAGACTTGCAGAAATTAGAATTCTAAAGTGTTTAGAATTGCTGTAATCTGTGAGATTAAGAGACAATGAAAGGGTCTTGAAATAAGTGACCAATCTATACGGAAATGTGGATGCCTTTTGGCTTAGTTTCGGCCGTATAGAGGAGTTACTTGGTTTCTTGATCTTAGTACGGAAATGTGGATGCCTTTTGGCTTAGTTTTGGCCGTACGGTTTGGGCTCTCAATTCCAAGGTGCTCTGCGGATTCAGTTTCAGACTTTAATCCTATAACTAGCGCAACTATGTCACATAAAATTAATTCTGTTAATTGATTAACTTTTATGTGTATGAACCTTCTTAAAAATTTAAGTTATGTGCTAATCCATGATTAAGACACTGGTGAATACACGGATAGTTTTATGTAGGCTACGCCCTAGAGAGGTAAATTAATTCTATCTTTGTACAAGCAAGAGGAAGAAACAGTGATTCTTATACGTCTAAAATAGTTTAACTTAATTATGCTATCAAAACAGTGTTGAGCCTAAAGCACAGATGAGATTAAAGCATGTTAGACATAAGATGTCTAAAATCTCATAAAAGATCTAAGAGTCATATATGATATGATTGACATGGAGTTGTCTACCTAAATACTTATTTTGAGCAGTCGTGCCCTAGCCGAGTCAAAGTTAAGTGAAATATGGATCGTAGCCCATTTAAATTATATGATACATTAGATGTATATGAATGTTATATAATTTAGTGGGAGTATTTGTGAAATACTGAATTAATAATATCTTTAATTAAGTTGGTACTTATGTATGATTACATGTTTGCATAATTGTAGATAATGACACAAAACACACAATCTCTATCATTGCGATCTATCGTTGAGAAGGAAAAACTTCAAGAGAACGGTGCTAACTTCATGGATTAGATCCGATGCCTTAGAATTGTTCTAAAGCATGAAGATAAGCAGTACATTCTTGATGAACCGGTTCCTAAGGAGGAACCTGCTGCCAATGCCCCTAAGGCAGAGAAGGATGCTTATAAGAAACACAAAAGTGATTCTCGTGAGGTCGGCTGTCTCATGCTTGCTGCCATGTGTTCTAAGCTTCAGAAGACTCTTGAACACTTGGAAGCCTATGATATATGCACTCAGTTGAAAAATATGTTTCAAGAGCAAGCAAGCCAAGAAAGGTTCTAAACCATGGCTGCACTGACCTCATGTAAGATGAGTGAAGGACAGTCGGTGGGTCCTCATGTTTTGAAGATGAAGGCCCATTTTAAGCATCTAGAGAGGCTTGGATATCCCATCCATGTTTAGTTGGCGACCGATTTGATTTTAAATTCATTACCTAAAAGCTATAATCAGTTCGTCATGAACTATATTATGCATGGTATGGATAAGTCTCTGTCTGAGTTGCATGGGATGCTAACGACAGCAGAAAAGAAAATCATTAAGGAAGCTTCTCCTATGCTTGTGGTTTCAAAAGAAGGAAAGGGCTCTAAGGCCAAAGGACATGGTAAGGCAAAAGTTGTCAAACCCAAAATAAGCAAGGCAAATGTTGCCAATGCTACGGTGGCTAAACCAAACTCCCAAAAGGATGCAATCTGTTTCCACTGCAATGAGATTGGTCATTGGAAACGCAATTGCAAGGCTTATATGGAAGAAAAGAAGAAGAAGAAGAAGAAGAAGGGCAGTGCGACTGCTTCTACTTCAGGTATCTATGTTATAGATATACTCCTTTCTACTTCTAGTCCCTGGGTATTGGATCTCACATTTTTTTTAAATGTACAGGCACTAAGGAATAGGAGGCTACTCAAAGATGGCGAGGTGGACCTACGCGTGGGGAATGGAGCAAGAGTTGCTGTATTAGCCGTAGGAACCTATGATGTTATTTTACCTAGTGGTTTAATTCTTGTTTTGAACAATTGTTACTACGTTCCGGATTTGAGTAGAAATATTATTTCAATTTCTTGTTTGGATAATGAGGATTTTAAGTTTCTTATTGATAATAAGAATTTTCTATTTATTTAATTGATATGCTTTATCGTACTGTATATTCATTTAATGGCCTTTATGTCCTTGATGTTGAGAATAGAAATAATGATGATATCTATAATGTAAATAAGAAATCCAAACCTATTGATGTAAATCACACTTATATGTGGCATTTCCGTCTTGGTCATATTAATGAGAAGCGTATCTCAAAACTCCATGGGGACGGACTTTTAGATTCACATGATTTTGAATCATATGAAACTTATGAGTCATGTTTACTTGGAAAGATGACTAAGACACCTTTTACTAAGAGTAGTGAAAGGGAAAGTGACTTATTGGGACTCATACATACTGATGTGTGTGGACCATTAAGTAGCAGTGTTAGGGGAGGATATCAATACTTCATAACATTCACTGATGATTTTAGTAGATATGACTATGTCTACTTGATGAAAAACAAAAGTGAATCTTTTGAGATATTTAGAATATTTCAAAATGAAGTACAAAATAAACTTGGAAAAACTATTAAACCACTTCGATCAGATCGTGGTGGAGAATATTTAAGCCAAGAATTTGACAATCATCTTAAAGACTATGGAATTGTTTCACAATTAACTCCACCTGGAACACCACAATGGAATGGTGTGTCTGAGCGGAGAAATAGGACTTTATTAGATATGGTTCGTTCGATGATCAGTCAAGTTGATCTTCCTTTATCCTTTTGGGGACATGCCTTAGAAACTGCTGCATTTACACTATATAATGTTCCAACTAAATCTGTTCCAAAGACTCCATATGAGATGTGGACTGGAAGAAAACCTAGTTTGTTTTTCATGAGAATTTGGGGTTGTGAGGCGTATTTTAAGAGACTTGTCTCTGACAAACTTGCACCAAAATATGATAAATGTATTTTTGTAGGTTACCCTAAGGAAACTAAGGGATATTATTTGCAACCGTGCGGAAAATAAAGTGTTTGTTGCCCATTATAGTACCTTTCTAGAGAAAGAGTTTCTCTCCAAAGGAATTAGTGGGAGTAAAATTAATCTCGAAGAGGTTCGAGAACCTGAAAATAACATGGAACCAATGGTTGGATCTGAACAAGTTTCACAAGGAGTTGTGGAACCTATTCAAAATACACAAGTTCCTCGCAGAACTAGTAGGGTGCGATCCGAACCTGAGAGATATGGATTTCTTATGACGGATAGCAATGAAGTAGAAATCATTGATAATGATGAACTACTTTCTATCAAGAAGCGATGTCCACTCCTGATTCAGATAAATGGCTTGGAGCCATGGAATCTGAAATCAAGTCCATGTATGATAATCAAGTTTGAAACTTGATGGATGCACCCGAATGTGTAAAAACCATAGGATGCAAATGGGTTTTCAAAAAGAAAACTGACATGGATGGAAATGTGCATACTTATAAAGCTAGACTTGTAGCGAAAGGCTATAGGCAGATTCATGGTATTGACTATGATGAAACCTTTTCTCCCGTAGCAATGATCAAGTCTATAAGAATTTTAATGGCCATAACCGCATATTTTGACTATGAGATATGGCAAATGGATGTCAAAACAGCGTTCCTTAACGGGAACTTACTTGAGGATGTGTATATGACACAACCTGAAGGTTTTGTAAGTCCAGAAAATTCTAACAAAGTATGCAAATTGCAAAGATCCATTTGTGGATTGAAGCAAGCCTCTAGGAGGTGGAATCTTCGATTTGATAAATCGGTTAAAGAGTTTGGCTTCATCAAGAACGAAGATGAACCTTGTGTATACAAGAAGATTAGTGGGAGCGTAGTATTATTTCTAGTATTGTATGTTGATGACATATTGCTCATTGGAAATGACATTCCTACATTTCAGTCTGTAAAGAGTTGGTTAGGAAAGTGTTTCTCAATGAAAGATAAGGGAGAAGCCGCCTACATCCTTGGAATAAAGATCTATCGTGATAGATCTAAGAAGTTGATTGGTTTGAGTCAAAGTTCATATATTGACAAAGTTCTTAAGAGATTCTGCATGGAAAACTTTAAGAGAGGAAATTTGCCAGTTGCACATGGCATAACTCTTAGCAAGAATCAGTGTCCTAAGACAACTTATGAGCTTGAGAGAATGAATGGAATCCCATATGCTTCTGTAATTGGATCCATCATGTATGACATGATATGTACTAGACCCGATGTCTCTTATACTTTGAGCATGACGAGTAGATACCAATCGGATCCAGGTGAGAGTCACTGGATTGCTGTAAGACGATTCTTAAGTACTTGCGAAGGACTAAAGACTCGTTGGTATATATAGGTTTGGAAGATGATCTCGTTGTAAATGGTTACACAGATGCAAACTTCCAAGCCGACAAGGATGATTCAAGATTGCAATTTGGATTTGTGTTTATGCTTAACGGGGGTGTTGTTAGCTGGAAGAGTTCTAAGCAGAGTACCGTAGCTGATTCTACAACTGAAGCTGAGTACATAGCTGCATCTGATGCTGCTAAAGAGTCTGTTTGGATTAAAAAGTTCATTGGAGAACTAGAGGTGGTTCCTAGCATTGCTAATCCAATAGTAATAATGATTAATTACTAGTATAAGTTTAATAGATAGTCATATGATGATTATGTGTATGCGATACAATTAGACTTATGGGTATTAGTTGGAGAACAAATACTGGATTGACCCCTATGATATTTATGTCATGGTCAAATTCCATAATTAAATCTCATATAGTTATATCACTTGAATCTTTAGACCTGAGGTTATTACAGTCTTCCACATTATGAACATTATGTTTGATATATTCGAACTTTACCCTTAACTGTGTAGCTATAAAGGATATGATTGGCATAATCGGAATCATGTAGGGAAGAGTAATAAGCCAAGAATGGATTTGTTCCTCATCAAGAGAAATGTCAAGCTTTGGCCACTCGATGAATGGTATTAATGAAATGCATGGCCATGCTCAAATGAATTGATTGGATCAATGTCATTTGTATTATCAATGCATTCGGGATCGAGACAGCATTGAACAAAGTAAGTTTACCATTGACCATGGCTTACGTTCATTTGACATCGTGTAATAAAGAGATTGTATTATGTTCTATTTAGGAAACTTTGGGATTTCAAAGTTATACTAGTTGGGTAGTCATAATGGCTTGCTAGAGTCTACTTATGACTTACGGGTTCTTAATGGTTCGGACTCATTGCCAACATAGTATAATCCTATTGGGTTACACACACACACAGCGGATAATTAAAAGGAGCGAAAAACGAGGTAGTACGGAATAGGAGCCGTACGGCTCCTTGAGAGCCATATGGTTGTCTTGGAGCCGTACGGCTGGTGGGACGCACTGAAATTTATTTTAAGATTTTTCTTGTTGGATAAGAACTCCTAAACTCTAAAGGATATTGGAGACCTCTAGTATATAATATACACAGTCGAGATTCAGTCCCATAACATTGATTTGTGAAATCACAACTTCTTTCTTGGAGAGAGAAAATACACATATTATACTAGGGTTATTAGGTTTGATTATTATCAATCATCAAGCCATACTAATCAAATTGAGTAATCAAAAAATAATTCTTCATCAAGTTTTTCAATTCGAAGGACCTAGCAGTCAAGTTAAGAAGAGTTCTTGAATTCGCTCGACGTGTGGATCACCGGTAGAGGGTGATCTTCTTAGCATCTAAATCCAAGGTTTCATATTTCGATCTACAATGGTTAGTTTCTTTCATCTTACATATTATGAATTATTGATCGTAGCAGATCTAGGCTTTGGGTTTCTTCATGTAATATCTTTCGCTGCGCATGATTGCACGAAACCCAACATAAGGGCCCACAAGATCTGAATTATCATGACTAACTTGCTTTTATCCTCGTTTTTTTCCCGCTCACAAAAATCTTGAAAAAGATGTGCTCTTTGTGGGGAACTCCTTATATATCTCACAGCTCGACGAATTCTACTTATTGATTCATCTACCTCTCCAATCCCATCTCTAACAATTAAGTTGAGAATATGGGCACAACACCTCATGTGCAAGAACTTACCCTCCAAGATAACTCCACCTTTCCTTACAAGTTTTCTCTTCAAATGATCAATAGCAGTGTCCTTAGCTAAAGCATTATCAACGGTGATAGTGATTTTTTTTTGAATACCCTAATCAAGTATTCAAGCCTCAATTGCACCAGCAATTGCAAGACCTTTGTGACTATTAACAACTTTGAAGTTAAGAACTTTTTTGCGCAATTTCCATTCATGGTCTATAAAGTGTGCCGTAAGAACCATATAACTCAAATTTTGCAAGGAAGTCCATATATCAGTTGTGAGGCAAATCCTATGAGCATTAAGAGATAAAGCGCTTTTCAACTTTCTCTTCTCCTCATTATATATTTCCATGCAATCTTTGGCTATAGTCTTGCGACACACTAACTCCAACCTAGGGCACACAACCTTTACAAAAGGTTTGAAACCCTCACGCTCAATAAGCTAAATGGAAGCTCATTGATAATGATCATCTTACCAATAGCTTTTCTACACTCGTCTTTATCAAATTTCCAAGGAAGTAACTTGCTTTCTCCGTCCCCTTCTTTGAAAATTTCAAGTGTTTTTTTTTCTTCACCTAATTATAGGGATATTTAGGACACTTGCCTAAATGATTTGAAAGAGTGCTAGTGCTACAATTTGTACCATATTTCTTGTTCCAATACTTACAAAGTGAATGCAACGCCTTTTTACCTTCCATGACTTTGTCATATTGTTCCCAAACTTCTGACGTAAAAGATTTACTCTTTGCATCACTATATCCATCAACAGCAGTAGAGGACTCGACTTCAGTCTCTTGAGTTGAAGTAGCTTTTCGCTTCTTTGTCATTTCAACCTAAATTATTCACATAAAAGAAAATGTCAACAACAGAACTTAGTTGAAACTTGTTCCTGATGAGTAACCTAATCTAGGACAGCAGTAAATATCAAAGTATACGACCAATTGGCACATTATTGAAAGCAAAACAACTTTAGATAAAACAGAAAACAAATTACAGAAGGTGGGTTTTGTTTGAAACAAAACTGGAAAAAAAAATGAAGAACATACACTGCAATTAGCATCCATATCCATGGTTGATACTTGATACCCCTAGATATTAGAGCAAGTTGCAAGCCCTCTTTATTGTAAACACTGTAATACAAGAAATTGACTAATAATGTCAGCAAAACTAGAAGTAAAATTACGAGAAGAAGCATAAGGTATGAAACTTACCTTTAATCGCCGGAAAATTGAAAGGATGGTCGTGCTAGGGTTTCAACTAGCCAATGTCTGTAGGTGAGACATAATCTATGAGAAGCGAGATAAATAGGGAGGCCTGAGTAGGAGTGAGATGGAGGAAGGACGTCGGCCGGAGGGATGGAGTCGTGGGTGAAGGAGACAAGAGAACTGGAGACGCGAGAGAGCTGGATTTGGTGTCGTTTTGAAAAATGGATTCAATTTCCAACTCACTCAGTCGACGATATCACGATAGGCGGATAAGGTATCTAGGGTTTTCTAAATCTAACGATTCATATTAAATCACTAAAATTAATCAATGGTCTATACTAGGGCTCCACGGTTCAGCTAGATCGGTTTAACTGCTCGGCTCCACGGTTCAGCTCTACGGTTCGGTTTCACGGTTTGGCTCGTGGTTCAGCTTGATATGGTTCAGTTCGGTTCACTTTGGTTCGGCTTGGAAGGGCCAGACCGTAAGCCGAACCGAACGGTATGATTTATCACTTTTCTAAACCGAGCTGTGCCACATATGTTTAAAAACCGAGCTAAATCGCACGGCTTGTTTCGGTTCGGTTCTAAACTGCCGTTTGAGCCGAACCATTTCCACCCCTAATAAATATTGTATTTCTTAGGTAAGTAACAGAATTTTAAACAAAATTTCAGAGTTGCTTTGCTTAACTTAACAATTATTATTTTTCATTACTAGCTTCTGTTTTGTTAGTTTTATGAGATTGTTGACTTGTTTTGTTGAAAATTTTGTTTTGACAAATTGGTGTAGGCCAATATTTGATTAAAATTTGATGTGGTGTCATATTATGTAAATGTACAAAAGTTGCAAAGTATTTTATTTTTTCAAAATCATTTTAGATAATAAAAACTAATGTTGAAAGTATGAAACTTTTAATATTATTTGAAGAGGTATGGACTAATTACAATGTATGTAAATACTTTCACAAGGTTAATGAATTGTATGAAGAAATATGATTGAATTGATCGGATTCAATTTATCTGCAAAAAAGTCTTTTCGTAAAAAGACATTATAACTATTGGAAACATTATAGATAGACCCCTCTTGTTTGTCAATCCTCATTCCATAATTCAATCACAATTTTGACACATAAGTTAACGGAATTATCTTACCTCTGTGTTCTTTGCATGAATTGAGCATGAGAAACTAATCAAAAAATTAAGCAAAAATTCATATGTGTTCTCTAACAAGTTGAAAGTAAATCCCAAATTTTTTCTCTGGATTTGGATTAGGTTTGAATAGGTACATTTCTTCATGAACAGCAGGTGGTCCAGAATTGCAATACAACCCTTGGCTTGGACATTTATTTCATAAGGGATTTGTCTCCCTTTTTTGTGTAAATATAAATCCCTTCATGTACATAACTTCTACATGATTTAAAACCATTTTTGAAAACCAATGGGGAATCCACCCAAACCGGTTCTCGGTTGTGATCAAAATAACATTGCCTAGACTAGGAGATTCCCTTGTACATAAAACACATATCTTTTTCAAAGTTAAGGCATAAAAATCATTTTTGAAACAAGGCATAAAATGAAGCGTAGGTGGAAGCATGGTAGAGACCGTAAGGGCGAGCAGAGTGCTACTAATCACCTTCTCCTCTCGTAACTTAGCCCTCGAACCCACTTCTCTTTTCAAACAAAAAGGTTTTATCTCAATTTTCCTTAAATAAAATGAGGTGGCGACTCTCTATTTTTAAAACCAAACGAGGGTAACCATTATGAGAACACAAGCGCGATTCCAGTTCAGGCGCGGGCTCTCACGGAAGTATACAACGCGATAAATCTATTTGAGAGATAAACTCTAGAAATATACACTTTCAAGAGTTATAATCTAAAAAGTCAGAATTGCAAATGATAACTTCTAAAGAGAGACAATCTTAAGAAATAAACTCTCATGAGACTGAACTTTAAAGAGAAAGACTTTTAAAAGGTTACAGAAAATGATTCTTGAAAGAAAAATCTCGAGCGATAGGATTTCGAAAGATAGATTATTGAAATAAGACTATCAAAAAGGTAGATTCTTGAATGGTAGATTTTTGTAAGATAATTTTGAAGAGAAAGATGCTCGAATCTAAAACGTAGATTCGTAAGAGGTAGAATATGAAAATGCATACTATTGAGATGTAGACTCTCGTAACATAAACATGTAAAAGGTAGACTCTAGAGAGGTAGATTCAGAATGTCTGACCACTTAGAGATGTTGACCAGTTAGAAAGTCTGACTATTCAGAGATGCTGATCACTCAAAAAAAGATTAACCACTTAGAGAAAACAAATACTGGAATGACCCCTATGAGATTTATGTCATGGTCAAATGTCATAATTAAATCTCATATAGTTATATCACTTGAATCTTTAGACTTGAGGTTATTATAGTCTTCCACATGATGAACATTACGTTTGACATATTCAAACGTTACCCTTAACCGGGTAGCTATAAAGAATATGATTGGCATAATCGGAATCATGTAGGGAAAGGTAATAAGCCAAGAAGGGATTTGTTCCTCGTCAAGAGAGATGTCAAGCTTTGCCAATCGATGAAGGGTATTGATGAAATGCATGGCCATGCTCAAATGAATTGATTGGATCAATGTTATTTGTATTATCAATACATTCGGGATCAAGAAAGCATTGAACAAGGTAATTTGACCATTGACCATGGCTAACGTTCAATAGACATCGTGTAACAAAGAGATTGTGTTGTGTTCTATTTTAAGAAACTTTAGATTTCAAAGTTATACTAATTGGGTAGTCATAATGGCTTGCTAGAGTCCGCTTATGACTTACGAGGTCTTAATGGTTCGGACTTGTTGCCAACTTAGTATAATCCTATTGGGTCACACACACAGAGAGGATAATTAAAAAGGATCGAAAAACAAGAAACTACTGGAGGGGACCGTACGGCTCCCTATGAGCCGTACGGCTGCCTAGGTACCGTACGGCTCCCCCCCCGCACTGTAGTTTATTTGAAGTTTTTTCTTGTTGGACAAGAAGACCTAAATCCTAAGGAGTCTTGGAGACCTCTAGTATATAATGTGCACAACCGGGAATTGTTCCTGTCGCGCCCGAACCCGTGGTCTTACTTGGCCCCACGTTCAGGACACGCACGGAAAACGTCATAAAACACTTTTAGAAAATTTTCGGAATATACTTTCATAAAGTTTAACAAAATCCACACTCGAAGTTCAAAGACTTCCATTTAACTTTCAAACAACTTTCACAAATGAAAGTACTTAGCCCGAAGGCTTACATACTCTTATACAAATGTACAATTACCACACTTTAACAAAATAGGTGATAAACGAATACAGTCTCGGTTACATTACCCCAAAGGTAATACATTTATATAATGTAACCTTTAAACCACACTTACTTTCCAAAATGGATCATCAACCCGACGTCCTCCCTTGTGAAGTGACCTATCCCCATGGCTCGCCTTTATCTAAGGAAAACAACATTGAAAGGAACGGGGTGAGAATAAATCTCAGTAAGCTACTAAAATGCAAGAAACCCAACATTTCACATCTTCTTCAGAAACCATTGGTCATTCACCAATAAGGTCTTATCAAAGAATTGGGTGTTCCCCATCGATCATCTCCATCCGTTTGTTCGCCGGTTGCTTCAATTTCATGAGGAAAGAAAAGAGTCAGTTTCCCCTGGAAATCGTGCTGACTATGTTGATTTCACAAGTCTGAACAGGGTCACTGACATGTTTAAAGAAAAGTTTGTACCTCTTCAGAAATTCCAAAGGTTGTCTGAAAGTGAGTTGAGATTGAATTTTGGAAGGTATTTTGATTTGCTACCCCTTCCTTGGAATAAGGTCTATCTATTTCAAGATAGGATCAGACAGGATTTGATGGTGCAAGACGTATGGGTTGCCTATGCCTCAGTCTTTAACCTGCTGATGAACTTTGATGAATAAGATCCTTATCAGTTGGGAAGGCCAGAAGATGAGGATGATTTGCTGAACTTCAATGACAATGAAAGGCTGGATAAGAGTGCTCAAGCCACTCAATTCGTAAAGAATGTACAGAGGATAACCCTGAATCTGTTGAACGATTCAGAGGCCTTTATCAAGGCTAGAGCTGCTTCTACACCAGCATCTACCTCTATTTCTGATCAAGTCACTTCACCAGCAATCTCACCCATTCCAACTCCAGCCAGTTCTGTTGATACTGCTGATTTCGTTTGTACTCACAAAGCTGCTGGTGAAACAATCACCTCTTCTGATTCTATCGGTGAGTTTGATAAGCTGCCGATAAGTATTGTCTTCAAAAAGCCCTCTACTGATCAAGATCATGCAGCTGCTGCCCCTACTTCTGTATCATCTGCTGAAGCATTTGCTGACCCAGTACTAGCCAGTGATGGCTCTGAGCGTGGCTCTGCTGATAAGTCTGTTGAACAGATTGTTGAGAAAACTTCAGACACTCAACCTGCTGATGAGACCAGCACTGCTGATGAATCCTTAGTTAATCAAGTTGAGGAAACTATGGACACTCAACCTCTGATTGTTAAAGAAGATCAACTTGCATCAATTGAGGAAACTATAGAAACTCAATCTGCTGATGAAGCTGGTAACTTGCCGATATCAGGAGGAGATTGTGCTGATGAAGAAGTTGTTGCTGATGTGCATGCTGATGAGCCAACTACCGACACTCATCCATCTGAGCCAACTGCTGACACTCGGATTATTAAGGTCCCTATCTCTTCTACTGATGTGATTCTGGTAGCTCCTACTGGTGTTAGAAAGATTGTTGAGTTGGGAGGAGGTGCCGATGCAGAGATTGCCAATTCAGATCATAATGCTAACCTTAATGCTCTGATTGCTGCTGACTTACAATTTGAGGAATTTCAGGATGCTTTATTTGCTCCTATTTCCTTTCCTTTGCTACCTGCTCCCGAGCCCCTTGTTGCTCCAGTTGTTGCTGATGAAGCACAACCGGTTCCTGTTGCTGCAGCTGCTGGTGGAAATGACAGCTCCGATGAAATAGACCCTGAGGACTATATAGAGCTGCCGTCAAATTCTCTGCAACCAATTCCTAATCCTTTTGGTCCAAATCATTCATTTCTTCCCGGCTCGACTAGTGAACAGCTTACTTTCTTGCCCTAGATTAAACCTGAATTCAAAAGGAGAAAAGGGAAAGCTCCCCGGGTCTCTAAGCTCAAGGTGAAAGAACCGGTTTTTGAACCTCTACATTGCTTGCCTGGTAAGCTCAAAGTTGGCGGCAGAATTCACTTACCTGGTCCATCTCCCAAGGAAGTCTGCATCACCGCAAATGGTTGGATGAAGAGGTGTATGATGATAAATGAAGAACTCCATGACATTCTTGAATACCGAGCTACTGATTCTCGAGGTCTTTTGCACTTGGTTAAATTTGCTGCTCTTGCACTAACTCTGCCGATGTTCCATCCAAGACAGCGTGCCGATCATCTGGTCTATACCTCAAGGCTGCTGAATGCCGGGTTGATGACCATGATTCTTGAAGGTCGTGCTTATTTGAATTTCATTCTGGCTATCTTTCTTTCACTAGAGGACAATGGTGTGTTCCATCTGCCGGATGAACGTGCAGTTATTATTCATCCTCAATTTCCTTTGCCGATCGTCCGTGCCGATGCAGTTTCTGCTGATCTTGTTGCGTTCACGTCTGTTCCTGCTGAGTTCCTTCTTGCCGATAGATATGCTGCTGATGCCTCTCTCCTTCAACAAGTTTTGCCTTTGCCTCTGTCATCTGCTCCCTCTCCAGTGCTAGCTTCTCCATTACTGATTGTTCTATCTTCTGATGATGAGTTGTCTGTGCCTGCTCCTGATGGTCTTGTAGAAGATGCTGATTTGATAAATGAAGACTTCATTCCTTCCTTCCTGATGCATTCTTCTCTTGGTCTTTCAAAGCCCGTGGTACTGAATAGTATGTATGAATACTTCAGTTACCTTGAAGGGGATACTGAGGATTTACAAGTGCCTGTTACTCGTGCCGATCTGGGCGATACTGGTCTCTTCCTCCGCGACAAATTAAACCGTATTCATGAGGATCTTTCTGACAAAATCCTTAAGTCCAATCAGGAGGAGGAAAGCAAGAGAATCCAAGACCTGAAAGAACTACTGGAGGACAGAGAATCAAGGCTGATTACCCTTTCAGAAAGTTTGGGGAGTATGCATTCTATTCAACAGCAACTAGTTGATGAGCAAAGGTTGCAGATCAGAGACTTAGAAAGAACTGAAAAAGATCTATCTGCTGCCAAGTCTGCTCTTGCTGATGCTCAAATGAAGATAGCTGCTCTGGAAGCTAACAATGCCATGCTGACTGAAAGACTGGAGAGCTCTCAAAGAAGGAAGAAGAGAGAAGCTGAAAAGAAAGAGAAAAGAGCAAAGAAGAAAGCCAAGCTTACCGACTCTACATCAAAGGCCACTGACCAGCAAGAGGATACTCCTGTTTCCTAGTCAATGTAGCCAATGATATAGATATCCTGAAGACCTTCAATGCTTTATCCAAGACTTCTTTGCTAACCATTACTATCTTATGTATGCTTATTTTTATATGTTATATTCTCTTATAATATCTGCTACTATTCATGCTAACTTTGTTTTGTAGATTATTATTCTCCCTGCTGATCATAGCAATCAGCAACTCATTTTTTTTCTCTTACTTTTTATCATTTTGTATTTTTACCTTTTCTAAGACATCTAGTGTGTGACTTGGCTTAGGTAATGATAATAAATAGACATTCCTTATTCATTCTTTTACTAAGCTAAGATAGATGTTCTTGGATAGGGTGATTGGACTTAAGCAATTAGGAGGAGATTGTTGTTCAAATACATGTTTAGGACATAGAATTGCTTAATCCCAATCATAGTTATCACTTAGGATTCTTCGTGACCAGCACAGGTATATTCCAACTCTTCAAACTTGGCAAACCAGCAGAAGGAAGCACAATCAGCAGACCAGAATTAAACATGCCGATCAACTTCAACGCCCTGATCATTTTTATATAATAAGTAATTAAAAAGAAATAAAATCAAAATGAAATGAACTTACCTTCTTTTCCATGGATACAAAGAGAGTAGAAAATTAGGGAAATTTTAGTGTATGTGTGTGTGTGATGCAGATAGTGAGTGAGGGAGGGATAAGCATAATAAGTTATAAAAGATTTTTGCCCCAAAATTATACTTTGGTCACTCTAGTTTCATTTTCAACACTTAAACCCCTGAACTTATATTTCCAATAAGGACCATAAGGTTTCAACTTAATCATTTAACTCCCTTAACCATTATTACTACTAACTAAGTAAATAACACAATTAATCAAACTATATGTGCAAGTCATAAAATATGATGCAACACATAAAATGCACATATAAGTTCAAATTAAAATCCCCAAAAATATAAAATAAATAGAGACGGGTTTTGGGGTCGTTACAATCATTCCCCCTTAAACAAAATTCGTCCCGAATTTTAGGGTTACTTACCAAATCAGTTCCCAAGTTGACTCTTCAATATTGCGATTCCTTCATACCATTCTAACAAGCGGAATACTCTTGTTTCTCAACTCTTGAACTTTGGTATCAATCACTCAAACTGGTTGCTCTATATAAAACATATCGGGTTCTAGATCCTCTGGTATCTCTGATAACACATGAGATGGATCATACAAATTTTTACGAAGCACGGAGATATGAAACACGTTATGAATTTACCCAAAGAAGATGGCAACACAAGATGGTACGCAAGACTTCCAACTTTTCTATAATTTCAAAAGGCCCATTATGACTTTTCCATCGAATAGCCAATCTCAATAGGTAGAAAGTGAGCGGATTTTGTCAATCTAACCATGATTACCCAAACTGCATCATGCTTTCACCGAGTACGAGGCAATCCTATTACAATCCATTTCATATTATTCCACTAAAATACCGTTTCAAATTCTGATACATCTTGGTACTCTCAGGATGAATAATATACTTGAACTCGTGACCCTCATCAAGAACTTGGCGTTTAATTCCATCAATATCTCATACACATAGCCGCCCTCTATAAGTTAATACTCCTTCAGAATTATGAGAGAAATCTTCAAATTTTCTATCCTCGATTTTATCCACTAATTTTCTCAACTCGGAGTCATCCTTCTGAACATCTTTTATTCATTGAATTAAGGTTAGCAAAACATGAATATTCGCAATTATCACCCCATGTCTCAATTCATAAGGACACCAATCATTCAAAAGTTCCATCCACCTACGCTGTCGGTTATGCAACACTTTCTAGGAGAAAAGATATCTCAACTCTTGTAATTTGTAAAAATCTCAAACTTTGCTCCATATAGATAATGCTTCCATTTGTGTAACGCAAAAACAATAGCTGCAAGCTCCATGTCATGGGTCGGATAGTTCTGTTCGCAAGGAGTTAACTTCCTCAAAGTATAACTGTAAATAACCAAATCATCATTCCCATTATGTAACGCAAGAATAAGTACAGTGGTTAATCTCTTCTTTAATTCCTCAAAACTGAGTTGACATTTTTCATCCCACATATATGGTACATTCTTTTAAGTCCACTGAGTGAATGGTGTAACAATCTTGGAAAACTCCTCAATAAATCTTCGATAATACTCCGCTAAACCCAAAAAATTTCACAAATAACTGCTTCCCTCGGAGCACAGACAAAACCATTCGCAAATGTTGTTCATGTTCCTCTCGAGATTTAGAATAAACAAGGATATCACCGATAAAGACAACCACAAAGGTATCAAGATAAGGTTTGAAAACCCGATTCATCATATCCATAAGAACAACGGGAGTATTAGTTAACCCAAAAAGTATGACAAGAAACTCATAGTGCCCATATCTACTACGAAAAGTAGTCTAAGAGATGTCTCCAGAATGAATCTGCAACTGATGATAACCACTCCTCAATATCAAACTTCGAAAAGACAACAGACCCTTGAATTTGATCAAACAAATCATCAATGTGAGGCAATGGATATTTGTGCTTTACAAACAACACAGAAGCTCCCTACGGTGATACACTGAGTCGTATAAAACCACTATCAAGTAACTCTTGCAATTGAACTTTCAATTCTTTCAATTCAGATGGGGCCATTCTGTAAGGTACCTCAAACATCAGGGTAGTACCTGGAAGTAAGTCAATACAAAACTCGATTTCCCTATCGGGAGGCATAGAATATTCAGTTGAAAATACATCAGGAAACTCTTTAACAATATGCACATCCTTTATTTCAAGCAACCTTTTTAGTAGTATCGAGAACACTGGCCAAATATCCCGTACAACCACGGTGTAATAATCTTCTAGCTTTCATATAAGAAATAATACCAATTCCCTTACCCAAAGGAGCAGCCTCAAAAGTAAATTCAGGCATATCAGAAATAGAAAATGTGACAATCCTTTTATAACAATCAACTGAAGCATGGTAATTATTTACCCAATCCATTCCCAAGATAATATCAAAATCTTGCAATGGCAATATAACTAAATCAGCAAGTAAAACATGCTCACGAATATGCACATCACAAGTACGCAACACTCTATCAGTTGCCAAACACTTCCCCATAGGGATAAACACCTCTAACACATAAGATAGAGACTCAAGAGACAAATATAACTGAGATGCAAAAATGCACAGACACATATAAATGCGATGAGCCGGGGTCTATAAGTGCACGTGCCCTCAAACTAGACATAAAAATTATACCTCCTCGATTGTCACCATGTTGTGGTTGAGGTCTTCCTTGCCTTCCAGCACCTGATAGTTCAACTTTCCTCTTATGTTCTTCAATATCGTGTTCCACTTGATAAACTCTATCAACTGCATCTTGAAAATCCTGTAACTTGTGGGATACTAATTGAGTTCGGATCACAGTTCTTAATCCTCTCACAAATCGCATTGCCTTCCTCTCCCCAGTTGCAAATAGATGAGTACAGTACCTGGATAACTCTGTGAATTTAGATGTATACTGAGCCATAGACATAGCATTTTGCTCCAAGTTGAGAAACTCCATTTCTTTCCCGTCTTGATCCACCCGGGGAATGAAATGTTCCTTGAACTTCTTCAGAAAATTTTCCAAAGTATAGGGTACATGAGTCTCATCCCAATTGGTCTTCAAAGCTTTCCACCAGTACTCAGTAGCTCCACTCAGTTTATAAGTAGCAAACCTGATTTGATCTTTATCAGAACATCTCAGAACATCAAACATTTTTCCATCGATTCAATCCACCTTTCCACTTTAGCCACATCTGGTTCTCCATCATAGCCTATTGGTTTCATCTTTAAGAACTGTTCTAACCCATATCTCGGAGGTACTTGATCTTCTCCTTGTCTTTAATCATTTAAGGTTTTCATGGCTGCTTCAAACATTCCCTTGCCTTGAAGGTCCTGACTGATCTCTTTCTGTCCCAACCATTTTCAATAAGTACCTACATAAAACTCTCAACGTTACTCACCCTATACACAACTATCCTCCTAGGTCACTTAGTAATTCTAGACCATATACAACCTAGCTCTGATACAAACTGTCATGTCGCGACCCCGAACCCGCGGGTCCGGGATACGCGAGCTGGACGTCGACTTAAAACCAAAACTCTAAAATAAAGAAGTTAAAAATTCCATTTTTGAACCAAAAGATTTTAATACAAGGTTTGGAAAATCCAAGTTTAACAACACCATAAAACAACTAGTGTAAGCTCCACAAGCTCACACCAAAGATACAAAATATTACAATTCTTAATGACGTCAATAGTGGTAAAACTATCCCCAAAAGGTTATACATTTAAATAATGTAAACCGATCTATAACAACCTGCCCCAAAATCTCAATCCTCTCGACGTCCTCCTCGAACCGCGAATCCTAATCCTTTTCCTCCTGGGGGGGGTTAAGGAAAAACAATTTGAAACAAGAAACGGGGTGAGAATAAATCTCAGTAAGTTACTAATGCAACTACATGACATGCTAATATGCAATGACCAATAGCAATTAACAATAGACAGATAGCAGCGGAATAATAAGTGACATGCTGTCAAACAGTAATGTCCTATAATCAATCATATAAATAAACATATAACAACAAATGAGAGGCTCCCTATCGCCAACCGTCCCATACCGGTTGGAAATAACGACCAGCTCAACATGCAACACATAAAGCTGAAATAAACACTCATAAGTGGATACATAGCCAAGGTTTCACCCAACTGAAGAACCAAATAAAGGTCGCTGCGCAGCTTCAATAATCAACAACCAACATCTTCATAGTAGCATGAAAGCTCGAAGAGAAAACCCCGGTCAGAAGCGACCGATCAACCCATCGATCAACAAACCATCTTTATAGTAGCATAAAAGCTGAAGAGAAACCCGGTACCGGAACCAATAACCAAAAGAAGTGTCACAAAGGACGGGAGACATGCCACAAAGTCATGCTCCAAGTAAAGCTAAAATGCACACAAAGGAGCTAGCTCTTCTCACATCCAAGGCCAATCTGGAGGAGGGTAATAAGGGGGCAAAACAATGGTCAACAATCACAATGGACTTGGCTGTGCCATCATAATGTTTCGCATCGCCCAAACACACACAAAATACCAGCTGGACTTTCAAGTAAAGGCTAAGTAATAAAATACTAGCACGATAAACAACAAAGGATTCCAAAGTAGGGAACCACACCAATTAATCACCATAAAGATGCAAACGATTACTCATAAAGAGTTCAACAACAACGAACACAAGAAGTTTCTCATAAAAGAGCACAACAACGGTAAACGTCAAAACAAGATGATTCCAAGACAAGGCACGTACCAAAAACCTCCTAACTATGATACCCACAAGTTAATCATAAAGAGCACGACCCAAACGGTCGCTCACAATTAGCACAATTACTATACCAAAATGACCCTAGACATTTACTCATAAAGATATACTGGAACCATGAACTCAACCATCTCTTACACCTGGAATTCCAAAGTAGGAAATCAGAATGAATACACCTTAAGATTTATCAAACCGTAAGTAACCAATCGCCAATTCATGCTTTACCTCCGTCCATCACGAACCAACTCTAAACACCCCAAACGAATCCAAAAGATTACCCTTATTAGAACATGATCACGACCGGACTAAACCCTACATTTTAGTGTTCCAAAACCACCCTCTAGGTGCTATAGGATATCACCTAAAACCTAGACCAAGTCTTATCCAACATCAATCCGATTGGAACAATCATGAACCCATCACAAGATTGATCACAAATGATCATCACAAAGGTAAGTCAAACCAACAATACCTCAAAAGATGTTCAAAAACCCAATTAACCCTTAATAAATTTCCATCACAACTTCATCTCAAAGGACCCAATTCTATCACTAGAGTGTACTATAATGTTCACTAAGGTCAACTAGGAGGACACCCAAGATTTGGATCAAAACGCGTTCTTCAATCACACAAAATTTACAAATGTAGCTTTTCAGAGGACTGTGCGGCCGCCCAAAAGGGTATGTGCGGTCGCCCAGTAAGACCCTCAAACACGACCAAAAGCTTTCAGAATGTTGTGCGGTCGCCCAGGGGATTTTGGGCAGCCGCCCAAACTTCTGGATTGCCAGAAATCGGGAAGAACACATGGGTTCTTCCATTTTTATACCCAAAACACATTTCCAACCAAAATCCAACCTTCTAACTAGCATACTAATGTACCAACACAACTAATAAGTCTAAAAAGACTCATACAACAACATTTAACAACCAAAATCAAGAATCAAACCCAACATTCATAAATCACCATTTTTGACTCAAAATCCAAATAAATTCCAAATAAATTGCAACCTCATCCAAACTTCAAATATAACAACAAAAGCATTATATGAACATGATATGAACATTTTAACATCAAAATGGGGGAAAAGTAACTTACTTGATAAATCTCAAAGTTGACGGAATTCAATTCTTTTTGGCTTCCTACGATCCTATCGACGATCTAAACACATTTCATGTTTTAAGAAATGAGAAATAACAAGAGGAAGATGAAGAAAATGAAGAGAGAAGTGAGAGAGAAAAAACTTACCCACAACCTATAGAGAGAGAGAGACTTTGCTGGGAAGATGAAGAAAGTGAGGGAGGAGGTGAGGGGAGGAGTAGTTAAAATGATTTTAAAGAACTTACACTTAGCCCCCCCCCTCCTCAACACTACACACAAAACTTACACTCCCTACTTACAATTAAGACCCAACCATACTACACTAACCCAAATAAAATGCTAGGCATGAATTATTACAACTCATAAATTGCACACATAATTATTTAAATAAATAATAATTTAAATAAATAAATAAGCAAATAATTAAATAAAAATCATTTAATAATTAATAAAATAGAGCCTAGTTTTCGGGTCGTGACATTCACTCCCCCTTAAAGAAAATTCGACCCGAATTTTAACGAGACTTACCCGAAAGACTAATTAGCTACGGATACGATAGTTCCACATTTCTCAAATTCCTCAATTGTCCAATCTACCCCACTACAAGGTAACCTCAAATGATGCTTACGATAACACTACCTTATGAACCGAATCGTTCCATCATTAACTTTATTACTAATCAAAATCCGTACTCAAAGTCGAAGAATCCAAATTAATTCCACACATAATTCTCAAGGTATCTCAAGCTTGCCTTATTCATAGCCTTAACTACATCGCAAAGGTACTTCCATTTGTAAATCGCATACTTAGTATTATTCCCCAGAATTTCAAAACATTACCATCTCGAGCTTAATTAGCTTTTAAGGTATGAAAGGCTAAAGAAATTTTTTTCCATCCCCATAATATTCACCAAAAGCTATATCTCTAAGGGTTCCCATTATAGTGCTCCCGCTCTAGGTAGCACCTTAAACTAGAGGCGTAATATAAACCCAAAATTTTAATACAAAATGTTTACTTAAATCTACGCCATAATATCATCGTCATAAAACTCCAATCCTTGAAAGCCTAAAATAATTACGAATACGCAACAGTCCGAAAATGATCTAAATTTTATCTTCAAGGGCTTTCCTCTAGCTCCCTTTTTAGTTAATAATATGTGCTCATATACCCAAGGAAATCAACGAATCTCAAATCCTCAATAGCTAACCCAAGTTAGTCTTTCACGCATACATTTATTAACCTAATGATACTTAGGTTCAATAGTGCTACCGTCATAATAAACCAATTAGCTAGCAACGTTCCAACAGACCCAATACCAATTCATGATATTCCTTAATTATGCCCAAGTATTGATAATCAACTTACTTCACATACCCTTGATCCAATTCGGGAAACGCCACCAAGAAGAGATTTAGGACCATAGAACCACTCTCTAACCAAAATTTCAAAATGCCTTTAACATAGATCGAGAAATTATTACTCTCCCAAAATGCATTTAGTTCTTTCTAACTTAACACGCTTACCACCATCATCGATTATAAATTCCACCATACACTCATTACCCATAACAAATCGTATACCTCACCATGCTAATCCATTCCGATACATTCACGGAGATGCACTAAAAGTGACCAAAATTTAACTTAAGAGATCCTCATTGAATCCTCAACTCCTATAACTCAACCGATACAATATGGATATTGATCTAAATATTAGCATTACAACCTTGTACCATAACAACTCAATTTAACCCAAGCTTCTCCTCAACACTGGGTACTATTCGGAAGAAGACGAAAATCTTACGAATGATATATACACCCAACAAATTGACCGAAACTAAATACTCGGATTTCAATTAAGAAAAGATAGGTATAACTCTACCCAAAGGAACGGTCTCAAACAGTTTTAAGAAATTAGGAATGGAGAATATAACAATCCCCTACAACAATAGATTAAAGCAATAGTAACATCAAAATCTTGTAATAGCAACATGGCTAATTTAGTAGGTGAGACATAACCCTACTTAAGCACATCATAAGCACATAAGACTTCATCAGATACCCTAAACTCCTCCATAGGAGTAGACACCTACAACACATAAGTCAAAGACTCAGAAGAAATAAATGCGACTAAATGCACAGAAACACATAAATGCGATGATCCTAAAATGCACGCGCTCGCTCTTACGACGCAAAATAATACCTCCTGAAATTATCCGTTACCTGGTGAGTGCTGATTGATTGCAATTACTCTACCCGAACCTTGGGCTTCCCCGAAGCATCCCTCTTCTGACCCTGTGATATTCCAGTTCCTGTCCCCGATGACTGAACTCTAAACCTCGGACAATCTTTAACAAAGTGTCCCAACTGACCACACTTCACACATTTTCCTTGCTTCTTCCAACACTTGTCTTCTGAGTGTCCTTTCCTCTGACAGTAACTGCAGACTTTCCCATTTCGTGTCCCATTATTAGAACCTTGATTTCCTACTGTTGGTTGCCCTTGAAGTTGCCCTCTGAATCGAGTTTGCACTCCAGAATTACCTCTGTTATCCGAACGTTGCTGTTGTGACTTACTCTGCCCTCCTTGCTTACCCGGGTTAACCATCTCAGTCTTCCTTTTGTGTTCCCAAATACCCTGCTCAATCAAGTAGGCTCGATCCACCGCATCCTGAAAAGTCTGAATCCGCTGTGCTATAAGCTGAGTCCGAATAGAAGTCTTCAAACCCCGGATGAATCTCATAGCTTTCTGCTCCTCGGTCCGCACAAGATAGTCACCCCACCTGGCTAATTCTGTGAACTTAACTGAATACTGTGCTACTAACATCATGCCTTGCTCCAAGCTGAGGAACTCGATCTCCTTCCGGTTTTGATCCACTAGAGAGATAAAATGATCCTTGAATTTCCTCACGAACCACTCCCAAGGATATGGTACAAGAGTCACATCCCAACTGGTCTTCAGTGCCTTCCACCAATGTCCCGCAGCCCCCACGAGCTTATAAGCTGAAAACAGAACCCTATCCTCATCAGTGCAACCAAAGACCTTGTAGACTTTGTCCATCGATTCCAACCATAGCTCGGCCTTCTTCACATCAGGCTCACCGTCGTACTTACTTGGTTTCAACTTCAAGAACTGCTCCAACCCAAATCGCGGAGGTGCTACATGTTCCTCTCTCGGTCCTTGGTCACGAATTGATTTCACGGCCGCTTCAAACCTGTCCTGAAACACTGCACGGTTTTCTTCCCGTAGACCATTAAGATTCTGAGTCCCACTAGAAGCTTCACCAATTCTTCTTCTAGACATTTCGAACAAATACCTGCATAAAACCTTAACCGTTACTCACTCCGCACACAACTACCCACCTAGGTCATACTACTCCACCTAGACTTATACATAGAGCTAGACCATAGCTCTGATACCAACTGTCGCGACCCCGAACCCGCGGGTCCGGGATACGCGAGCTGGACGTCGACTTAAAACCAAAACTCTAAAATAAAGAAGTTAAAAATTCCATTTTTGAACCAAAAGATTTTAATACAAGGTTTGGAAAATCCAAGTTTAACAACACCATAAAACAACTAGTGTAAGCTCCACAAGCTCACACCAAAGATACAAAATATTACAATTCTTAATGACGTCAATAGTGGTAAAACTATCCCCAAAAGGTTATACATTTAAATAATGTAAACCGATCTATAACAACCTGCCCCAAAATCTCAATCCTCTCGACGTCCTCCTCGAACCGCGAATCCTAATCCTTTTCCTCCTTGGGGGGGGGGTTAAGGAAAAACAATTTGAAACAAGAAACGGGGTGAGAATAAATCTCAGTAAGTTACTAATGCAACTACATGACATGCTAATATGCAATGACCAATAGCAATTAACAATAGACAGATAGCAGCGGAATAATAAGTGACATGCTGTCAAACAGTAATGTCCTATAATCAATCATATAAATAAACATATAACAACAAATGAGAGGCTCCCTATCGCCAACCGTCCCATACCGGTTGGAAATAACGACCAGCTCAACATGCAACACATAAAGCTGAAATAAACACTCATAAGTGGATACATAGCCAAGGTTTCACCCAACTGAAGAACCAAATAAAGGTCGCTGCGCAGCTTCAATAATCAACAACCAACATCTTCATAGTAGCATGAAAGCTCGAAGAGAAAACCCCGGTCAGAAGCGACCGATCAACCCATCGATCAACAAACCATCTTCATAGTAGTATAAAAGCTGAAGAGAAACCCGGTACCGGAACCAATAACCAAAAGAAGTGTCACAAAGGACGGGAGACATGCCACAAAGTCATGCTCCAAGTAAAGCTAAAATGCACACAAAGGAGCTAGCTCTTCTCACATCCAAGGCCAATCTGGAGGAGGGTAATAAGGGGGCAAAACAATGGTCAACAATCACAATGGACTTGGCTGTGCCATCATAATGTTTCGCATCGCCCAAACACACACAAAATACCAGCTGGACTTTCAAGTAAAGGCTAAGTAATAAAATACTAGCACGATAAACAACAAAGGATTCCAAAGTAGGGAACCACACCAATTAATCACCATAAAGATGCAAACGATTACTCATAAAGAGTTCAACAACAACGAACACAAGAAGTTTCTCATAAAAGAGCACAACAACGGTAAACGTCAAAACAAGATGATTCCAAGACAAGGCACGTACCAAAAACCTCCTAACTATGATACCCACAAGTTAATCATAAAGAGCACGACCCAAACGGTCGCTCACAATTAGCACAATTACTATACCAAAATGACCCTAGACATTTACTCATAAAGATATACTGGAACCATGAACTCAACCATCTCTTACACCTGGAATTCCAAAGTAGGAAATCAGAATGAATACACCTTAAGATTTATCAAACCGTAAGTAACCAATCGCCAATTCATGCTTTACCTCCGTCCATCACGAACCAACTCTAAACACCCCAAACGAATCCAAAAGATTACCCTTATTAGAACATGATCACGACCGGACTAAACCCTACATTTTAGTGTTCCAAAACCACCCTCTAGGTGCTATAGGATATCACCTAAAACCTAGACCAAGTCTTATCCAACATCAATCCGATTGGAACAATCACGAACCCATCACAAGATGCTCAAATACAAACTTGATCACAAATGATCATCACAAAGGTAAGTCAAACCAACAATACCTCAAAAGATGTTCAAAAACCCAATTAACCCTTAATAAATTTCCATCACAACTTCATCACAAAGGACCCAATTCTATCACTAGAGTGTACTATAATGTTCACTAAGGTCAACTAGGAGGACACCCAAGATTTGGATCAAAACGCGTTCTTCAATCACACAAAATTTACAAATGTAGCTTTTCAGAGGACTGTGCGGCCGCCCAAAAGGGTATGTGCGGTCGCCCAGTAAGACCCTCAAACATGACCAAAAGCTTTCAGAATGTTGTGCGGTCGCCCAGGGGATTTTGGGCGGCCGCCCAAACTTCTGGATTGCCAGAAATCGGGAAGAACACATGGGTTCTTCCATTTTTATACCCAAAACACATTTCCAACCAAAATCCAACCTTCTAACTAGCATACTAATGTACCAACACAACTAATAAGTCTAAAAAGACTCATACAACAACATTTAACAACCAAAATCAAGAATCAAACCCAACATTCATAAATCACCATTTTTGACTCAAAATCCAAATAAATTCCAAATAAATTGCAACCTCATCCAAACTTCAAATATAACAACAAAAGCATTATATGAACATGATATGAACATTTTAACATCAAAATGGGGGAAAAGTAACTTACTTGATAAATCTCAAAGTTGACGGAATTCAATTCTTTTTGGTTTCCTACGATCCTATCGACGATCTAAACACATTTCATGTTTTAAGAAATGAGAAATAACAAGAGGAAGATGAAGAAAATGAAGAGAGAAATGAGAGAGAAAAAACTTACCCACAACCTATAGAGAGAGAGAGACTTTGCTGGGAAGATGAAAAAAGTGAGGGAGGAGGTGAGGGGAGGAGTAGTTAAAATGATTTTAAAGAACTTACACTTAGGCCCCCCCCTCCTCAACACTACACACAAAACTTACACTCCCTACTTACAATTAAGACCCAACCATACTACACTAACCCAAATAAAATGCTAGGCATGAATTATTACAACTCATAAATTGCACACATAATTATTTAAATAAATAATAATTTAAATAAATAAATAAGCAAATAATTAAATAAAAATCATTTAATAATTAATAAAATAGAGCCTAGTTTTCGGGTCGTGACATGTCATGCCCCAACCCGTGGTCCTACTTGGCCCCACGTTCAGGACACGCACGGAAGACGTCATAAAACACTTTTAGAAAAATTTTCAGAATATACTTTCATAAAGTTTAACAAAATCCACACTCGAAGTTCAAAGACTTCCATTTAACTTTCAAACAACTTTCACAAACGAAAGTACTTAGCCCGAAGGCTTACAAACTCTTATACAAATGTACAATTACCACACTTTAACAAAATAGGTAATACACGAATACAGTCTCGGTTACACTACCCCAAAGGTAATACATTTATATAATGTAACCTTTAAACCACACTTACTTTCCAAAATGTATTATCAACCCGACGTCCTCCCTTGTGAAGTGACCTATCCCCATGGCTTGCCTTTATCTAAGGAAAACAACATTGAAAGGAACGGGGTGAGAATAAATCTCAGTAAGCTACTAAAAAGCAACTACGTTACATGCTGAAATGATACTCATAATTGAACAATGTCAATAAACATTCATTTAGCACATAACATGAGAGGCAAAGCCAACTCATAATACCACACATAAGGCAGAAATAAACACTCATACGTAGATACTGAGCCAAGGTTCTCGAATCAAACATATAACCATCTGAGAGGTATCAACTGAGTAGCACCAAAGGGATGAAACCGGTTCCGGAACCAAACAATAACAACAACAACAACAACAACAACAACAACAACGGGGAAAAAATGACACAAAGTCATAACCCAAAAAGTCATAACCCAAACGGTGACTAAACTCACACAAAAGGGAGCTAGCCCAAACCCAATCCGTGGCCCAAGGAAAGGGGTTAAAAATGGGAAACCAATGGTAGAAGCCTTACAATGAACTTGGCTTGTGTTCCATTATAATCCCTACCACTGCCCGACTCCACAACAAGAAGTACCAGCTGGACTTTAACATGAGCATAGTAATAAATACTTGCTTAAACAACAACCGAGGCATGATTCCAAAGTAGGGAACCACACAAAACTCGTCACAAAGATGAACCAATCTAAAACACATCAAAAGATGTTCAACAATATCCAATTAACTTTTAGTCAAATTCCACAACACATTTGTTCACAAAGGAACCAATTTCAAACACTAGAGTGTTCCACAATGACCATTTAAGTTAACTAGAATGGTACCCAAAACCTAGACCAATAATACATCCTAGTCTTAATCAAACAAAAGGAAGATTTCTAAAAATAGGGGAGAGCGGGCGCTCATACTAGACCGGGCGGGCGCTCGACCACTGACCAGGCGGGCGCTCTGAAAGTACCAAGCTGGCGCTCCAGGTCAACTGGTATTTTGGTCATGAAACAAAAGGTAAGCGGGCGCTCCACTCATGCGCACACGGGCGCTCCAACGGCTAGCGGTCGGGCGCACGATGCCCACCAGGCGGGCGCTCGGTACCCGATTTGGGCCAAAACTGAACCTGGTTCTTTACAAACTCCTTCCGTCCCAAAAGTACTAACACACACCCTACCTCTTACATAAACCTTAACCAAAGAAACCCAAGAAACACACTTAGGAACACACTTATACTTCCTTTACCATTTCAAAACCAACTTTCCAAATACTCCCTTTGTCCCAAAATTACAAGTATCACCAAATTGATCCAAATCGCAAAATTAACACTTACAAGTATCAAGTATAACATATATGACCATTTTAACATTTAAAGGGGAATTAGTAACTTACCTATTTCCGAAAAAGTATTGAGAAAATAATATTTGATCGGGTAGAAATGACCTATTCAACGCCCTGATCATTTTTATATAATTAGTTTTTAAAACGGATAAGTAATTATAAAGAAATAAAATCAAAATGAAATGAACTTACCTTCTTTTCCATGGATACATAGAGAGTAGAAAATTAGGGAAATTTTAGTGTGTGTGTGTGTGTGTGACGCAGAGAGTGAGTGAGGGAGGGATAAGGATAATAAGTTATAAAAGATTTTTGCCCCAAAATTATACTTTGGTCACTCTAGTTTCATTTTCAACACTTAAACCCCTGAACTTATATTTCCAATAAGGACCCTAAGGTTTCAACTTAATCATTTAACTCCCTTAACCATTATTACTACTAACTAAATAAATAACACAATTAATCAAACTATATGTGCAAGTCATAAAATATGATGCAACACATAAAATGCACATATAAGTTCAAATTAAAATCCCCAAAAATATAAAATAAATATGGACGGGTTTTGGGGTCGTTACAGTTCTTATAACATTGATTTGAGAAATCACAAACTCCTTCTTGGAGAGAGAGAATACACATAATATACTAGGGTTATTAGGTTTGATTATTCCCAATTATCAAACCATAATAATCATAGGAGCAATTGAAGAATCGTTTTTTATCAAGTTTTTCAATCCGAAGGACCTAGCAATCAAGTTCAAGAATCGTTCTTGAATCCGTTCGAAGTGTAGATCACCGATAGAGGGTGCTCTTCTTAGCATCTAAATCCAAGGCTTCATATTTCAATCTACAAGGGTTAGTTTCTTTCATCTTCATATTATGAATTATTGAACATAACGGATCTAGGCTTTTGGGTTTTTCATGTGATGTCTTTCGCTGCGTATGATTGCACGAAACCCAACAGTGATCACTTTAAAGGAATGGTCAAAGTACTTGAGGTACTAAAAGATATACTTGTGATTACAGATTGCTATATATGAGATATCTAATAGTATAAAAATAGATACTTTAATTGGTTATCCGACACAAGTAAACTCAGAATCCATAAGTTAAAATGTATTCACAATAGGTGGAGGAGCAATGTCATTGAAATATTCCAAGACAAATGGATAACTCGATTCAGTAAGGAGTCTAAGTTGATAGCTTTAGAAAAGGCTGAAAGTAGGAAAAGCTTAATGGTCTAATTAATTTTTGAAAGATATTCCATGTGGGACTACGTTTATGCCTACATGTCCTAATGCAATGTGATTACAATGAGAAATAGGAAAAGATATAGAAAACTATGGTAAGTCTAGACATAATGGTCATAGACACAATACCATAAGACAATTGATCTCAAATGGAACTATCACAAACGGCTATGTAAAGTCAAAAGTGAATCCATCTACCGAAGGGCATGAATAAGAGATCAGTTGACTGTTAAGGAGAATGGGTTTTACATAAACCACAACAAAAGAACTCATAGTGGACACTCAACCTTGAGAATTGGAAATTCCAAAAACTTAGTTCAATGAGACAACTAAGTTATGATGTTTAGTTGAAATACTTGGAACCTGTTTCACTCATTCCTAGAACATCTAAGTGAATGTACCTGCACCAGTGGTAAGGGTAAATTGTGAAAACTTTTAATGATTCCTATACTTGTTTGGTGGAGTAGAGGGATACTCTTTATAGGAGATCACCTATCTAAGTGAAAAGTAAAAAGAACGCTTCTAATTGAACACTTATGAATCAAGCATGGTCCAGGGCCAAAATGGACAAAATGTGATAACAAAACGTGTTAGAGCTATTATTGTGTAAGTATTATTGTCTTGGTATACACTTGTTGGATATTATGCCCTAAGCCCTTAAGAAAGGCCTATGCGTTATATCATAGCTTCATTGTTATAAGAGATAACAAACCCGATTATTATATCTTTTGCATGTTTACTATAATAATCATTGTCCCTAGCACTTATGAAGGGATAGCATGAGTTTAATGGATAATCATGTGATGATTATGGTGCATAAGATGTGGATTAAACTTGTGGGTACTGGATAGACCCGTTATGAGATTTATGTCATGGTCAAATGTCATAATTAAATCTCATAATAGTTATATCATTTTATATCCTTAGACCTGAGATTATCATAGTCTCCACATGATGAACATTATGTTTGACGTACTCAAACGCTACCCTTAACCGGGTGGTTATAAAGGCTACGATTGGCATAATCGGATTCAAGTAAGGAAGAATGATAAGTCAAGATGGGATTTGTCCCTCTCTCAAGAGAGATATATGCTTGGCCACTCGATGAGCGAGATTTATGATAGTGCATGGCCATGCCCAAATGAAATGATGTGTTCAATGTCATTTGTTTATATCAATCTACTCGGGATCGAGAAAGCATTAGACAACATAAGTTGACTTGGACCATGACTTATGTCCAATATGATATCGCGTGACAAAGGGATTGTGATATGATCTATAAGGTAACTTTGGACTTTCAAAGTTATACTAATTGGGTAGTCATAATGGCTTGCTAGAGTCCGCTTATGACTTACGGGTTCTGAATGGTTCGGACTCGTTGCCAACTTATTATAATCCTATTGGGTCACACACAATAGAACAGATTGGAAAGGTGAAAAATCTAGGATTTGAAGGAACACAACCGTATGGCACCATGGCCACCGTACGACTCCTGGTGAGCCGTACGACTGGTTCCCCGACTCTGCACAGTTTGTTCAGTTTTCTTTTGTGAAAAGGAATCCCGATCCCAAACAGAATTAGGTCAAACCCTTATATATGATATACAACCGGGTTTGATATCCTCTAATGGTGATTTTAGAAATCACAGACCATTGTTTTAGAAACAATAAATTATAGAGAGCTATGATTATTTATTTTGAGATTAAGAATCATCAAAATACAATGATCAATAGAGCAAAATAATTCTTACAAAGAAATCGTTTCTTTATCAAGCCTTGCGTCTAGCAATCCAGATCAAGAAGGTGTTCTTGATATCTATTCGACGTGTGGATACCGATAGAGGGTGTTTGCGTTAGCACCTTAAAGTTCGTGTTCATGGATGCGATCTTCAAGGGTTAGTTTCTTTCATCTTGTATTCAATTTAATTAACATGTACGGATCCGGGCTCATGGGTGTTTGATCTAATGTTTATTCCGCTGCGCATGATGCATCAAAAACCAACAACACTATACAATCACTGGTTCAAAGCATCGCGCTACTAAATGGCTAGTATATCTAATAGTATTTTACTATGTAAGGTTCAAGGTCACAAGCCATCTATCCTGACGCAATAATGGTTTGCCGAAACTTCCAGACGAGTCTGCATTCATGCGCGCATTAATTGTCATTCATATGGGGGATTGTTGGAAATTTTATTTGGGCCAATATTTGATCAAAATTTAATACGGTGTAATTTTATATAAATGAACACAAGTTGCAAAGTATTTTATTTTCTCAAAACCATTTTAGAGATTGAGAATTAATGATGAAAGTATGCAACTTTTAATGTAATTTGACGATGTATGGACTAAGTACAATGTATGTGAATACTTTCACAAGGTTGATGAATTTGTATGAAGAGATATGATTGAATTGACCGAATTCAATGTATCTACAAAAATATATTTTTGCATAAAGACACTATAACTTTTGAAACATTATAAATACACCCCTCTTGTTTGTCAATCATCATTCCATTATTCAATCACAATTTTGACACATAAGTTAATGAAATTATCTGATTTAAGAGAATTCGATGGATTTCTCACAACATCTGTTAGAAGATATAAAATCATCTTGTTGCATAGAGTCTTCTTCAAATTTGGAAGTGTATTTGAAGTGCTTCTATCGAAAATAATAAGTCATTTTATCTTGAGAGAAGATTGCCACATAACCGTTTGCACCAGTGCGGGACACTATCTTCTTACAAAATTGTGTTTAATACAAGACTCGACTTCTGGTTAATAAATTCATTTATTATTGTTCATCCCCATTTTTTTGGTTAGTTCTAGATTTTACCTCGTCATTTAAATTTTGGCTCATTTAATATTGGTCGTTCCATTATATTCAAGAAAGGTATTATTTATTGTTATATTTGTCCTAATGTTTTGGTAGAAAAAACAATGAAGTTCGATCTTGATTGGAAATCAAAAATAAAGGAGGGACGGATGGAGTTTAATCTAAAGAATTGAAAGAATGGCTCAAAGATGTAACGAGGAAAGCCCTTGAGACAATAATCTCGCCGGCACAAAACCTCGGGAGGTGATTAAGAGCACCTTCCTTCCCCAAACGGTTGTATTAATCACAGTAACTTTTGAGAACAATGGAGGTTTACAAGAGTTCTAGGCGTATGTGAGTGTGTGTTTGGTGTACCTCCATGTCTTTATTTATATACACTTCTAGATAACAAAAAACTCTAATACTAAAAATAACCAACTATCCTATCAACCTGGGCCTCATCTCTTGACATGGTTGACGTGGTCAATAAGGCCTCAGACGGCTGTTAAAATGATTTATCCCATGTGCTTAATTGCTGTTCACCACCTGCAAAATTATTATCGAAATAGTGAATAATCAGTAATGTAAAATATACCTGTCGTTCAAGGCGTTGCAATCTTTGAAGGGAGTCGAAGGTAGACACATCTTGAAATTTTACCCACAACAATTGCCCCCAAACTTGTCTTAGCAGGATAATACGGAGAAGATAAGTTTTCTGGAAAGACGTGTTGTGATGGGACATTTTAATTAACCGGCAATTTGACCCAATGCATTACTTGATTACGCCTTGGGAGAAGAGGAGTCTAGACCCCTAAGATCATAAAAAACCCTTAGGATTTCCACCCTCTTCATCATTCTAGGCGGTGCTTCCTAAGGTATTCCCCTTCTCTAATCTCTACAATTTCTTCTTTCTTTCTCTGTAAAAATCTTTTCATCAGAAAAATGAAGAAAACCTCTCCCTCTTGCAAAATTGGTACTTCAAAAATCCTTTCTGATGTCTTCGTTTCAGAAGGTTTACTCGAAAAACCTGATGATGAGATCTGTGTTTTCAACAATAGCATGATTTCTTCTTTGCAAAGTCGTAAGTTTTTCCCAAATCAAACTGTCTTCCGACCCTTTGACGTATCTTTGAAAGCCGATTCTGTTTCCGAGGCTTGGATTTGCTTCTACGAGTATCCCTTTGTTCTAGGGTTTAGTTTTCCTTTTCCTCCTTTAGTTTCTGAGTTTTTTGAAAAAACACGACTTGCTTATGTTCAAATGATGCCCATGACTTGGAGAGTTTTTGATGTTATTTTGAGAGTGAACCGAGAACATGGTTTAAATATAGGCTTGAATGAGATGGCTATTTGCTATGAACTGCAGTCTTTTGGGTCAAAAAGGTTTGTCTTTAAGAAAAGGTCAAAAAAGGGTTTGATGGTCCCCAAATCGTCTGTAAGTGATAGAGGGTGGAGAGGAAAATTTTTATTTGTTGAGAGGGCTTCACTGGAAGGTGGTGAGAACCTAGTCAAAGAGTGGAATAGGAAAAGTAAGGTTTTGAATGTTCCTTAGTTTAAGTTGGTTTCTCCTATAAATTGATATACTCTTCTTCTTCTTTGCAGAGATCAAGTGGGAAGATTTATTTCCTCCAAAAGCTGACTCAGAGTCTAAAATTGCTCTGTTTTTCCGTCTTTCTGAGGAGGAGCGGAGTTTCAAAAACAGAGTAGTAACTGATCTTTGTAAAGAGGATAACATGTCCATAGGTATAGCTTGTCATTTTGATTTTTGTTCTTGTATAAGCTTATGGATTCTAACTTTGCTTTGCAGTTCCAAAGCCATCCATGGAGATTTCCTTTGATGATATGGAGAACTTACTTGGAGATCTCACTACCCAACCACTGGATAAACCTGCTGTTGCCCTAAAGATAGAGCCCCAAGATGCAACTACTGTGAGCTCAAGATTGAAGAAAAGGAAAACAGTTGACGAAGTGAAGGATTTGGTAGAAATTGAAGCTTTTGGGAACCTGTATGTAGAGGGGGTTAAGAAGAAGTTTTTGGCTCTGGCTTCAAGTGTAAGTGTAACCGTAAGTTGTCAGTTTGTTAATAAACTCTCTTGGTTTTGTATAGGCTTTTGGTTCTGTGGAGACTCAAGTTGAGTCGTTAAGTGATGCAAATAAGAAATTGAAGAATGATGTGATTCGAGTTAAAAAAGAAGCTAGAGAAGATAAAGTCAAGTGGGAAATGGACAAGGAAGTTTTTGAAAAGAAAAATGATGAATTGACTAGGGAAGTTGCTGATCTTAAGCAAGGGATTACGTCTATCCAGGATGCTAATATCCTTGAGATAGAGGAGATAAAGACTGCTCTTACCAAGTCAGCGGCAAGAAGGATGGTGGAGATCAAAATAAGAATGATTCAAGAATTTCAAGATGGAAAGCATGAAGATTGGGATCTAGAGAAAGAGAAGAATATCTTGAGGAGGCTGAATGGTGAGACTGTTGATGCCGGTGAAGTCTCCTCAACTGTCGTATTGCCCATGGAGGAAGATCAGAAAGATGGTCAAGAAAAATTGGATGTTTGAAGGTAAGTTTGAGCAAAGTTTGGTTTTTGAACAATGTTTGTTTTGGACAATGGTTTTGATGGGCTGCGTCCCGAAAAAGTTTGTAAGACAATTTTTTGGTTTTTCTGAACTTTTTATGGTATTTTGGTTGTAATGACCCATAAGGGTCAAGGACAAGTAGTTTTAGGTTTTCAGATGTTGGGTTGGTACGACATGATGCATGTCTATGGATTCCGCAGGTTTCTACTTTGGTCAGCTTAGATTGGAAATATCAAGTTTTAACGATCTTGTGTAAGGTGTTTTAACCTTTAAAATACTTTTGTTTGATATGAAAATATCAAAAACACTTTGGCCCTTGGATGACATGAATATGCCATTACCAATTGAGAAAATCTTATGTTCAACGTTAATTAAGTGGAAATGGGGGGTGCGTATATATAAATATACGTGCCCATTCCTCACCTTAACTACTATTGAAATCTTGCGCTCCAGGCGAAGGTGTATCAACCTTGATTCAAAACGAAAGAAAGTTATTTCTTTAAACCTTTGAAGGGACTAAGTACCTTTAAACGTAAGATGAGATGGCCAATCTCAAGTTATTGTCTTCTCAAAATAAGTGTTTACTTTCTTACAAAAACGAGAACATGTTAATATTATGACATCTTAACTGATATCAATTTCATTAATTAGAATGACCTCTACATAAATAATTTTTGATAAGGTAAACAGAATTGAAGCAAGACAAAATCATACCTGTATCACATTCTGAAAATGCTAAGGTGATAACATCTTAAAAAATTTTGTACTTCAGATCGATTTGCCCTTGCAAGACAAAAACATGTTAGGATTGGGTGTTAGCTTAGCTAACACCCCTCCGATGCTTAAGTCAGTAATGGTCTTGATAAATATAAATCAAATGAAAAACAACTTATTGAAATAACAAAAATTTAAAGGCGTACCTGTTCTTCTTGAATTTGAAAATTCAAGACTTACATGAAGTATGCTTTAAGATGGATAGCATTCCACGATCTGGGGATTCTCACACCTTCCAAGGTTGATAACCAATATGCCCCCTTTCCTGCGTCTGCATCTATTAAGTAAGGTCCTTCCCATTTTGGTGCCAACTTGCCAGCATTGAGCTCTCTTGTATTCTGAACAACCTTTCTCAGCACCAAGTCACCAATTTGGAACTTTCTTACTCTGACATTTTTGTTGTAAGATCTTGCCATTCTCTACTGGTATGCCGCCATCCTGATCTTTACCAAGTCTCTCAATTCATCAACGGTATCAAGATCTTGAGCCAAGATGGTACTATTTTGCTCCGGAGTCATCAACCCGTATCTTACTGAAGGGATGACAACTTCAGCAGGAATGACCGATTCTGATCCAAAAACTAGAGAGTATGGACTCTGGCCCGTTGCATTCTTGGGTGTTGTTCTATCAGCCCATAAGACGAAAGGCAATTCTTCAACCCATCTCCCCTTCTTTTGATCCAATCTCTTTTTTAGGTTGGAAATAATGATCTTGTTGCTAGACTCAGCTTGCCCATTTGCTTGAGGGTGCACTGGGGAAGATGTTACCATCTTAACTCCCCATCTTACGAGAAAATCTTGAGTCTTCTTGCTTATGAATTGGGAACCGTTGTCACATATTATTTCCGAAGGGATGCCAAACCTGCTGAAGATATTTTTCTTAATGAAAGATATCACTTCCTTGTCACGAACTTGAACATAGGCCTCAGCTTCAATCCATTTGGAAAAGTAATCTGTCATTGCTAATAAAAACACCTTTCCTCCAGGAGCTTTAGGTAATTTCCCAACAATATCCATTCCCCAAGTCATGAAGGGCCAAGGGGATAGAATAGGATGCATCATTTCTGCAGGCTAGTGCAAGATGTCACCATGTCTCTGGCAAGAATCACAATTCTTAGAGTATTCTGCTGCATCTTGACGCATGGTCGGCCAATAATACCCCATCCTAAGAGCCTTGGTGTACAAACTCCTGCCCCCTGAATGATTTCCACATAGACCTTCATGAATCTCTTTTAAGATTGCCACAGCTTGCTCCGGTTCCAAACACCTTAAGTAAGGCCCTGCAAAAGATTTTCTAAACAAGACATTATCAATCAACAAATATCTTGCATTCCTTACCCTGAATGCTCTTGCATTCTTCTCCTGTGTCGGGATGGTACCATCTTGAAGATATTTGACTATTGGGGAGATCCAAGATGGTTCAGCTTGTGCTTCCTGTATGTCTTTGTCTATGCAAGATAACTCCATTCTATCTATGGCTGGAATGTTGACATGGATAATTGGTATGTTGGTTTGAGTCAGACTTTTGAAAGCGGAGCCAAGGTTGGCTAGAGCATCTGCTTGTGAATTCTCTTCCCTGGGAATCTATTCTATCTTGAACCTTTGGAATTTACTGGCCAAGGTCTTCACTACTTCCAAGTATGACGTCATCTTTGTGTTCTTAGCTGCATAAGATCGTTAAAATGATTGACTAATAACAATGAATCATAATATACCTGGATGACCTTGATGTTGAGATCTAGTGCTACAGTTAATCCCACTATGAGGGCTTCATATTCTGCCTCATTATTGGTAGCTTTAAAATCACAACTAATAGCCTGTGGTATAATGTCCCCTTGTGGCGATTTTAAAACAATTCCAAGACATGTTCCCCTCATATTTGATGCCCCATCAGTGTAAAATGTCCATTCAGCCATGGTGTCACCATCTTGAAGTTGCTGGACTTCTATGTCTACTTCTGGTTGCATGCTTGTACTGAAATCCGCCACAAAATCTGCAAGAGCTTGTGATTTTATCGCCGTTCTTGGTTCATACTTGATATCATAAGTGCTTAGTTGAACTGACCACTTCGCCATCCTACCTGACATTTCTGGTTTCCTCATAACATTCTTTAGGGGATAGTTAGTACGAATATATATAACATGAGTTTCAAAATAATGTCTTAACTTGATTGAAGCAGTAATTAAAGCTAGTACTAACTTCTCAAGATGGGAGTACCTGGTTTCCGCATCAAGAAGAGTCTTACTTACATAATAAATGGGATGTTGGGCACCATCCTGCTCTCTAACCAAGACTGCACTTACTGCTGTTTCTGACACAGCAAGATATGCATATAGTGGCTCGCCTTCTTCAGGTTTGACCAATAGCGGTGGTGTTGATAGGTATTCTTTCAGATCTTGGAAGGCTTTCTCATGCTGTTGAGTCCATTCAAACTTGCTATTCTTCTTTAAGATGTCATAGAAGAGCTTGCATCTTTCAGAAGATTTAGAGATGAATCTGTTGAGCGCTGCCACCTTCCCAGTTAATCTTTGCACTTCTTTAACAGATCGAGGTGATGCCAAGTTGATGATCGCTCTGATTTGCTCTGGGCTTGCCTCGATACCTCTTTGTGTTACCATATAGCCTAGAAACTTTCCAGACCTCATTCCAAAATTACACTTGGTTGGATTCAGCTTCATGTTGAAAGCATCTAAGATGTTGAATGCTTCTGTAAGATCTCAGACGTGATTCTCTGCTTTCTTTGACTTTACCACCATGTCATCGATGTATACCTCTATGGTATCGCCAATTTGATCTTTGAACATCATATTGACCAGCTTCTGATATGTTGCACCGTCATTTCTTAGTCCAAAAGGCATAGCAATATAACAATATATACCTGAGGGTGTAATAAAGGCGGTGTGTTCTTGGTCAGACGGTTCCATATGAATCTGCTAAAATCCTGAAGATGCATCCATAAACGTCAAGATCTCGTGTCCCGATGTTGCGTCAACCAAGGTGTCAATGTGTGGCAAAGGGAAAGGATCTTTTGGACAGGCTTTATTTAGGTCCGTGAAGTCGACACAAACTCTCCATTTGCCCCCTCTCTTCTCCACCACAACTACGTTAGCCAACCATTTTGGATATTCTGCTGCTCTGATCATCTTTGCTTTCAACAACTTGTCAACTTCATCTTTGATGATCTGGTTCCTTTCTTGAGCAAATTTCCTTCTTTTCTGGTGAACTGGCTTAAAAGATGGGTCAATGTTGAGCTTGTGGGTTATAACGTCTTTGCTTATTCCTGTTATGTCTTCATGCTTCCAGGCAAAACTCTTGACTCTTTCTCTCAAAAGAGTCATTAGTTCTTCTTCAAATTGAGCTGGTACATCTTGTCCTATCAGCACCTTCAAGTCTGGATTTGAGGGGTCTAATAATACTTCTTTCACATCATGCTCCCTTGCCTCCAATACCTGACGTGCCTTCTTCTGTAATTGCTATGCTTGTCTCGGAGATGTTGACGCCTTCATTGAAGTCATGTAACAGTTCTTGGCCATCTGCTGATCACTAAAGATTGTAACAACTCCCCAAGGTGTAGGCATCTTCAGACACTGATGATAAGTTGATGGTACAGCCTTCATAGCATGGATCCAGGGCCTTCCCATTATAACATTGTAGCTAGTGGCGCAGTCTATCACACAAAACCGCTCCATGGAGTTAACACCTTCCACATATACTGGAAGCATAATCTCTCCCACAGTATCCTTGGTTTCTCCGCTGAATCCCACAAGAACCAAAGTCCTCTTGGTTACGTTCTCCATTGGGATATTCATCTCTTTCAGTGCCTCCACCGTGATAAGATTTATAGAACTGCCCCCATCTACCAAAATTCTTCTCACCTTGCAGTTTGCAATTTGCAATGCAATCACCAGAGCATCATGATGAGGGTCTAGGACATTTGCACGATCTTCTTCTTCAAAGGTGACAGCATCTTGAGAGTCTGAATTAGGGATCTTCTTCTGAATTCTTGGCTTCTCATCTTTAGAATCTTTGGCATGTCTTTTGGCTGCAGAGTAAGAAGTACCACAAATATCAGAACCACCACTAATCATATTAATTACCTTAGTTACTGGTGGGGGAGAAGATGGTCTCTCAGGAACTGCTTCCTTGTTTTCTGCTTTGTTCTTTCTGTGACTGAGAAGCTCTTTAAGATAGCCTTTGGAAAGCAAGTAGCTCAATTCTTTTCGCAAGGCAATGCAGTCCTCGGTAAGATGTCCGAAATCTTCGTGGTAGGCACACCACTTTGATTTATCCTTCCATCCTGTAGGTTTGTCATTCTTCCTTGGACACCTTTCCTTGTCTCCAAGATTGTTCATTGCACACAAGATTCCTGCAATATCAACAGAAAAACAATAGTCAGAAATTTTTGGGCAGTGAGTTTCATCTTGATCTTCATCCTCAACAGAATTGATCTTATCAGGATCGTTTCTGTGATATGGTCTGGATCTGTGATTCCTCCGGTGAGATGTTCTGATCTTCCGGTCAGGATTGTCATATGCTGAAGATTTTCCGAAGGTCTTTGACTGCTGCACCTTATCCTCTTCAAGCCTGATGAATCTTAATGCTCTGTTGCGTACATCTTCCATCTTTTTGCAAGGGTTCATCACCAACTCTTCTTAAAATGGTGTGTCCTTCTTCAGGCCCATTCTAAATGCTTCCGTTGCCGTCGCCATATCGAGACTGGGTATCTCTAGGACTTCTTTGTTAAATCGGTTAACGTAATCCTTCAATGCCTCATTAGGTTGCTGAACAATGCGGTAGAGATCACTAGTAAGCTTTTCGAATTGTCTACTACAGGAGAATTGATTGTTGAACATGTTGACAAGCTGGGCGAATGAACCAATAGATCCTAGTGGTTGACGAATCAACCACTTTAATGCAGGTCCGACCAATGTTGAGCCAAATCCTTTGCATAAACAAGCTTCCCTGTACTTCAAAGGTACTCTAACGATCTCCATCTTCTCCTGATAGTGTGCGACATGCTCTTCAGGATCGCTACTTCCGTCATACAACTTCATACTTGGGATGTTGAAGCCTTTGGGGATGTCGATTTGTGCTATAGCTGGAATGAAGCGTGATTGATTGTAACATGTTGGAGAAACCTGTTGGATGGGTGGAGTGACACCAGGTACATTCATCACCAAATCTCTTAACTCTTGAAGTTGACTTGCTATATAGTTACCTGCAAAAGGATTAGTGGTATGAGCAATATTATCAAAAGAATTTGCATAATTAAAGTTACCAAACGGTGGGGTAGTGCCAACTGAAGATGTTACAATCGTGCTGCTGGTGAAGATGGGTTCCCCTTGAGGTGTTTCAGACACATTAGGCATAGGGGATGAATAAGTGTTTCCTTCTCCTGTGAGGTCGAAGATAGTAGGAGCGACATATGTTGGCATCATAGAAGACGTATGTCCCAATGATGATGTAGTTTGTGCATTCACTGTTGAACTCATGGGAATGAATTCATTGAACACCGAAGAGCCAGCACCAAAATCTAGGACTCGGGGACGTATAGGAGATACTGAATCCATCCTTTCAGATAAGGCCTGTTGCTCCTTCTGCATCTTTACCATGGCCTCAGCTATCCAAGATGTACTTTTGCCCTGTTGATCCAACTGGTGCTTCATCTGGGTCAGCATGTTCTTGAGCTCGTGATCAGGGCTGGGGGATGGTTGCTTCTTACCTGCCCCTAGCGGTGGAGGAGGTGGCAACCCACTGGAAAGCGCCGCCGACGCCTTTGGAGCATTGCCCCCAGATTGAGTGCTAGTGCCAGTAGCAGGGCTGGTTGGCTTGGTAATGCCGGAGATCATAGGTTGAGTAGCCATTTTGAAGCGACAATTCAATAGATTTTTAAAACCAGGGCCCCTCGGTGGGCGCCAAACTGTTTTGGTAGAAAAAACAATGAAGTTCGATTTGATTGGAAATCAAAAATAAAGGAGGGACGGATGGAGTTTAATCTAAAGAATTGAAAGAATGGCTCAAAGATGTAACGAGGAAAGTCCTTGAGACAATAATCTCGCCGGCATAAAACCTCGGGAGGTGATTAAAAGCACCTTCCTTCCCCAAACGGTTGTATTAATCACAGTAACTTTTGAGAACAATGGAGGTTTACAAGAGTTCTAGGCGTATGTGAGTGTGTGTTTGGTGTACCTCCATGTCTTTATTTATATACACTTCTAGATAACAAAAAACTCTAATACTAAAAATAACCAACTATCCTATCAACCCGGGCCTCATCTCTTGACATGGTTGACGTGGTCAATAAGGCCTCAGACGGCTGTTAAAATGATTTATCCCATGTGCTTAATTGCTGTTCACCACCTGCAAAATTATTATCGAAATAGTGAATAATCAGTAATGTAAAATATACCTGTCGTTCAAGGCATTGCAATCTTTGAAGGGAGTCGAAGGTAGACACATCTTGAAATTTTACCCACAACACCTAACATTCAAGTTTTGTTAATAAATGACTTCTATTTTAATTAAGTTCGCAGTGGTTTTGCTTGTTTTTCTATACTAGCTTATATTTTTGTTAGTTGTACGAGATTACTTGACCTATTTCTCAATTTATGAAATAAATGCCTTATATTTGCAATACTTTAAAGTTGTTTTGCTTAAGTTCACATTTAGATTTTCACCACTATCTTCTATTGTTTTGTTAGTTAGAAAATGACTTCTATTTTAGTCAAGTTCACAGTTGTTTTACTTTTAAGTTTTAACTATTGACTTTTATTTTTGTTAGTTTTATGATTTTACTTGATTTATTTATTAAATTTCTGTGAGCAAATGACTTATATTTTAGTTAAGTTCTCAGTTGTTTTGCTTGAACTCAATTTTCTTTTCATTTATGTCTTCTATTGTTTTGTTCGTTGTATGAAGTTACTTTACTTATTTCTCAATATTTTTCCATGACAACATCTTTCACACTATGTTTTTGTGAGACTGATGATGATGATAAAGATGTGGAAAATGTTATTCAACTAATCACATTAAATGCCATACTATGTTTTGCTTCAACGGCAGACATTATATCTTTAATTTTTTTTTCTACTATGCTAAGGATATTAGATAAAAAAAAATCCGAAAGTGTTGGGGAATTGTGGTATATCTGTGCAGTTCATGTCCATACAATTCTGATAATGGTGAGACACAACAACCATGCATACGAATAATATGAAAGTAATCAACAAGTAAAGAACACAATATTTGTTAACCCAGTTCGTCAACAACAATGACTACATCTGGGGGCACTGCCAAGCCAGGATATTTCACTAATATCATAATCTGTGTCTGTTTACAATAAAGCCTACTGCTCTATATAGCAAGGAGATAACTTCTCCATGTAAAAACTTCTATCACACATAAAACCCTAGACATGCTTCAACCCATCCATGGAATGCCCCTAAGAGCACCCCCAAGGGCTAGCACTCACTTGACTCTCTTTGTGACTCACAGATTCTCTCTGGCTAATTTTCTCTAGTGTGCTGAATATTATGGTGGCTATCACAATATATTTATAGGAATATGAAAACCTAATCCTGATCAAAACCTAATTTACTCGAAGTCCTTGAGACGGAAGGAGTACATTTAAATTCTTTTCCACCAAGGATTAATCTCCTTGTGAATTAGGAACCTTAGTAATATAGGAAACTTAATTCCTTGCAAAACTCAGATTCCTTTTTCCACTCAACTCCTATCACTTTCACGCCAAGCTGCAGTCCGACCCCGACTTCCTTCCTAAGTGGGCGGTCGCCCGACCCTTCTTGGGCGGTCGCCCAACCCATCAGTCCTGCTCGGATTTTTATGCTCCTTCTTCCTCTTCGGTTTTGATCTTCTCTTTGGTTTTGGCTCCAATCCCAACAATCTCCCACTGGAGACATAAACCACCATTGTGACAAACTTTATCAAACTCCCACCAGAGAATGATCCACCAAATATTTTACCACTACATTCGACTTTTGCCAAAAGTCTCATCACTAGGCTCCACAAAGCCTAAACAAACGAGTTGAAGTGAAGCGCAGGTCTTCAACATAACTGTCAGAAACTTCTCTTGCCCTGAGTCTTCACTTCCCAAAGTGATCCTCTATGGAATTATCTCCGCTCGTCTGTTCCTTGTTTCTATCCACGAACCCCTATGCGATCATGTGCCTTCACAGTCTTGCTCTTTCTGTGTACCAAGGCAACCTATCTGTAACTAGTTCTGGATAACGTTCATGTTGGCCAAGTTGTCTCTCTCACTAGCGCTAGCCTTCTCATAACTTTCTACCAACATACCGTTCCTGGCGAAATTTCTCCCACCATGGCGATCTCGGCCTTCGCCATCCTTGCATTCTAGACAACAACCCATGCGAAACATGTTTTATATGGTGTGCAACATCATCTGCCTCACGAGCTACCAAGTTAGCTACCACGCCAATTCTCCACATCTCACAGCCGAAGGCGACCACACAACCTTCCTCCTAGCTGCTCAATGGCCAATCAAGTATCTCTTCCATCTTTGAATTCTCCTGCACATCTAGCAACTTCTGCATACCCCGTACGCTTGCTGCAAAAATTATGTACTCTTCTGCATGCTCTCTGCATGTCTTCTACACAAAATCTGCATCTGCACAAAATCTGCACGTGCGCTGCACAGAATCTACACGAAATCTGCACGTGCATTGCATGAATTCTGCACGAATTATGTACATCTGCTGCACGTACCCCGTATGCCTATTGCATGTGCTTACACATGATCTGCACACGTATGTGATCAATCATCTATCAAAGTCTGGAAAACTTGAATCTTCCTCTCTTGCAACTTTCATAATCCAAATCCGTTGCCCAAATTCGCACCAACGAATTTCTATGTTGATCAATCTCCATCCATTATCACTGCACCCACAAATCCTTAATAACACGATCCGTTTAGATTTCTGCAAACCCTAGCAACAACCGGATTCTGCAACCCTGATCTTGGATCCATGTCCTTCTATGATTATGTTACCTGCAACCTTGATCTGAATACCTGCAGTCCCAAATCCATCCGAATTTATAAAACCTTGATCCTATTTGGTCTTAGTAATCATAAAATCAAAAGAATTTCTGCTGCCCCTAATTCTGATCCGGGTTCCTGCAGCCACATTCAATCAACTCGGATAGCCCTGATCTTCCTAACCGGAAGCTCTGATACCAGTTGTTGGGGAATTGTGGTATATATGTGCAGTTCATGCCCATACAATTCTGATAATGGTGAGACACAACAACCATACATATGAATAATATGAAAGTAATCAACAAGAAAATAACATAATATTTGTTAACCCAGTTCGCCAACAACAATGACTACATCTGGAGGCACTGCCAAGCCAGGATATTTCACTAATATCATAATCTGTGTCTGTTTACAATAAAGCCTACTGCTCTATATAGCAAGGAGATAACTTCTCCATGTAAACACTTCTATCACACATAAAACCCATCTATGGAATGCCCCTAAGGGCACCCCCAAGGGCTAGCACTCACTTGGCTCTCTTTGTGACTCACAGATTCTCTCTTGCTATTTTTCTCTAGTGTGCTGAATATTATGGTGGCTATCACAATATATTTATAGGAATACGAAAACCTAATCCTGATCAAAACCTAATTTACTCGAAGTCCTTGAGACGGAAGGAGTACATTTAAATTCTTTTCCACCAAGGATTAATCTCCTTGTGAATTAGAAAGCTTAGTAATATAGGAAACTTAATTCCTTGCAAAACTCAGATTCCTTTTTCCACTCAACTCCTATCACTTTCACGCCAAGCTGCAGTCCGACCTCAACTTCTTGCCTAAGTGGGCGGTCGCCCGACCCTTCTTGGGCGGCCGCCCGACCCATCAGTCCTGCTCGGATTTTTCTGCTCCTTCTTCATCTTCGGTTTTAATCTTCTCTTTGGTTTTGGCTCCAATCCCAACCGAAAGAAGGATATTAGATAAATTAAGAACAACTGGAAAGGAGCAAATCATGGAAAACTGATGAAATCAATCAAGTAATACGATCAAAATTCCCAACTCGTTTAAGGATGTGTCAGATTCCGTAAGTTACATTATTTATTGTTTTGCGATGTTCCTTTATTATATAATCTAGATAAATGCATGTGTTGGTCCCAAAGGGCAACAAGGGTATGAAAAATAGCTAGAGGGGGGGGGGGTGAATAGCTGTTTTAATATTCTTTTCGTACCCTTGATTAACTCAATTGCAAATGCGCACTTTATCAAGTAAGCGTAATGAAATGCACCTAAGTGAGTGAGTGAAATGCACAGCGGAATTTAGTAATTAAAATAGGCGCAAAGTGATAAAGGGAGCGCAACACACACACTAAGTATTTTGGCTCAAAGTGAGTGAAATTAGGAACTAAGGCAAATGATATAACAATCACAACACAATTCAGTTCAATCAATCTACAATGAGTAAACAAGCAAATAGTGAGTGAAAATAATAACTTGAAAGAAATGACAAGATAATCACACAAGCTATTTGGAGAGGTTCGATCAATGAAAGATCTACGTCCTCTACCAAGATGGTTAGTCTTGGATTTCTAATGGAGATCTTATATAATGAGTGAGTGTTACAAATTACAATGTTTGAGCTTATACACTAACTCAAGATCTATTACTATGAAAGAACAAATCCAAAACAATAACCGGTGTATCTCTTAAAGAAGAATCTAAATGATTAATATTTGAAGAGGTGCGTGTGTGTTCTTAGTATCAAGGCTCTTTAGATCTTTGAGATGGAGAGCACGAGAAACTAAAGTGTTAAGGCTTGAAGATCTGGGCTAAGGATGAAGGTATGAAGATGTTCTTGAGAAATCTGGAAAAACGAAGGCAATCTTCAAATCTTCAACAAATGCTTAGAGAGAGAAATTCTTGAAATTCTTAGCAAAACTCAGCAACTTCAAAATGTTGAAGTTATGGGGTATTTATAGTGAACTTAAAAAAACTAGCCGTTGGAAATCCTTGTGGATAAGATGAGCTGTCGCTCGTTGATTGGAGCATGCATATATTATGGCCATTTTGACACTCAACATAAATGTGACCGTTGTGGACACGTGTCAATAGATTAGGCGCATATGCATCTTTTAACCACCGTTGGATCATTGGCGTAATTTGAATTCTCTTCAAGTCTTCGAGTCTTCAATAAATCACTGAGTGTTGAATAAACACTTTGAGGCGCGTTTGAGCCAAGAGGCGCATTGAGCCAACAGGCGCACAGTAATTGTGCGTTTAAATCAAGGGGCGCAGAGGCGCGTAACATAGCTTATGAAGAAATCCTTATGCGCGCGCTCTAAATGGCGCATGGCGCGAATGTAGAAAGCGCATGGCGCGTGGCGCAGGAGGCGCATAAGTGCGGCTCAAACTCACTGAGTGATTTTTCTTGAAATTTGATCTTCTTGCTCTATTTCTAATCCTATTCTATAACAATGGACAATTTAAAAAATGAAGTATAAATACTTCTTACATGTGGGTCTAAAGTCCATGAAATAAAACTTAGGTGATGGATCAATCAAATCTAATAAATCCTATTACATTAAAACTGAGATATGTGTGGGCATACCCAACAATCTCCCCCTATTTGATTGATGCCATTACCTACTATATCAAGGACAAACATTATACTTGATAAAAACATGTCCAAATGAATGAAATTGGTATTTCATGTCTCAAGTTAATGCACACACTAGTCCAAAATATAGATTCCTAATCTATTCCAATAAGAATAAAGAGTTACATATGGAAAGATAGAAACAACATTTTAACACATTCAAGATGATATATGATTTTTAGTTTTGAAATGTGTTTAAACCAAGTTTAAACTTAATGCATGAAAGTATGAAACAATTCAATATGATGCATTATGAATTTAAACAATATTCATTGTTCTACAAACAAGGAGTTTGAGTGAACAAGGTTTGATAATAAGTGATGCATTGTTCTCATTAAAACTTGGGGTGTAAGAGTTACAAATTACAAGTTTTGAATAGAACAAAAACGAAAGGTGCTAAAACAAGTAAGCACAAAATCACTATCACAAAAGAGATGATTCTATTACAAAAAGGTTCTAAAAACTTACAAACAAAAATAATAGAAACTAAGGGTTGGGAGGCGCATCATCTTCCTTCAAACCTTCAACGATCTCTGAAACAGAACGTTGAATTTGTTTTGCGAGCTGATGACTACGGTTCGCTAACCCTTGAGTGTCAGTGACACTGGAGTGAGTGGCAGTGATACCGTCTCTAATGTAACTCAAGTGATTCACATTGATGTTTTGGTATTCATCAATGGAACGCTGAGTGATTTGCTGCTGCTGTGAAATATTTTCTTCTAAGATTTGAATGTGAGCTTCAATGGCATTTTGAGCCGTGATAATATCAGAAGAAATATGTTCGGCGCGTCTGTCAGAGCTTGAGTGAGCAGCAGTGAAATGAGTGACGACCAATTCTTTCAGGACATCCAACTTAGATACTAGCACGTTCATGTTGGATTGAGACGCAGCAGACTGAGGTATGAAATTAGGCGCAGAAGCGGTGGTTTGCGCCTGATCAGTATGAGCTTGAACCTGAGTCTGCGCCGGAGGAGGAGAAGGAGCAGAAAGTTTGTCCTTGAGAGAGTTCATCTCCCCCTTAATGGCAGCGATCTCTTCAGATTGATCAGTGAGTAAAGAAGTAAGAAGCTCAAATTGAGACTTTATATGAGTTTGTCCTTGCTCTAAGTTTGCTTGCCCCTGCTGTAAAGAATGAAGAATGGAAAGTACCTCGCTTAGATCGGGAGCAGATGGAGGAGGCGCAGGGGTAGACAGGGGCGCATCATCTTGAAGGGGCGCAGAAGGAGATGGAGGCGCAAGAGGAGGTGAATGAGTAGGAGACTCAAATTCATCTTCAGTTTCAACATCAACAGTTTCAACAACAACTGTTTCAACATCAATAGTTTCTGTTGTGATCTGATCAGGTCCAGGTGGAGGTGCAACTGGAGAAGGAGTGCGCTGAGGGATGGTCTCTTGCTCCCCCTGAACTGGTTCCTCTATGTCTGAAATGTCATCGCCGAAGAAATCAGAGAGGAGTTGTACCCTTGACACGTTGGTCCGTTGAAATTTGAATGAGGGCGCACGGGGAGAGGGGGCGCGTTGAGTAGGCGCGCGCTGGGTAGGCGAGGAAACAGAAGGCCCTTTATCAATATCAGCGCTTGATCCAGCGCCTTTCATGCGCTCTAACTTTTCTGACTCAGCAGCTTGTTTGGCTTGAAAATCTTCATCCCTTTTTCTTTGAGCCTCAAGCCTGCTGGCTTCCTGCGCTAGCCTTAGATCTCGCTCTTCATCAGTTTCAAATCTAGTACGTTTGATAGGCGCACGAGGAGGGTCATCAACTACCCGTTTTCCTTTGCCTTTCTCTGCGCCTGGCACGGGATCAGCGCTTTGTCTAGCGCTTGCCTTCACTGCACTCTTTATTAATGGTGCGCTTTTAAGGACAGGCGCATCATCGGACTCTGTGTCTTCATCAACTAAGCCTTCAACAGTCTTGATTTGAATTCCTTTGGCGCGTTTTGTAGGCTTCTTTCTGCGCTTCTTGAGGTCCAAATTCGCTTTACCAAACATTGGAACATCATTGATCTTATATTCAGGATTCTCATTCAAAAACTTAACTAACTCAGGGTAAGTTAGAAAAAGTTTTGTGAGAAGAAGGCAGTGAGAGCGGAATCGGGTCTTTCCATCACTTTTGTTCTTCACAAATTTATCAATCTGCTCACGCAGTGTCTTGAACAGAATGTGAGGCCAGTGAAGCTTCTCCTTGGCCATGATGGCAGCTGTGTATTCCCATTGTTCCACCGTGAATCGGTTCACGTTCCCAGTTTTGAAAACAATTGAAGTTCCCACCAAGTGCGCGATGTGAGTCAAGAGTTCTCCACCATCTCGAATTTCGGTGTTTTTGATATTATTTTGAAGCGTGGGAATATTTAGAAGTGAAGCAGCCATCCTGTTCTGATCATCAATGGAGTAAGTCATCGGACGCCCAATAATGCGATCTTCACCCGTAGATGGAAAACCGAGCAAGTGTCGAATCACAGATGATGAAATATGGACGTCAACATTTTGAACGCGTGCCTCAATCCGGTAGAGAGTGCGCCCATTTACATCAATTTCCACTAGAACAGCAGTGGAAAAGAACTCATCCACGAGGAGCGCAGAATAGAAATCTTGGTCCATGGTGAATAACGGGAGCAGACCAGCAACGCGCAGAGTCTCTATGATTTCTCGCCCAATTACTTCACCAGACAACTCTAATAGATCAAGAGTTTCTTCTAATTTGAAATTTGCAAGGTCCTGAAAAAAATGATTGGTGTTTAGAAGTGACATAGGCGCATAGAGATATAAAATGATCAAAGTAACATAGGCGCATGAAATATATAGGCGCATAATTGAATCAGGCGCACAAAAAATTATAGAGAATCAAGACGCATGATTGAATTAGGCGCATAAAATATTAAAGGCGCATAGAGTTACAATGCGCATAATATGGTTCTATGTGAATACTAAGGAAAAATAAAACAACGAAATTTGACTAAATACGAAGTTAGGCGCATAAGGTTTTAGGCGCAGAATGATTTAAGCGCATATACAAGTAGAGGCGCAGAAAGCATTCAGGCGCATAAAAAATAGGCGCATAAAGAAGTACATAGGCGCAAATCGTGAGAATTTTAACTTGGTAAGAAAAACAAACAACAAGCATTCAAATGAAAGAAATGAAAATCAAAAAGTTCAAATTTTCGAAAACAAGATAGAAAATTTTTAGAGACCAAAACATGCAATAATGACGAAGAACACGAAGAACGATCCTTGAATGCTCGAAGAACACCAAGAACATGGAAATCATGAAACTTCACCAAACTAGACAAATAATATATCAAAATGACCGCATGACAACAAAGAATCTAAATATGTAAACAAAAATATGAACAAATCAATAATGAAAGCACAATGATCAAAAGAATGACCGAAAATTTTGAAAACAAAAATTCAGATTTGTAACAAACAAAGCATTGATCGTTGAAATGTTGGTTTTAAAAGATTCGAAATCAAGAATAGAACACAACCCAACAAACGATATAGAAAACGGATCATCGAAACAAGAGAAATCAAAGGAAAATGAATCCGGGTTTTGTAAAAACGAAAAAGCACTGAATAATGACGAAAAAAATTCAGAGATATAAGGAGATTAAAGATTGAGAATTCATACCATTTCGTCTTGTGTAGATGTTGATGCTTTCTTAGGACCCATAAATTTATGTATATATATAGAAAATGAAGAAGAAAAATAGAGAAGATGAAGGTAGAGAGAGAGAGTGAGAGCCGGGGAGAGAGAGAGAGAGACGAGAGACAGAGAGGGGAGTTTGGTAGGAGGGAGTGAATATTTATAGGTTAGGATCAAAATTTTGCACAGATATGGAAAAAATACAGTCAAAAAAATTTTAAAAAGATGGGAAGTTGAAAGGATGGCATTTATGAGAGATTTTTAAAATGGCGGCTCATCATGACAAAAAGGACGTTCATTAATGAGGGATTTTTGGGATTTGAAGGGCATTAATGGCTGAATGACCTAAAGTGTCATGATGTGACATTTAGGTTTTAGAAAAACTGCTCCACTTTCCCTTTAAGTGTATGAGCAATTTTGACTAATTTTTGCACAAACACCAAAAACATCTATTTTGGTGTAAGTTTGGGGTGCAAGAAATATATCCCAGAAAATAATTTTTTTTCGAAAAGCGTAAAACGAGGGAAAAATTTAATTGCACAAGTACCCTTGAACAATTAAAGGAATGTCAAATGACATAGATTCCTATAATAAATGAACAGAATTAACATACCTGGTACTTGTGTATTTAATACGTTCAATCATTGAAATTGAATTTTGAGAAATGATTGAGCCGCAATAGTTAATGCGCGCACGAAGGGGCGCATTACTTCAGCAAGGCGCATACTCATCTAGGCGCATTATTCATCAAGGCGCATAAGAGATGGTTAAGGGCGCATAAGCGTTTTAAGCGTATGGATTGATAGGCGCGCATGGATTGTGCGCGCAGAAAATGAGGGATGAGCGCGCAGTTAGTAAGGCGCATATATGGCGCATAGTTTCCTTAAAACTTTTGAAAAATTGATTTAATCATTTGTACCTAATACACTCATAACTCAACACAAACATAAGATCATTAGTATTGACAAAACTATATTGAATTTAGTTGAGTTCAAGCATACCCATTTCGCCTCTCAAAAACATGAACCGTTTCGCGTCAAGTGCTTTCGTTAGAATGTCGGCGATTTGATAGTCGGTTCCCACGTGTTCCAAATGTATATTGCCTTTCTCCACGTGGTCTTTGAGGAAGTGATATTTGATGTCGATGTGCTTGGTCTTTGAGTGCATGACAGGATTTTCAGAAACCGCAATTGTTGATGTATTGTCGCAGTAGATGGGACAATTTTCTTCGATGATATCATAGTCCACCAATTGCTGCTTCATCCAGAGTATTTGACAACAACAACTTCCCGCAGCGATATATTCGGCTTCGGTTGTTGAAACAGATACAGAAGCTTGTTTCTTACTTGCCCATGACACAAGTCGATATCCGAGGAAATGACAGGTGCTACTAGTGCTTTTCCTGTCAATCGTGCACGCTGCATAATCCGCATCTGAATAACCTACAAGTTTAAAGTTCGAATCTTTGGTGTACCAAAGTCCAAGGTTAACAGTGCCAGAGAGATATCTTATAATACGTTTCACAGCAATTAAGTGTGCTTCTCTAGGGTCGGATTGATAACGAGCACAAACACAAACACTAAACATAATATCAGGCCTACTAGCAGTAAGGTAAAGGAGTGAGCCAATCATACCTCGATAGAGCGTTTGATCAACACGTTTACCTTTTAGATCTTTGTCGAGTTTGTTGCCGGTGGCCATTGGAGTGTCGTATGCTTTAGCGTTCTCAAGTCCAAACTTCTTGATTAAGTCCTTTGTGTACTTGGCTTGATTGATAAAGATGCCTTCACTCATTTGCTTGATTTGAAGCCCGAGGAAGAATGTGAGTTCTCCCATCATGCTCATTTCAAACTTGCTCTTCATTAGTTTCTCAAAACGCTTGCACAACAATTCATTAGTAGAACCAAATATAATATCATCAACATAAATTTGAACAAGTAATTTATGACCATTATGTTTGGCAATGAAAAGAGTTGTATCGATTTTACCGCGAGTGAAGCCTTTTTCGATGAGAAACTTTGATAGTGTATCATACCATGCTCTTGGTGCTTGTTTGAGTCCATACAAAGCTTTCTGGAGTTTGTACACATGATTTGGAAATTGTGAATCTTCAAACCCAGGTGGTTGAGCAACATAGACTTGTTCTTGGAGTTCACCATTTAGAAACGCGCTCTTCACATCCATTTGATATAACTTGAAGTTCTTGTGAGCGGCGTAAGCTAGAAATAATCTGATAGCTTCAAGTCTTGCTACGGGCGCAAAAGTTTCATCGTAGTCAATTCCTTCTTCTTGCCTATAGCCTTGTGCAACCAATCTTGCTTTGTTTCTCGTGATGGTTCCATTCTCATCCATCTTGTTCCTGAACACCCATTTTGTACCAATCACTCCATGATCATTTGGTCTTGGAACTAGAGTCCAAACCTTACATCGTTCAAATTGATTGAGTTCTTCTTGCATTGCAACAACCCAATTGGGATCTTGGAGCGCTTCATCAGCCTTCTTTGGTTCAATTTGAGAGATAAAAGCAGTGTAAGCATCAAAGTTTGTAGCTCTCCTTGTACGAACACCAACTTGTAGATCACCGATGATATTAGCAATTGGGTGACCTCTAACTTCACGAATTTCAGGAGGTAAGTTAGGTTGAGTCGTAGAAATTTGAAGGTCTTCAATTGGTACATCTTCACCAGATTCAAAGTCATTGAAATTTGGGGGTTGAACTGGCTCAGAATTGAAATTTGGGTTTACACCAGATGCAGCAGTAGAAATAGGCGCGTGAGAGGAATCATGAGGCGCATCATTTGAGTGAGGCGCAATAGATGATTCACCAGGCGCATTATACATTGAATTAGGCGCATTTGATGTAGATGGATTTCCTTGTGTTGATAGATTCTGATCTTGAGTGGGCGCAACATAAATAGAAGCACCTGTATCATTTTGCTCAATAGAATCATCAGCAACATTTGGAGCCAAATGTGGCTCAAGGAGAGAATGTTCATCAAATGTAACATGTACAGATTCAACTATCACTAATGTAGTTCTATTAAAAACACGAAAAGCTTTAGAGTGTTTGGCATACCCAACAAAAATACCTTCATCGGCTTTGGCATCGAATTTACCTCTATGTTCGTTTCCGTTGTAGAGGATATAACATTTGCAACCAAATATCTTGAAGAATGCAATGTTGGGAGTTCTACCACGCCAAAGTTCATACGGAGTCTTGTTGTGAAGTTTGTTGATGAGGGAACGATTTTGAGTAAAACATGCAGTGTTGATAGCTTCTTCCCAAAAGTACTTAGGCAATTTAGCTTCAGCTATCATCGTCTTTCCCGCTTCAATCAACGTTCTATTCTTTCGTTCAACAACGCCATTTTGTTGAGGGACTCCGGCGGTTGAAAAGTTGTGATCTATCCCATGATCTTCACAATATCGAGCAACACCGTTGTTCTTGAATTCTGTTCCATTGTCCGATCAAACACTAACGATGTCATCTTCTTTTTGGGTTTGGAGCAGTCGAAATAAGGTAGTGAGAATATCATAACAATCATTTTTTGTAATCATCATCTCTACCCATGTATATCTTGAATAATCATCCACCACAACTAGAGTATACTTGTTTCTTCTAATACTTGCGGTGGAAACTGGTCCAAATAGATCAATGTGAAGCAGTTGCAAACATCTTGTAGTTGAAGGATTTGACTTGCTTGAAAATGACTGCTTCGGTTGTTTGCCAAGTTGACATGCGGCGCACTTTTTGTCATGATGATCAGCAACTTTGGGAAGTCCTTTGACAAGATTATTCCTGCTGAGTTTAGATAGATACTTGAAGTTCAAGTGACTTAAGCGCTTGTGCCACAGCCAACTATTTTCGTTCACACTTTTTGCTACAAAACAAAGATTAGTACTAGAGTTCATACTATGGAAATCAATAATATAAATATTTGTCTTACGATATCCCGTGAGTAAGATAGCTCCAGTTTTGCCATTCTTGATAAGACATTGCGTTGAAGTGAAATGGCATTCTAATCCTTTGTCGCAGAATTGAGATATGGATAATAAGTTGTGCTTGAGCCCTTCGACGAGTGAGACTCTTTCAATGCACACTTTGTCTTTCTTGAGCTTTCCATATGCTACAACTTGACCTTTGTTATTATCGCCAAATGTTACGGAGGGACCTCTTTCTTCATGGACATCTTCTAATAAGGATTCATCTCCAGTCATGTGTCTTGAACACCCACTATCGAGAATCCATTCATAATTTCTAGCATTTGAAGATCCAGCCATGAAACAAAGAACCTGAAATATAGACATTTAAGCAGGTCCCCTTTATTCCTTTTGGGTCCTAGTGCTAGCAACTTTTGACAACCCACTCTTGCTTGACCTTAGGATTTTTACGTCCTTTAGCATTGGGAGTGAATCTCAAAAGGCATTCCACGGCCTTGTGTCCTGAACAATCACAAACGGAACAATGATGAAAGCCACCAATCACGTGAGTTTTCACAAACTCTTTACTTTTCTTGGGGATGGCATTCTTCTTTGGGTCAGATGGACTAGCCTTAACAAAATGTTTCTTTTGAAATTTTGGAGCGCTTGTTCTTGGAGGGCGCATAGGGCTAGGAGGCGCACGGCGATGAGGCGCGTGGCTCTTAGGCGCATAATGAGCACTCGGAGAAGGAGCGTGCCTATTTTCAAGAATGATTTTGCTAGGAGATGGTTCATCTGTAGCTATATCTTTCCATTAGCTTTCCCAAATTGCTTCGTTGGGTAGACATAATGGAATGTTTGTCTCTTGAATTTTTCCTGTCCTTTACCCATTGAATTAGAATGTTTTTCCTTGGGAATTTCAAAAGTTTGTTGGTTGGTAAATTCACTATCTCTTTCAGCACAGACATCACATTTAAAGTTGTCACTAGTTGATGAGAATCCCAAGCCACTTTTATCACCACTGACTTTTTGGGACTCAAATATATTCTCCATAGTGACACGAGAATTGGACCACTCATTTGTAATCTTTTTAAGATCAGTAATTTGAGCAACCAATTCATCGTTTTGAACTTTAAGAAGTGAGTTCTGTTCTGTTAGAAAAGTGTTTTTAACAGTAAGAGGAGTCATGCTCTTTATCTGCTCCTTAAGGAGGGTGAGTTCAGATTTAAGTAGAGATTTCTCGGTCTTAAGCTGGGAAATTTCATCACATGATAGTGCTAAAGCTTCCTTCATACTATCAAATCTAGTGATTACCTTTTCTGCCTTTTTGAACAATTTTTCTTGTTCAGCAATCACTTCATCATCATTGATTTTGGAGATTGGAGCAGTTGGTTCAACCTGTGGTCTAATGTATGCTCCTTTTCTCAATTTGTTCCTTGCTCCAAGATCACATCGTGAGAATAGCAATCCACCATCGTTTTGAGCCGGAGTGAGAAATCCTTGTTCAACGAGCTCGCTGATGGTTGGTCCTTTCTTCTTTTTCACTTCTTGAAAACCTGCAGATTTCTTGATAGGTTTATTCAAGGCATTCATATCGGGAACATCCTTGGAGAAGTCATCATCAGAATCATAAGCATCAACTTCATCATCATTTGCCATCAAACAAACGAGTCCATCATCGGAATCTTCATCGCTCTCATCGGAGTCTGTTTCAATCCAAGTGTTGTGCTCATTTGCTGGTGCTTCTTCTTCAGCAACCATTCCCTTGTGACGAGTGAACTTGGGAGTGAATTTGGGAGTATGGCTGCTCTTCTTCTGCATATATTCAAATTTGGGGATCGGGTAGCTTGATGCAAAATGTCCGGGTTTCCTGCAATTAAAACAAACAAGATCTTCTTTTCTTTTTGAATCACTGCTCCTTGAAAACTTTTGAGGAGCTTTGCTGGTAGATCCTTGAAATTTGTTGGTTGAGCCGGGTCTTGAGAATTTTCTGAACTTTTGAAATTTCTTCACAAATAAAGCGAAGTCTTCATCATCCATGTCTAATAGCTCAGAAGTAGAAATTTTGGGATCGGAGCTTTTCTCATCTTGTACAGGCGCAGGAGTAGGCGCAGGTGTAGGCGCAGCTTCTCTGTGCGCCATCATAGCCATAGATTTTGACTTTCCTTCAGTTTCGCTGATTCGTTGGAGTTTGAGTTCGTAAACTTTGAGATTTGCATATAGGTTCCTTAAAGTCCAAACATCTAAGGTTCCAGCGTCTTCAAGAGCGCTAGATTTATGTAGGTATCTTGATCCAAAAGCTTGTAGAAAATTTACATTCAAATCTTTGTTGGTAAACTTCATGCCAAGTGAAATACATAGATTGATAATTTCACAGTAGCGTTCATAAGTTTGCCTTAAGTTTTCACCGGGGAGTTGAGAGAAATTGTTGAATCTCTTTTGTACTTCGTATTTCTTGTTCTCCTTGCAGACAGTGTCTCCTTCAATATGCTCTTCAATAGCATCCCATAGCTCATTTGCAGTAGCACAATGCATGACTTGTTGTTTCATAGCCGTGCTTAGAGTGCTTAGAAGAATGTTTCTTGCTTTGCCATCATTTGCAACTCTTCTAATTTCTTCCTCGGTCCATTCTTCCCTTGGTTTGAGAACTGTAGGTTGGGCAGCGTTGGTGCGTGGATTTGGATTCGCCTTCATCGGAATATAAGGTCCATAAACGACGGTGTCATGGAGCCTTTCATCGATAGAGTTGAGATGAGTCAATATGCTGAATTTCCACACGTCAAAATGATCTTCATCAAAGACCGGAACGTGAGTGTAGTTTGCAGTTGCCATAGGTTTTGAGTTTGCCATTTAGAATCGGCACCCAAGCTGTTAAGCTTGAAAAACGAAAAGTGTTTTATAAAGGTGTTTGCTCTGATACCACTTGTTGGTCCCAAAGGGCAACAAGGGTATGAAAAATAGCTAGAGGGGGGGTGAATAGCTGTTTTAATATTCTTTTCGTACCCTTGATTAACTCAATTGCAAATGCGCACTTTATCAAGTAAGCGTAATGAAATGCGCCTAAGTGAGTGAGTGAAATGCACAGCGGAATTTAGTAATGAAAATAGGCGCAAAGTGATAAAGGGAGCGCAACACACACACTAAGTATTTTGGCTCAAAGTGAGTGAAATTAGGAACTAAGGCAAATGATATAACAATCACAACACAATCCAGTTCAATCAATCTACAATGAGTAAACAAGCAAATAGTGAGTGAAAATAATAACTTGAAAGAAATGACAAGATAATCACACAAGCTATTTGGAGAGGTTCGATCAATGAAAGATCTACGTCCTCTACCAAGATGGTTAGTCTTGGATTTCTAATGGAGATCTTATATAATGAGTGAGTGTTACAAATTACAATGTTTGAGCTTATACACTAACTCAAGATCTATTACTATGAAAGAACAAATCCAAAACAATAACCGGTGTATCTCTTAAAGAAGAATCTAAATGATTAATCTTTGAAGAGGTGCGTGTGTGTTCTTAGTATCAAGGCTCTTTAGATCTTTGAGATGGAGAGCACGAGAAACTAAAGTGTTAAGGCTTGAAGATCTGGGCTAAGGATGAAGGTATGAAGATGTTCTTGAGAAATCTGGAAAAACGAAGGCAATCTTCAAATCTTCAACAAATGCTTAGAGAGAGAAATTCTTGAAATTCTTAGCAAAACTCAGCAACTTCAAAATGTTGAAGTTATGGGGTATTTATAGTGAACTTCAAAAAACTAGCCGTTGGAAATCCTTGTGGATAAGATGAGCTGTCGCTCGTTGATTGGAGCATGCATATATTATGGCCATTTTGACACTCAACATAAATGTGACCGTTGTGGACACGTGTCAATAGATTAGGCGCATATGCATCTTTTAACCACCGTTGGATCATTGGCGTAATTTGAATTCTCTTCAAGTCTTCGAGTCTTCAATAAATCACTGAGTGTTGAATAAACACTTTGAGGCGCGTTTGAGCCAAGAGGCGCATTGAGCCAACAGGCGCACAGTAATTGTGCGTTTAAATCAAGGGGCGCAGAGGCGCGTAACATAGCTTATGAAGAAATCCTTATGCGCGCGCTCTAAATGGCGCATGGCGCGAATGTAGAAGGCGCATGGCGCGTGGCGCAGGAGGCGCATAAGCGCGGCTCAAACTCACTGAGTGATTTTTCTTGAAATTTGATCTTCTTGCCCTATTTCTAATCCTATTCTATAACAATGGACAATTTAAAAAATGAAGTATAAATACTTCTTACATGTGGGTCTAAAGTCCATGAAATAAAACTTAGGTGATGGATCAATCAAATCTAATAAATCCTATTACATTAAAACTGAGATATGTGTGGGCATACCCAACAGCATGTAACTATAAATACAAACTTCATAACTATGTTTTATGTGAAAATTTCGATAAAAAACTTGTTTTACACTCGTTTTAGTGTAAAAATTGTTTTAATCTCTTTAATGTAAAAAAAGAATCGCTTAATGTAAAACAAGTTTTATCTATTTCTTAGTGTAAAACAAGTTTTTAATAAGACTAACTCGTGTTTTATTTATTTTTATTTTATAGTATTGGTTCTATTTATAGTATTGGTTTTATGAGCACACCAAATCAATTTCAGCTATGATTGATTATCCTAAGGTTTATGAAATGTGGGTTGCCAAAAAAAAGTTACTTGTTTAACAGTTTTTCAGTGAAATTCACATCTATTTTGTTAGTAAGGTGGTCTCTTGTGAGAATACCTAGATCTGTCTCATAGAAGAGACGGATCGACTCATGACTCATGTGCAACATTCTCCGCGAAGCATAGGATCCCAACCCATGCTCCACTCAAAATCTACCACGTGGCAGCGATCCATGGCCCAATCTTTATTTATTTTTTCAGAAAAAAAATCATTTTTTTTTTGTTTTTTTAGTTTTTATACCTTTTAAACTGTTTTTTTCGTTTGCCAAAAGTAATACTTAGTATAACTAAATGTAACAACTGTGTTACTTATAAAGTAACATTGTTTATAAGTAAACGTAACACCAGTTTTACAAAAAAAAATAGCTCATTTTACTCATCTTTCAACTGTAATACTAACTATAAATACGTGTAACACTAATATAACTAAATGTAATTATCGTTATACTGAAATGTAATAGTGTTTTTCCAGATTTGTTTTTGAGTATTCTGGTTTTATTTTTTGAAAGAAAGTAACATTTGAAAAACAACAACTTATACAACTTATATACATGAATGTAATTTTGTACAAGTAAATGTAACACTTTATTAGATGAAATTGTAACAGATTTCTATAGATAATGTAATATGTTTACATGTATCATGATAAAGAGAACCCATTGTAACTTATTATTTGAAAACATATGGATATACTATTATACATGTAAACGTAATTGTTTTACAATGTTTTTATACAAGTAAAATGTAACATTCATTTATAAAAATTGTTACTTTCTTATTTTTACAATGTTACTAACACAAATGTTTTTAGTTCTAAAGTGTAAAGGGTTGAATTATTACTTTTCTATACATATGTGTTACAATTATGTATAAACACCGTTACATATAAATAGCACGTTTGTTACATTTTAGTTATAATAAGTAGTATAACTTTTGGCAAAATGAAGAAAACGTAAAAAACACTGTTACTTTTCTCTATATATGTATTACTTTTATGTATACAAACTGTTACATATAAGTAACACGTTTGTTACATTTAGTTATAGTAACTATTACTTTTGGCAAACCGAAAAAAACACCAAATAAAAATATAAAAACTAAAAAAAAATAAAAAAATAAAATTGCCCACGGGTCATGGGTCAAAAATGACATGTCGCTACTATGAGACGGGTCATAGTGTTCTCATACAAGTTTTTGTCTTTGTTAGTTAGTATCATGTACTACTAGTGGGTAACCCGTGCTCTGTATGGGTAACTAATTTGCTATTTTTTTTACATTTTACTTTTTTTATATTTTTATTTAATAAAGTAGCATAATAGTTTTTTATAATATAAATATATTGTATATGAAAAACAATTTTTTAATTATAGCTAACTAAAATAATAAACATCATCTTAACTAAAACCATTAATAGTAAAAATTAATCTATATAATAATGTCAATAACTAATACTATTAATAATACTTATTAATATTTATAGTAACTATTATAATTAACTAATATAATTAATAATAATGTTAACCTATATATTAACTACTATGATTAACTAATACTATTAATAGTAAAAATTAACATATATTATAACTGTTATAATTAACTAATACTATTAATAGTAATAGTTTATTTATAAAGTAACCATCAGGGGCGGACCCAAGAAGGTCCAAGGGGGTGAAAGTGAACCCCCCTAATTTTATGTTGACAGTTAAAAAAAAATATTTTTTTATTTTTTTTAGTACTAAGTGAACCCCCCTTTGCTAGTTTCAGCCCACCCCCTTTGCCAAAACAAAAGAAAAGAACATAAAAAAAGAGAAATTTGTATATAATTTTTGTCTAATGTATTTTGTGAACCCCCTTGATTTTGAAGCTGGGTCCGCCCCTGGTAACCATTATAGTTAACTTGTATAGTAACTATTATCGTTAATTATACCATTAATAGTAATAGTTATATATTATAGTAACTATTATAGTTGACTAATACTATTAATAGTAATAGTTAACTACTATAGTAACTATTATAGTTAAGTAATACTATTAATAGTAATAAGTTAACTATTATAGTTAACTATTACTATTAATAGTAATAGTTAACTCATATCATAACTATTATTATGAGCTAATAGTATTAGCTAATAATGAGAATATCAAAAGTCACACACATTTAGGATAGTGATGATGTGGCTTCACACAAATGAAGCTTTAACCAATGTTTGTCTATGTGTCAAAGTCATAGCCCTCCTCACCAACTTTAATATATATATAGACTAGCAGGTAACCCGTGCTTTGCACGGGAAACCAATACTATGTCTTAAAAAATATTTTAACTATAGTTAACTAATATAATAATCATCATTTTAACTAATACTATTAATAATAAAAATTAATCTATATGATTACTATTATTATAATAACTATTATAACTAATTAATACCATTGATAGTAATAGTTAATATATATATTAATAGCAATGATTAGTTAATATAATAATTATTATAATAATAAAATAATATTATTAATAGTAATAGTTAATTGATATAGTAACTATTATGATTAATTAATATTATAAATTAATAATCTAACTTATATAATAACTATTATAATTAACTAATACTAATAATAGTAATAGTTAACGTATGTAGCCTATTATAGTTAACCAATACTATTAATAGTAAAAAATAACTTATAAAGTAACTATTATGGTTAACTAATACTATTAATAGTAATAATTAACTATATAGTAACTATTATAGTTAACTAATACAATTAATAGTAATAGTTAACTAATATAGTAACTATTATAGTTAACTAATACTATTAATAGTAATATTAACTTGTATTGTAACTAATATTGTTAACTAATACTATTAGTAGTAATAGTTAACTAATATAGTTAACTATAATAGTAACTATTACTAATAAGAGTAATAGTTAACTATAATGGTTAACTATTATAGTTAACTATTACTAATAATAGTTATAGTTACTATAATAGTTAACTATTATAGTTACCCTTTTTAGTAACTATTATTATTAGCTAATAGTATTAGCTAATGAAAAGAAAATGAAAAGTCACTTATTTATTAGTATGTTGTTGATGTGGCTTCTCCAAATGCAAGCTTTCTCTATTGTTTGTCCACATGTCAATACCATAGCTCTTTTGGCCAACTTTAATATATATATATATATATATAGATTTCTATTTTTATCAATTAATGTCTTGTATTTTATAAAAGTTCCTAGTTACTATCACATTGCTGACTTCTATTTTCGTTGTTAGTTGTATGAGATTATACGATTTATCATGATTTATTTCTCAATCTTTGGGATCAAATGTTTTTTATTTTTACTTAAATTCACAATTGTTTGTTAACCGTTGTTATGCTAGTTTGTACTCTTTCAGTCCCAAATGATATTTCAATTTTTTTTTTTGTTATTACAAACGAACATTGAGCAATAATTATAAATAAGATAATTTAATTATACTAATAAAAAATAAAAAATTATAATTAATAAACCATCAACAGTACTATCAATAACAAGTTTCAGATTACTAAAATAATTAAATCAATATAATCTACTCCTTCCGTTCCATAATTATTGCCACCAAATGTGATACAGCGGAATACAACCTAGATCAACCATGACAGAAGATCTAGCACAAACGAAGGAATGAAACCTTCAAACAAGCCAACAATGGCTTCTAGGGTTAAAACCCACACAAAGTTGCCAAAGTAAACAATGAAAATTAATTAATCAAAATATGTTCAATACAAAGTAGGAAAAGAGTATTTATACTCTAACAACTAATTAAAACCCTAACCCTAAAAGTAATTAAACAAAATACCAAAAATTGTCCCAAGCAATTACTAAAAAAACGAGTTCTGCAAATAATAAAATTTTCTGTCGAAGTGCCGGGCACGGTCGTGCTCTAGAATGAGCACGGTCGTGCCATTCCAGTCGAGGCTTCCGTCTTTTCCAGCCATTTTGCGCACAGTTGAGCTTCCCGTTTGGCGCGACCGTGCCAATCTGGTCGAGTTGTCCTTCCCTTCTCCAAGCGCCGCATACGTGCTACATCATACACCCCCACTTTAAAATGATTCGTCTCCGAATCATGTACCATAAAAGAACCACGCATCCTGGGAGTATTCATCTTGCACTTGCCAATGGAAGGCGCTGGCGTTGGATGTCTCGCAACAAGTACTGGTGGAACTCGAAATGCATCCCTCTGCTTATCTCTCCGTACTGCAGCAGCTAAACCAATCGCCCGAGCAGTACCTGAAGTAAATGATTTTGCAGCACATAAGGAAATAATTCATTTCCTTTAATAAACGTCAGGAGGAACCCTTTTGTCTCGCAACGGGCATAAATTAAATTTAACCCCCTCCCTTACAAAACTAATAACATTAGTACGCCCATTGTGAGTAGAATCAACATCATAATGCCAAGGTCGCCCAAGTAATAACTGGCACGCACTCATATCAACCACATCACAAATAGCCACATCCGAATAATTACCGATAGAAAAAGGAACTACTCATTGTTCAGTTACCTTTAATTTACAGGTAGCATTAATCCACCCCACGTGATAGGGAGTTGGGTGTTTCTTAACCTCCAGTTGTAATTTGTCCACCGTCCCTCTAGCAATCAAATTATCACAGCTCCCACTATCCACAATGATTTTAATCTTGTTATCCGCCACAAGCCCAATAGTGCGAAAAATACCATGTCTGTTAGGGGGTTCATCTACCGCTGGAGCTGTCAAGGTCACTTTATTACACACAAGTGCCTCATGGTCACCCTCATCACTTTCCTCACTCGGGTCTACCCAAATTTCCTGAACGTCATCATCAGCCTCCTTCTCTGCTACATGAACTTGCCCCTGATTAGGACAGTTATTAGACAAATTCACAGATTGCCCACAACGAAAACATTTATTACCAAAATTCTTGGCATAGGGGTTGGGATTCTGACGCCCTGCAGTTGTATTAGTACCCTTCCTCACCGGCTAAGTCAGAACAGTATCCTGCTTCTCATTAGTGGATTTAGAGCCTGTGGACTGTTCGGTTTCAACTATTGGGGATTTAGACCTCGAAGATTGTCCAATATTAATGGGTTGATAGGACTTAAAAATTGGGCAAAGTTGGTTATACTCAACAGTTTTAGCACGGGAGATGGCCCCATCAAGAGTTTGAACATGATATAATTGAACTTAAGATCTAATATAGGGCGAAGACCATTCACATACCTTGCAGTTTGTTTCCCTTCTGATTCGCCCAAATCGTTACGCGCAGACAGTGTATGAAAACTGTGCGTGTATTGATCGACAGTCTGATTGCCATGCTTGCATTCAAGAAATTTCTGATAGATTAACTGCTCAAAATCTACAGGCAAAAATCGATGATTCAGAGCCATCTTCATACGACCCCATGTGCGAACTGGTAATTTATTTTGCCTTCTCCGGTTGTTATTAAACTGTACCCACCATGCAGATGCCACACCGCGAAGCTTGTAAGCCACATACTGAACTTTCTTCTCATCCAGAATTTCATCAAGGCAAAATATTTATATTTATCTACCTCCGAAAGCCAATCTGTGAAATCCTCCATGTCGAGCTCACCCGTGAAAAAGGGTAGATCAGCTTTAATTTTAGGAGACTGATCCATGGGTGCAGCGATAAAATCATCTTCACCCTCCGAATCTGAATCCTCTCCTCTGGCTTGTGAATTACAGTTGTTTCGACCATTTCCCACAGGAACTGCATTAGCCCCTGCCCGTTGCCTTTGGCGACCACCAACCTGCAAACCCTCCAAAACCCTAACAAGATCCGAATGATGAGCTGCAGCCTTTTCTTCACGCTGACGGTCTCGTTCTTCAGCTTTTCGGTGTCTTTCTTCGACTGCTTGATTCATACAATCAAGGATTGCAAGAACAGTGTCGTTGTTTCCGTCGCCGTTCACCATCTTCCTTGGATCTCACCTTTTCTGATACCAATTGATGCAACGGAATACAACCTAGATCAACCACGTCAGAAGATCCAGGGCCGTTCCTAGCTTTTTTGAGGCCCTGGGCGAGGTCCAATGAAGGGCCCTTTCTCTTTTTTAAACAATGAACGGCCTTTTATAAAAAAAAAAAAAAAAAAATCTCATTCAAAACTCCTGTTTTCTACTAGCAGAATTATTTTTTTGTGTTAACTTGTACTTTGAATTATATATTTAAGTATAAAATAATTGTAAGATCAAATGATTGAAATTAGCATAATAACAGATAAATTAAAGGTTATAATCAAATTAAACCTATAAATTTTTATCATAAAAAATAGTACTCCAAGAAAATATATAAAACCCAGTAAAATTATAAAAGGAAAAAAATATGTACAACAAAAACATGATGAAAAAAATATATATATAACATCCCAAAATTTGCAAAAGAACATGTTAAATAAATATATAAAAGTGTCTTAAAAACTCTTGCAAAAGATAAGATTAAATTATTTTCACACAAAAATAAAATAATATAATAAGAATATGAGGACTAAAAAAATTACTCCAAAGAAGATTATACATATCTATGTCTTACAAAGATGTTTTCATTTCTACTTAAATTTGTCATAAGAAAAAAATAATTTTCTTTGAGTTATTAAAATAAGGAAATATGAAGGCCCCAAAGTATGAGGGCTCAAATATAATATGAATGAGGGAATATGAAGGCCCCAAAAGTTATATATGTAGTTGTCCTTGGTTGATTTTTTTTTTCTCAAATAAAATAGGCCTTTTTTGTGTTTTTTTTTCGTGGGGCCTCTTTTGCTTAAAAATGAACTAATAAAATGTGTCAGCTGATTTTCTTTTATTTCTTTAAGAAAGAATTAGTGATAATTTTGTTTTTTTCATAATAAAGATATATATATATATATATATATATATATATATACTTACATACATATACATATACACACACACTCACACACACACACACACACACACACACACACACACACATATATATATATATATATATATATATATATATATACATGCTATAAAAAATTTGGGCCCCTCTCCCGGCAAGGGCCCTGGGCGGGCGCCCCACCTGCCCCCCCTTGGGCCGGCCCTGAGAAGATCTAGCACAAACAAAGGAATAAAACATTCAAACAAGCCAACAATGGCTTCTAGGGTTAAAACCCACACAAAGTTTCCAAAGCAAACAATGAAAATTAATTAATCAAAACATGTTCAATACAAAGTAGGAAAAGAGTATTTATACTCTAACAACTAATTAAAACCCTAACCCTAAAAGTAATTAAACAAAATACCAAAATTGTCCCAAACAATTACTAAAAAATGAGTTCTGCAAATAATAAAATTTCCTGTCGAAGTGCCGGGCACGGTCGTGCTCTAGAATGAGCACGGTCGTGCTCTACGTGCCATTCCAGTCGAGGCTTCCGTCTTTTCCTGCCATTTTGCGCACGGGCGGGAATAATCATTAAGGTGTCCTCTTTATAATTACTCTCTCGTAGGGATGGCCAAACCATAACCGGAATCAGAAAGCCCGTAACCACCCTAAACCGCACAGAAAATCAGAATTGGAGGAACCGGAACCGTTTTTTATAAGGGCCGGTTAAGGTTCATACCCCCCCCCTAAAAAAAACCGTAAACCAGCGGTTCTGAACCACCAAAATTCGCCAAGACCAAAATGTAAATCAGAACTGTTAGTAAATCAGACCCAAGAGATAGCAGAAAATAATGAAACCAAATCGACAAACAAGAACACAAAATTTTACGTGGTTCACCAACAACCTATTTGTTGTGTTAATGCCTTTGAATTTGGGATGCCGAGTTAAAGGATTAAGCAACTGGATGATTTCGTAATTCCGGGACGGAGCAGACAAGGGTTCGGCCGAACCTATGATAGGACTCGGCCGAACATATGAGAGGACTCGGCCGAACCAGGCGAATCGGAAAAGAGGTTTTTGGAAGGCAACAGGGTTTGGGCGAGTGAAGGAAGGGATTTGGCCGAGTCAAGGCATGGTTTCAGTCGGACCATGCTCAAGACTCGGCCGAACCAAGGGAGTTTCGGGCCAAAATTTTTGCAGACTTCCAGGTTCGTAGTAGGAAAGGTTTCAAGTCCGTTTTGGACTTGTATTCCAAGTTCCTACTAGATTTTGAGATAGGCTTTGAGTGGTATAATAGAGGCCATTAGTCTAGATCAAAATAAGTCGAAATACCTCAGATAGATTATTAGAGTGCTCAGAGAGATCTGTAATTCTACGGTTGCATAGTTAGGAATTTTGTGATCAAAATTCGTGCAGCAATAATAGTGTGATCTTGTAATCGTTTCTCCAGATTGATAATAATATTCTCTCTCCTCCCCGCGGACGTAGCCAAGTTGGTGAACCACGCAAATCTATGTTCTTGTGAATGCTTGCATTTCTTATCAAGTCTTGTTCACTGCTCTAACAAGTGGTATCAGAGCCTGGTAGAACTAGAGTTTTGGTTCATGGTTAGAGATTCAGGGATACCGCTGCAGAGAACGAGAAGATGGGTCAAGGAGTAGATTCAATCGACAAGTTCAATGCGAAGATGTAAGTACCCCAATCTGAATTTGACCTACTTTAGAGGAATTCTTGGTACCATTTAGGGATAAACCAATGGACCAGGACCTCACTAGGATAAACCTAATATTCCAGGACTGAACTGGAATTAAACTTAGAAAAATCCAGAAGCTCGCCAAGTCGAGTCGTACGGATGGTTTGGGCACTTGAGGGGTTGAGCTGTACGGCTATGTTGGGCACCCTCAGTCCCTATTAATTGAACCCCATGCTGATCATTTCAGGGGGGGGAGAAAACATTTTGTGTGTTGATACTCTGCCAGTTTGAGAGCAAAAACTGTGAGTGATACACATTTGAGTGAAAAGTGAGGAAGATAGGCCATAACCATCATAGGTGAAGCCTCCTTCTCCCCATCTTCTTCATCATCTCAAACTCTTTTTGTTATTGTTCATATTACTTGTTTACTTTGTGTAATTTCTTATTATTCTTGCAAGTCTTATCCATTTCAAGCACTATATATTATTGGAACCAAATCATGAGGTGATTCAAGGTTCCCTTCATGCCTTGTGTATGATTGTGGGGTAAAACCTAAAGATGATCATGGTTTGTTAAGTTTTATGTTGATTTTGTTCTTGTTTGGCCATGAGAGTCATGATTGGGTGATAAAGTTTCAATCTTTATCATCCCAACCATGACCTAGCCATAAAATCACCAAGTATGGGACATAAAGATTCAATCTTTATGTTACATCTTTGTTTCTAAAGGTTTAATCTTGCATAATAAGTCCATTTTGATGGTAAAGTTTCAATCTTTACTCATCAAATGGTTATTTTGGCCCAAAGGTCATGTTCATCAACTTTCTCAAAATTTCCCCAATGATTGTCTTGATCACACCCAAAACCTTTGTTTTTTGTGTCTAATTTGTGATCAATGACATATGGATGATTAAATCCATGTTTTTGTTGAAGAAAATAACTAAAAATGATCATCACAGTCCAGTTTCAGCAAGAACACTATGTTTTGCCTGAAACTGGACAGTTTTCTGATAAACTGTCAAAAACCCCTGGAATGCTCTCCCTAGCCGTACGGCTACTTTGGCCAGGGAGTGCATTTTCCAGTTTCTTCCCTTTCTGATTGAAATGTTTGCAAAATAACCCTTTTCTGTTAAATAATTAACCAGTTTTGTTAAAATGTCAGTTTCTCCCATTTTTGAAACACACACACACACATGCATGTTTGTTAACTAACGTTAGGGAGACTCGGTCCTATCCGAGGTGACTTGGGTGACGTAAAACTCTTCCCAGGGCGTAACCTGACCTCTGAACTAATAGAATCTCTAACCTTTCCATTTGTTGGGTTAAATAATTAACAAATGTGGCGACTCCGTTATGTTTTGCGTGATAACCGTGTTTGGTTTTTCGGCATTCGAAACGAAAACCCTTCGTTTCCTTCGTCACGGGGCGGGATCCTTACAGCGGCGACTCTGCTGGGGAGTAAAGTGTTTGTAAACTTCTTTTTAGAAGATTTGAGAGCACTTTTGTGTGGGTCAAACTCCCGTCCCCCATTTTCGTTAACTTTTGTGTTTGTTTTGTTTGTGCTGTGTTTCTGTTTGAATCTTCTGGAGGTGAGACTGTTCTGGAAATGCAATAAACTGGGGCTTGATGATCAGAAGTTGAAAAACTGCAAAAAATAATTACCAGGATGCTATAGCCGTACGGCTATGTTGGGCAGGGAACAGAATGTTTCAAAATTTAACAATTTTGTGCAGGGCAGAAACATTCTGTGTCCCTTTTGCTTCTTCTTATCCAGGTTCCAAATTTACAGATTTGTTTGTGCACATTACCTTCTTCTTTTTTAGCCAAAACTTGTTTTTTAAAGCTTGGTTATGCACAAGTCTTTTTGGATATAAAATTGGGGTTTTAAGGCCTCCTTGTGCATAACCCCTTTTGTAAAGATTTTGAATCCTTTTGTTGTGCACAACTTGTTTTGAAAATGGTTTTCAAAAGGATTGTTTCTTGTGAAGTTTTGATTTCAAAGAATTTTTTTGGTTGTGCACAATTTGTTGTATATACAAGTTTTGGGTTTGTTTGTTCATATGATTCTTGCTTGATTGCTTGTATAAATAGCTTATTCATGCTTGCTCATTTTTGTTGATTATGCTTATTCATGTTTTTTCATATGTTGATTATACATCGCTCATGATTTTAGAACGAATCGAAAATTTCTATTTTAACTCAAAAGAGAACATAGAATGGCTTCACACTACTGTAAGTACCCCAATCTGAAATGACCAAATTAGAGGAATTCTTGGCACCATTCAGGGACAAACTGATAGGCCAGGACCTCACTAGGATAAATTTGGAACACAAGGACCTTTCTGGAATTAAAATATTGGAAAAATCCAGAAGGCACCATCCTTAGCCGTACGGCTACTTTGGGAGGTCACAACCCCTATAAATTGAACCCATTGCTGATCATTCCAGGGGGGAGAAACAACATAAGAAGGATTACTCTATCAAAATCACTCCAGTAGTGTGAGAGAAGAGTGAAACAAAGAGTGAAAGAGAGAAAGGAAGATTGGCTAAACCAAAATAGGTAAAGCCACCTTCTCCCCCTCCCTTCTCTTCATCTATAACTCTATTTTCTCTTTAATCTTTGTTTAAGTTTATGTTGATCTTTACATTCCTTATAAGACTTGTCCATTCAATCACTTTTATATTACTTGCAAGACTTTTCCATTCAAGCAACTTTACATTTATGCAATACTTGTCCATTCAAGCAAATATACATATATCACTCTATATTTCTCTTGTCCAAGCCATGAGATGATCCAAGGTTACCTTCATGTCTTGTGTGGAAGAGGTTCAAACCTAGATGATCATGGCTTGTTGATTGTCATTTACATTCTTGTCTAGTTAGAATGAAGCTTTTGTTGGCAATAATGATCATTTGGATGATAAAGCTTCCATCTTTATCATCCAACATTGATCAAGCTCTAAAGACCCCTTTGGGGTTACAAAGATTCAATCTTTATGTGTTAATTTGATTCCTTAAAGGTTAATAAGTCATAAAAATGCCATCTTGGTAATAAAGTTTCAATCTTTAATCACCAAATGGTCAATTTTGGAACAAAGGGCAAGTTCATCAACTTTTCTCAATTTTCTCCAAAGATTGCTTATGATCACACCCAAATACTTGTTTTGGGGACTAAGTGATGATCATTTAGCATAGGAATGTTGTATCTAAACTTACAAAGTGTTTTAAACAAACTAGAATCAAAACAGTTCCGCCCAGTTTCAACAGAATGTTCTGTTTCTGCTCTGAAACTGGACTGTTCTTGACTGAACTGTAAAATCCCAGGAGACCACCTGTCCATCCGTACGGCTATGTTGGGAACAGGGGGAAAAATGTCTGTTTTGCCCTCTGATCCCTATTTTATTAATAAACAGACCCTTTCAGTTAAGTTTTTCCAAACAAAACCAATAACAGAGACTTTTTCGTTAAATACACACACACACATGCACATTTTCAAACTAACAAGGGAGACTCGGTTTTTCCGAGGCATTTTTGGGTGAACCGCAAATATGTTCTTCCCAAAGTGTAACCTGACCTCCGAACTCACCTTCTCTAACCATTTCATTTGTTTGGTTTAAAATTAACAAATGTGGCGACTCCGTTTCTTTTTTTGTTAGGAAAGTTACCCGTGTTTGGCATTTCTTCCTCATGCGAAATTTGCTTGTTTCTCCCCGAGGGACGGGATCCTTACAGTGGCGACTCCGCTGGGGAAAAGTTTGTTTCCGGACTTCTTTCTAGAAGATCCAGGGGCATTCTTGTGTGGGTCAAACTCCCGCCCCCGTTAGTTGACCTTGTGCATGCTTTTGTGTGTTTCATGTTTCTGTTTGAACTTTTTTGGGTGGATCTATTCTGGAAATGCAATAAACTGGGGCTTGGTGATCAGAAGTTGGAAAAACTGAAAAAAAATCTCAACCCTCTTGTCTTAGCTGTACGGCTACTTTGGGTAGGGGTCAGAATGTTGCAATTTAACCATTTTGTGCAGGAAGCAACACTCTGAACACCCCCTTTGCTTCTGCTTGTCCAGGTTCCAAATTTACAGTCTTATTTGTGCACATTACCTCCTTTTGTTTGGCCAAAACTTGGTTCTTAAAGCTTGGTTATGCACAATCTTTTGGGAAAATAAAATAGGTTTTCAAAGCCTCATTGTGCATAACCCTTCTTGAAAAATTTCTTTGTTTTCAAAACCCTCTTTTTGTTGTGCACAACTTGATTTGTACAAATGGCTTTCAAATGAATTGCTCTTCTTGTAAAAATGTTTGGCTTTCAAAAATTCTTGGTTGTGCACAATTGTTACATGTACAAAGTTTTGGTCCTCACTTGTTCATATTCTTTGATTGATTGCTTGTATAAATTGCTTATTCCATGCTTGTCCATATTTGTTCATATCTTGCTCATGTCTTGTTCATAATATTGAAACACGGATTGAAAATTTCTATTTTGACTCAAAAGGGAATATAGAATGACTTCACACAACGCGCACTTGACCTTGCACGTTCCAAATACCCTTTAAACCCGGGATGGATGCCAGATGCAGCTCGATTGGTGCTCTTGTTCCCTTCGAGCGCGCACGGGTCCATTCCACCTCCCCTTCCGAGCCGAGTCAACCACACATGTCCGTGACACACAAATACCGTGACTTCAGTTGGTTTTTGGTCTAGCTCACGTTGCCACATCCTTAATGCGTTTCTAAGGTTAATCATGGCCAAGTTAGTGCCCGAGTCATGACTCCTTGTGAAAGCAAGTGTGACCATGGTCAATTTTGACCCGGTCCTTGACTTACGCGTTAATGTTGACCGTAATTAACCTAAGTCATGTATTAAGGATAGGGTGACACCATTTTGTCAAGCCCTAATGAATGGTCCATACTAATCATCCTTAATCCCAAAGATAAGGTTCGAGAGCCCTCATCAAAGATGAGGTTATGCCGGAAGTCCCTTAAGTGCCTAAGACGAATCTCGACCTTAACCGGGGCTTAATCAAGATTGGAATGGCTCACGCATTGGGAATCTTGCGACGCACTAGACACTAGGTTCGTTAATTTCGGCCGGTGGAAGCCGCTTGCCCTATAGGACCCTCGCCCGGGACAGTCCATCCTTGGGAGTGTGCAAGGCAGGTGAAAAACGAGGGGTCTATAGGCGTAGTGATGGCCTCCGCTAATCCAGGATATAGAATAGTTGCGAAAAAGAAGAGGAATCTTTTCCAACCATTTAGGAATAAAAATGTGTTTTAAGTAAAGTTGAACGAATGAATAATTGCACGTGGCATGAGCTTGCTCCGTTCTTTGTTTCTTGTCTTCGACACATTCTTACGTTAATAAATATTACTTTGTTAAGTCTTTGGACGGACCCCCATTGTCCTCCAAGACCTCCGTTATGTGATTTCGTTAAGTCTTTGGATGGACCCCCGTTGTCCTCCAAGACCTCCGTTATGTGATTTCATTAAGTCTTTGGACGGACCCCCGTTGTCCTCCAGGACCTCCGCTATGTGATTTCGTTAAGTCTTTGGACGGACCCCCTTTATCCTCCAAGACCTCCGCTATGTGATTTCGTTAAGTCTTTGGACGGACCCCCGTTGTCCTCCAAGACCTCCGTTATGTGATTTTGTTAAGTCTTTGGACGGACCCCCGTTGTCCTCCAAGACCTCCGCTATGTGATTTCGTTAAGTCTTTGGACGGACCCCCGTTGTCCTCCAAGACCTCCGTTATGTGACTTTGTTAAGTCTTTAGACGGACCCCCGTTGTCCTCCAAGACCTACGTTATGTGACTTTGTTAAGTCTTTGGACGGACCCCCGTTGTCCTCCAAGACCTCCGCTATGCGATTTCGTTAAGTCTTTGGACGGACCCCCGTTGTCCTCCAAGATCTCCGTTATGTGACTTTGTTAAGTCTTTGGACGGACCCCCGCTGTCCTCCAAGACCTCCGCTATGTGATTTCGTTAAGTCTTTGGACGGACCCCCGCTGTCCTCCAAGACCTCCGTTATGTGACTTTGTTAAGTCTTTGGACGGACCCCCGTTGTCTTCCAAGACCTCCGTTATGTGATTTCGTTTCGTTAAGTCTTTGGACGGACCACCGTTGTCCTCGAAAACCTCCGCTATGTGATTTCGTTAAGTCTTTGGACGGACCCCCGTTGTCCTCCAAGACCTCCGTTATATGACTTTGTTAAGTCTTTGGACGGACTCCCGTTGTCCTCCGAGACCTCCGTTATGTGATTTCATTAAGTCTTCGGACGGACCCCCGTTGTCCTCCAAGACCTCCGCTATGTGATTTCGTTAAGTCTTTGGACGGACCCCCATTGTCCTCCGATACCCCGTTAAGATTCCCGTCAAGACCTTAGGCGCTGTCCCCTAGGTCCCCGCTAAACCCCTAAGAATAGTCCCTTAGGAAGTCAAGTCTTGGAAGGATCCCCCTTTATCCTCCCAGAATGCCAGTCAAGTCTTTAAATGGATCCCCGTTGCCACCCAAGAAGTCTGTTACAACCTTGTAAGTAGACCCCAGTTTGAATCTCGAACGGATTTAAGATCCCATTTGATCCCGTCCACCTTTCACCCCAATGGTCATTTACCATCAGTAGCATGAGCATTCGCCCAATGTTTACCCGAGCCTAAGTTGCATTCTTTCTCTGCCGCAACAAGAATGAAGTGGAAAAGAGCACCGTGTCACCGCCTGTCCAGCATTGAGTCTGACAGTTCCTCAGTCGCTACAACACCTCCACTCCGGTACCTCGGAATGACCAGCTCAGAGGAAAGCAGTTGGGGAAGTGATACCGCAGATGATCAGACCAGTCCAACCAAAGAAGAGTTGCTCCAAGCTTTAGAAGCCTCCAAGGTTAAGGAAGAGATTACCAGGTTACACCACGAGAAAGCACGGGACCGATTTGTTGATTCGATGAGACGGAAGGGTGTTGAGGTTTTGTTTCAGACAGATGGATCCATCATTGAAATTTCTGACCACGAGGAAGAGGTCGAAGTCACCCAACCTCCGAATTGCAACCAAACTCCACCCCCTCAACCTCGCGAAAACACCAAATCCCCTCATTCTCTATCCCAAAGCTTACCTCCCACTCAGGATCACTACACCTTGCCTCACCCCAGATCCAACATCACCCTTGGGTTGCCCCCCATAGATCCCCAAATACAATACACTCAAAACACCCATGTCTTACCAATCACACCGATCATGCCTCAACCATCACTCCCACGATATCTTCCTAATTATGCTCCCTCTCAGTTCGAGATATCCAATCAAATCCCAAGAACTCAGTCACCATATATGGATACTCAATCAAGCATTAGACTCCACGGAGACCCGTATCATTTCTACGGTCTGGGACCTTTTGGACCACAAGTTCATTGCATACCTCCGATGTACATTCCTATGAGCAACCGAGGTTATGAGTATGCCTACGCCCATGCACTTCCACGGAGTCCTCATGGTTCACCACAGCCGGGTAACGTATTGGGAAAGAGATGGCAAATGAAATATAAGGAACCCCTTGCCTCGAGCGGCAGTAATTCTCGTCACCACCACATCTCATCCAGAGATAAAGGAAAGACCAAACGCCAACCCAAACCCCATTTCATAAGATTTGAGGATTTCAGAATTCCCATAAGCAAGGTATTTGAGAGATTGGTTAAGCAAGGCCTCACAAAGCCCCTTGTCAACTTTCAACCCAAGAACCCCGAGAAGTATCTTGATGAGAGCAAAAGATGCGCTTTCCACAATTACCATGGGCATAATAACGACGAGTGCCCTGTTGTGAAGCGTATCATTCTGGGTTTGATTAAGGAGGGAAAGCTTGAACCCCCTCATGCCTCCTACGCAGCCAACAGCCCGAGTGTCAACATACTCAATCCTGCGACCTCTCCAAGGATCAATGAATGGAGTGATATCCTCCCCAAGGAGAAGGAGCCCGTGGTCGACATAGTCACCAATCCCAAAGTAGGAGAGACAGTTTCGGGAAGATTGACAAATTCAGTATCCAAGATGGTGGTTCCTAACATCAGCAAAGACAAAGGTGACGGAAAAAGTTGGGAAAGGATCAGTGGCACATGAAATGTCTGAAGGGCTAAATACCCCAGGTTGTGAGATTGATAATGCCGTGGTTGCCGTAACAGGGGACCAAATTTCAAAACCCCTTTCATCAACCTCCCCTTAGGAAAAGTCAAAGTCCATTGTTAGGATGTGTGATAAGTCTTTAGGAAAAGTCGGTTAAGATGTCCGTTAGGTTTAGTAAAAGTCTTGACTCCCCGGTTGACGCCATGTGGTGACCATTCTGAGTCCATTGTCAGTTTTCTTAATAAAATTATTATTATCGCCTTGTCAAAAGTTTGCAAAAATGTGTGTGAGTCTTTCACTCAAAACAAAAGTATGTCTTCAAAAAAAAAAAAAATATCTTAAAATAAAAAGATCAAGTTTTTCCTAAAAGGATAATCTGCTAATGAAGCATGCTTCTCGAATCATGGTTATAATTTGACCTTGAGATTTAAAATGCTAAAGTCATTTGCGGTTTTGTCCCCCGGAAACATCGACCAAGGAGCTCACATCTGAATTGGTGTCCGAGGCAACCGTCCACATGAGGAAGAAAAGTTGGAATACCGATTGCAAGAAAATGCTTGTGTTTTCGGAAGCCCAAAGGCGGATACATCAAATGGCCATACCCTCGCTGAATGCCATGCACGAAGGTTACGCCCCTTGAAAGGAAATCACCAAAAGAAGATGGCCAAAAATTAGCCCGGTAGTTACAACGCCAAGCCAAATGGAGGCCTCACGACATATTTTCCCGATGACACGGAACCCGAGTTCCCCATGGAAGACATGGAATATGCCGCCGACAACCCCTCCAACAATGGAAGAAGGAAACAGACCATCGCACTTCATAGGGGCCCATCCCTAAAAAAAAAAAAATGAGTCTTCCAGCCTCGTAGGATCTAGATTCTCACCAAAAGTCCTTCATGGACTGTGTCTTTTCATTTTTACAAAGGTCCAGACTTGGACATGTATGTACAAAGTTGTCTAAATAAAATAGTCATTTTCATTCTCTTCTCTCTAGACTTGAGCCATTATTTGTAATATATATTTACTCTTGAAATTGCCTTGCTTGTTATTTTCAATTGATTGCTACGTCCCCAAAATAATGAATTGACTTCTAAGCATACTAGTCAATGACGGCTCATTAAGGAGGAATGGACCTAAACACAAATGAAAAATGCTAAATGCAAACAATTAATCTTAATGTGAATAAATGTTGTGATCAATTGACATGAAGAAACCATTAATGGCAAGTCTTCCCTCATACGCATTCCCGATACACATTTCCGATACACAACCCGATACACCTTCCCGAGACAAATTCTTGATGCACATCAAAGGCATCCCGAGACAGTGAAAAGGCGAGGACGTTGTTGCTCGACCACCGAGATTTGACAGTGCTCACACGTGTGCGACCAAGCATAGGGCTTCCCGAAATTTTCAAAGTCAGCCCAATAACAGGCACGCCACCAAGGGGCTAAAGGAGCCAATGCCCGAGAAAGCGAGCTGGGGCCAATGTTTACCTCCTCCAAAAAAAAAAAGGGAGAAGAGGGAAAGGAAATGAGCATATGCAAAGAGGAAGTTTGCCTCAAGAGCTCGTCGCAAAAGGTCCACCCCCAAGAGTTCACATAAAAGGAGGGTTCACCCCAAAAGGCCCGTCCCAAAGAGTTCACCACGAAGTGGAAGGATCTACATCAAAGGATCAACAACGTCCTCCGAGACAACGTGAGAAGAAAGCCAATTTCAGCAAAAGACGGCCAAAGGCCAAACTACGGCGACCTGAGCTCCTCAAACTGAGGGGAACGTAGGCAACCTTCGGGTCCGGTCACAGCATGAGAAAGAACGGTCAAACCATGGCTTTCCCAAAGTAGCCAAACCTCTCCCCCTTGGTCCCATCAATGACCAATTTACTAGACAAGGACCAATTCCCCATAAACACCTTTTGATCTTGCCATTGATCAAATCTTAATCCTAATTGATCACAACATTTATACATGTTAAGGCTAATTGCTTGTTATAATCTTGACTTAATAATGAACATGGTCCATCCAAGCAATAATTTTGATAATTTTAACCAAGACAAATTTCAAATGTCTCGACAAGTCTTCTTCTCTACATCCTAGGAAAGAGCTAAACACTTATGTTCTGTTAAGCAGGGGCTTCCTCCTATTTCATGATACAATTGAGGGACTCTCTCCCGCCTAAATAAATGCCCCTGCTTGTTTTCTCCAAAAGACATCTTAAGTCCCCGTCCCATCGAGTCGGCTGGGTCACTCATAAAATAAAAAAGAGGCACAAAAAGAGTAGCCCGCTAGGTTGAAAACCCATAAAGGAGGCCTAGGCAATAGACAGGGTGTGCCATAAAAGACGCAAAAAAGTAGCCCGCTAGGTTGAAAACCCGTAAGGGCGGCCTAGGCAAAAGAAAGGGTGCGTCATGAAAAAGGGATGGGTTCCTAACCTCACTTCAAAGGTCATGTTGGGTCTACGCCAACGCCAAAGGTCGAAAGATGATATCGTGTCTACGCCAGCATCATAGGTCGAAGGACGACATTGGGGCTACCTCCACACCAACGACCACAAGGGCATGGGGCTACCTCCATAAAGACATGGGGCTACCGCCACAAAGACATGGGGCTACTTCCACAAAGACATGGGGCTACCCCGACATCGATGACAACGAGGACATGGGGCTATGCCACCACTGACACCAATAAGGACATGGGGCTACCTCCAACATCAACAGCGAGAAGGACATGGGGCTACCCCAATATCAATGACAAAAGGGTTCCCTATACCCGATCACTGCTATGAAATGGACAAAGCTCCAAGGGACTTTATGCATGACAAACCTCATGGTTAAGTTAAAATAATTTTTTTTTGACTAACATGCTTCGTTAAAAGATTTGCCTTTAGGAATAAGCATTTTTAAGCTTGCCCTTTTGGCCTCATTTATCAAAAAACAATGTTTCAAGAAAAATGCTTTCGATCTTCTCTCAAAATGATTGGACTTTTTTTTTCATCCACAAAGTGTCTAAAAGGTCACCCATAGGCTTCCCCTGGTGTCAAGAAAGTGTGTCAACCTTCCCGTAGAGTTGAGTTGACCAAAGTTCAAACTTTGACCAAAGAGGTCAAGTTAAAATTTTCCCGGTCAAACTCCCCAAAGATGGAGTTGACCCAAGTCAAGTCTTGACCCAGAATGGTCATTTTAGGATAAAGTGTTTGTCACGGCAGTCCAAGATGACGTAAGACCATCCTTGTTAGTCAACCATCTCGTAGTTAGTGTTGACCAAACCTTTAGGATTGACCAAGTGAAAGTTAAATCCATTGTTGTCCCCGGCAGTCCAAAATGACGTAAGACCATCCTTGTTAGTCAACCATCTCGTAGTTAGAGTTGACCAAACCTTTAGGATTGACCATTGAGAGTCAAATCCGTCGTTGTCCCCAGCAGTCCAAAATGACGTAAGACCATCTTTGTTAGTCAACCATCTCGTAGTTAGAGTTGACCATGCCCCGGCAGTCCTTCGTAAGTCCAGTTAAGAAGTTAAAATTTGTGTGAAAAGTCCCGGCAGTCCTTTGTAAGTCCAGACTTGTGTGAAAAGAACCGGCAGTCCTTCGTAAGTCCAGCCATTTAGTCAACCCTCTCCCATAGAGCCAAGTTGGCCATGCCCAACCCTCTCCCATAGAGTCAAGTTGACCATGTCCTGGCAGTCCTTCATAAGTCCAGTTATGAAGTTAAAATTTGTTTGAAAAGTCCCGGCAGTCCTTCGTAAGTCCAGACTTGTGTGAAAAGAACCGGCAGTCCTTCGTAAGTCTAGCCATTTAGTCAACCCTCTCCCATAGAGCCAAGTTGGCCATGCCCAACCCTCTCCCATAGAGTCAAGTTGACCATGTCCCGGCAGTCCTTCGTAAGTCCAGACTTGTGTGAAAAAATCCGGCAGTCCTTCGTAAGTCCAAACTTGTGTGAAAAGAACCAGCAGTCCAAAATGATTAAGACCATCCTTGTTAGTCAACCATCTCGTAGTTAGTGTTGACCAAACCCTTAGGATTGAGGCGCTAAGTTCCTCACCCGACCTTGAACGGTCGCCCTTAGGCTTGAGACGCTAAGTTCTTCACCCGACCTTTTACGGTCGCCCTTAGGCTTGAGACGCTAAGTTCTCCACCCGACCTTGAACGGTCGCCCTTAGGCTTGAGACGCTAAGTTCTCCACCATACCTTTTAGGGTCGCCCTTAGGCTTGAGATGCTAAGTTCTCCACCCGACCTTTTACGGTCGCCCTTAGGCTTGAGACGCTAAGTTCTCCACCCGACCTCAACGGTCGCCCATAGGTTTGAGTCGCCTTAGAATCTCTCACCCCTCTTCCGAACTACGCTAGGCTTGATTCCCCGCGAACGGGATACGTAGGAATCCTATACCCCTAGGTCCATCTATTGGAATCAAATCGGCCATAGCCGTCACCCAGTCAGATTGGGATGCCTTATTTATCGACAACCCCGCTTCTCCAAAGCGATGTTGCCGAGGGGCTCTGTAAGTACCCCAATCTGAAATGACCAAATTAGAGGAATTATTGGCACCATTCAGGGACAAACTGATAGGCCAGGACCTCACTAGGATAAATTTGGAACATAAGGACCTTTCTGGAATTAAAAAATTGGAAATATCCAGAAGGCACCATCCTTAGCCGTACGGCTACTTTGGGAGGTCACAACCCTTATAAATTGAACCCCTTGCTGATCATTCCAGGGGGAGAAACAACATAAGAAGGATTACTCTGTCAAAATCACTCTAGTAGTGTGAGAGCAGAGTGAAACAAAGAGTGAAAGAGAGAAAGGAAGATTGGCTAAACCAAAATAGGTAAAGCCACATTCTCCCTCTCCCTTCTCTTCATCTATAACTCTATTTTCTCTTTAATCTTTGTTTAAGTTTATGTTGATCTTTACATTCGTTGTAAGACTTGTCCATTCAAGCACTTTTATATTACTTGCTAGACTTGTCAATTCAAGCAACTTTACATTTGTGCAAGACTTGTCCATTCAAGCAAATATACATATATCACTTTATATTTCTCTTGTCCAAGCCATGAGATGATCCAAGGTGCCCTCCATGTCTTGTGTGGAAGAGGTTCAAACCTAGATGATCATGGCTTGTTGATTGTCATTTACATTCTTGTCTAGTTAGAATGAAGCTTTTGTTGGCAATAATGATCATTTGGATGATAAAGCTTCCATCTTTATCATCCAACATTGATCTAGCTCTAAAGACCCCTTTGGGGTTACAAAGATTCAATCTTTATGTGTTAATTTGATTCCTTAAAGGTTAATAAGTCATAAAAATGCCATCTTGGTGATAAACTTTCAATCTTTAATCACCAAATGGTCAATTTTGGCCCAAAGGGCATGTTCATCAACTTTTCTCAATTTTCTCCAAAGATTGCTTATGATCACACCCAAATAATTGTTTTGGGGACTAAGTGATGATCATTTAGCATAGGAATATTGTATCTAAACTTACAAAGTGTTTTAAACAAACTAGAATCAAAACAGTTCCGTCCAGTTTCAACAGAATGTTCTGTTTCTGCTCTGAAACTGGACTGTTCTTGACTAAACTGTAAAATCCCAGGAGACCACCTGTCCATCCGTACGGCTATGTTGGGAACAGGGGGAAAAATGTATGTTTTGCCCTCTGATCCCTATTTTATTAATAAACAGACCCTTTCAGTTAAGTTTTTCCAAACAAAACCAATAACAGACACTTTTCCGTTAAATACACACACACACATGCACATTTTCAAACTAACAAGGGAGACTCGGTTTTTCCGAGGCATTTTGGGTGAACCGCAATATGTTCTTCCCAAAGTGTAACCTGACCTCCGAACTCACCTTCTCTAACCATTTTCATTTGTTTGGTTTAAAATTAACAAATGTGGCGACTCCGTTTCTTTTTTCGTTAGGAAAGTTACCCGTGTTTGGCATTTCTTCCTCGTGCGAACTTTGCATGTTTCGCCCCGAGGGACGGGATCCTTACAACTACGCGCACTTTACCTTGCACGTTCCAAATACCCTTTAAACCCGGGATGGATGCCAGATGCAGCTTGATTGGTGCTCTTGTGCCCTTCTAGTGCGCACGGGTCCATTCCACCTCCTCTTCCGAGCCGAGTCAACCAAACTTGTCCGTGACACACAAATGCCGAGACTTTAGTTGGTTTTTGGTCTAGCTCACGTTACCACATCCCTAATACGTGTCTAAATTTAATCATGGCCTAGTTGGTGCCCGAGTCATGACTCCTTGTGAATGCAAGTGTAACCATGGTCAACTTCGACCCAGTCCTTGACTTATGCGTTAATATTGGCTATAATTAACCTAAGTCATGTGTTATGGATAGGGTGACACTGTGTTGTCGAGCCCTAATGAATGGTTCATACTAATTATCCTTAAGACCATGGATAATATTTGAGATCCCTCATCAAAGATGAGGTTATGCCGGAAGTCCCTTAAGTCCCTAAGATGAATCTTGATCTTAACCGGGGCTTAATCATGATTAGAATAGCTCACGCATTGGGAATCTTGCGATGAACTAGACCCTAGGTTCGTTTCTTTTGGTCGGTGGAAGACGCTTGCCCTATAGGACCCTCGCCCGGGACAGTCCATCCTTGGGAGTGTGCAAGGCAGGTAAAAAACGAGGGGTCTATAGGCGTAGTGATGGCCTCCACTGATCCAGGATGTAGAATAGTTGCGAAAAAGAAGAGAAATCTTTTCCAACCAACTAGGAATAAGACGTGTTTTAAGTAAACAAGAACAATAAATGCTAAGCCTTTGAACTGTGCACTAACGTTTGTTCGTGTGGCAAGACTGCCTAATAATGATCAAAAGAATAAACAAAAATTCGTTTTCTGAAAACCAAAATTGTTAAATTCATCCAAAATGCATGGCTTGGGCTTCCCCCACAAAAGGGTCAAACTTGTTTTCTCCTTTGAGTCAATGTCTCGTTTGTGTCGAGTTCCGCCTTACTCAAAGCATGGCTTTTCGAAAATCCTTTCACGGTACCCTTAGGGCTTGTCGGTTCTTTGTGCCATAGGAGGTAATTGAAGCCCACCTCGAAGGCATCGAAAGGGTTATAGATTCTCTACAACAAATGGTAAGGAGACTGGAATACGACCAGGGTCGTCTATTGGGGATTGTTGCTAGGATGCAAGAGAAGCAAGCTCCAGATTTGGAAGAAGGAATCCAAAAGATGTGGGTTAAGATGGTGCATCCATGTCTTCGTGAGCTGTTGAAAGACCGTGAGAATGATTGGCACCAAGAGAGGAAAAGCGTATGAGATGAAATGAGCTCGCAAAGACGTATCCAACGAGAAGACATGAAAAATGTCCAGGCCTGCATGCACACGGTGGTGGATGCAATCCTAGACATCAGGGCATACCTCAGAAATCACCCTCACCTTAAAAATCCCCCTGTTGGGCTCGTCTCAAACAACCCTTCCTTCGTCGTTCCCGTCAATGCCCAAATGACCCCGGGACGCCAGGAAAGTCTACCTCCCCAAAACCAAACCCCAAACGGAGGCTTGCCACAAAAAAACAGCCGACTTTGTCCCATAGCTCCCAAACCCTCTCACCGCCACTATTGCCTCTTTCGCGAGTTGGGAACCCCAAGAGCCTCTCTACTTGATCAATTACTCAAGGAGGGAAAGATCACATTGCTCAACCCGAGCGTAATCTCAACAGAGCACCCCAATTAACGGTCCGATGAGACCCTATTTTACCGCTACCATCAAGGGGTAGGACATTCCACCGGGGCCTGTGATACCTTGAAAGACAAAATCCAAGTGCTCATCGACAAAGGTGTCATCACAAGAAATGAGACAAATGGGTTTGAGTCGAAATGTAAGGAGTTGGAACAAGGAAAGAAAGAATTATTAGGAGTGGCTTAGTGTCTAGGTTCTAGAGGGTCCCCAAAGTCCGTTGTGGACATAGTCTTTTGTCTTTTTTGCTTTCCCAAAAGGCCCTGCGAGGCAAGAGTATGTAAAGAGCCACGGGTTTGGCCATGGTTGAGTCAATGAATGGTGGAATGGTCGAGTCAATGTAATCAATAGTCGAGTCTAAAGTTGTAAAAATTGAGTCTTCCGTGAAATGAAATGAATCATTTTTACTTCTATTCTCTCTAGACTTGAGGCATTATTTGAAAATTACATTAACTCTTCGAATTGCTTTGATTAATGTTTCAAAATGATTGCTATGTCCCCAAAATGACGAGTTGACTCCCCAAACATAACAGTCAACAACGACTCATTAAAGGATGAATGGACCTAAACATAAAAGGGTGCTAAATTCAAACGATTAATCTTGATGTGAATGAATGTTGTGATCAATTGGCATGAAGAAAACCATTAATGGCAAATCTTCCCCCATACACTCTCCCGATAGACAACCCTATACATCTTTCAAAGATAAATCCCTGATACACGCCAAAGGCATCCCGAGACAGTGAAAAAGTGAGGGCGTTGTTGCTCAACCACCAAGGTTTAACCGTGATCACGTGTGCGCAATCAGGCAAAGGGCTTCCCGGACTTTCAAAGTCAGCCCAAAGTGACAGGCACACCACCAAAGGGCTACAAAGGATCTAATACCCGAGAAAGCGAGCTAGGGCTAGTGTTTACCTCCTCCTAAAAAAAAAAGAGGAAAAGGAAGTGAATGTACAAAAAAAAAAAAAATTGAATGATGAGAAAAAAAAATGAATGAATGGAAAGGAGGAGAGGAAATAGCAAAAATGAATGTTTGCCTCAAAAGGCCCGTTCACCCCAAGAGGTCCATCTCGGGGAGATTGCCGCAAAGCAAAGTGAGCAACAACGTCCTCCGAGACAGCAAAAGGAAACCAATCCCGGCAAAAGTTGCCCAAAAGCAGAACTACGGCGACCTGAGCTCCTCATATCGAGGGGAACGTAGGCAACCTTTGGGTCCAGTCATAGCGTGAAATGAATCCATCGAGCCTCGGTCCTCCTAAAATGACCCGGTTCTCTTCCCTTGGTCCCGTGAATGACCAACCTCCTGGTGTAGATACCCCGGGAAACCACAACTTGGCTAGAGCGGTGAATTATCCTAGGATGTCTAACTTGTTTTAGATTGTTTAGAGTCACCACCTATGTTTTTAAATGAACATAAGAAAAACCTAAAAAGAGCCAATTTTATGTACAAAACCAGAGATTCGGGAGAGAAGGGTTCGGGGGTTAGGTGACGGAGTGGGAAGTACTTAAACACCCACTCCGCCCCGCTTACGCGGGTCTTGCTACTATTGGTGTTCTAATATTTACATGTCCTTCAATTAATTAAATAGAAATGTGCTAACAATTGTGATGAGAAGAAAAGGGGAAATAAAGGGGAAATAAAATAGAATTGTTTTATTTATTTAAAGATAAAGATTACATGTAACAAGCAATGTTAAAGAATTACATTAAGAGATGAAGAGAAATTAACATGGTGAATTAAAGTTAAGATTAAAATGTAGGGAGATAACCTTAACTAACTTCAATATGTGAAGTAGTCATGTTGGTCATGTCCCATTAATGGGGATTGCATACATCAAGAAGAAGAAAACAAAGGAAGAAAATGGAGTTGTACCTTGAGAAAGAGGACTTGGAACCTTGACTTGAAAGTGTTGTTGTTGTAATGAAATTGTTGTAGAACAATTTGTTGTATAGAAACTCTTGTTGGAGAATTTGTGTAGAGAATTGTATATAGTGTAGGTGTAGTGAAAATGTGAGATTAAGGTCCCAAGAGTGTAAAAAGAGTCCCTTTCTAAGGTAGAAGATGATGGTTTTTATAGGTAAAAAAAGAGAGGGAAAGGTTGGAGGGAAAATGATCAATTCATGTGAAATGGAATTGACCAATCAAGAATAAGATAAATAAGATAATAAATAAAAGAGAATAAAAGAAAATCAAATAATAAATGAAAGAAATATTAGTTTTTTGGGAAAAGGCTAAGAATATGGGATTGGGAGTTAATGAATAAAGGGGGGATGAATGTGGATGTAAAAAGAGGCTCTTTTGTGATCAAGAAGAGATGTGGTAAATAAGAAAAGGGAGGGGAAAATGGTGCAATCTGTTACTGCCAAAGTGGGAAGCGCGCGGGTCAGACTTTTGGGGCGGGACGCGCGCGCGGCTCACTGACAGTGCCGGAAGCGCTCGCGGGTAAAAATGACAGAATGACAGAAATGACTCTAAAGTTAATTCTGTTATGCAGTTTAGTCCAAAACTAACGGAATCAGTTAGGAACTTAACCGAAGTAACAGAAATCAACAAAAATAAGTTAAATAAAAATACTTTGTATGCAATCGGGGTGAGAGGTCCAAGGCGGGGTGTCTACAGAGCCCCTCGGCGACGTGGACTGCAAAGAAAAACGCATCGACGAAAGTAAAAACACCCGCCGAGGACATCGACATAAAGAAAAAGAAAGAAAAGAAAGCAAAGACTCGATGGAAGCAGTAATTTGAAATTGCTAGAGATAGGGGTGCGCTCCCTGTGTGAGCGTCTTTTGTTGGTAGAGGGGGTGGCATGATCCGTTGGTAAACCTGCCGGCTGAATCCGTTAAGTGAGGCCGTTAGTGAACCCTTGAATGAGGCCGTTAGTGAACCTTCGAATGAGGCCGTTAGTGAACCTTTGAGGAGGCCGTTAGTGAAATCCGTTGATGAGGCCGTTAGTGAACCTTTGAGGAGGCCGTTAGTGAACCTTCGTTGACGAATCCGTTAGTGAAATCCGTTGATGAGGCCGTTAGTGAACCTTCGAGGCCGTTAGTGAACCTTTGTTGACGAATCCGTTAGTGAAATCCATTGATGAGGCCGTTAGTGAACCTTCGAGGCCGTTAGTGAACCTTTGTTGACGAATCCGTTAGTGAAATCCGTTGATGAGGCCGTTAGTGAACCTTCGAGGCCGTTAGTGAACCTTTGTTGTCGAATCCATTAGTGAAATCCGTTGATGAGGCCGTTAGTGAACCTTCGAGGAAGCCGTTAGTGAACCTTTGTTGACGAATCCGTTAGTGAAATCCGTTGATGAGGCCGTTAGTGAACCTTTGACGAATTGCTGCTTTGAAGCCGTGTGCTGTTTGGCGTTGCAGTTGACTTTTGCGGGGATGCGGGCATGGTTGACTGTGGACCATTTTCTGCTGGGGATGAAGTGCCTCGAGTTGCAGATGCTGTTTGACTTCGCGGTGGTACCTGTTATGTGCTTTGCAGGTATATGTGCTAGTGCAAGAAGATGCATGAAGTGTGAAATGAAGAGAGAAATTGTGCTCGTGGTGCAATGTGATTTGAAAGCAGTTTTGCATGAGAGAGAGATTTGCGAGAATGAAGAAATTGCTTTTGTGTGCTGTGTGATTTTGAGGAAAGTATTAATGAATGATGTTCATACCTTCACTTACCATGGCAGCTTGATTCGGGATGGAGATGTTGTGGCTTTGATGAAGATGATGAACTGCTTCTGTTTTCGATGGAATGTTGGTGAGATGACATTCTGAATGAGGGGTTAGTCGTACCAACGGTTGCTTACGTATCCTTTTAAGGGAATCAGACCAGCGTAGTTCAAGGATGATGGAGAATGCTGGAGGAGAAGCTAGGAGCAAAGCAAAGTAAAGCACATACTTTTTCACATAGAAGGAGAAAAAGAAAAAGAAAAATATTTTTTTTTTTTTTTAGATTATAAAGGAAAGAATATGCACACATGTGAGGAAAAGATTTTTTTTTAGTTCGTGGGTGAACCATTTTAACCATTATGTGCTTGTGAAGCCAACCCAAGATCAAGTCATGTTCAGTCGAAGTCCGGATTGCCTCGCTTGAGTTCTGTTGTCGCCGGTGTGCCCAACGAAGATTGATGTCTAGCCCCAAGAGATTTGTCGATTATGGGGCTTCAAAAGGCTTTTGATGCCGAGATGAGGGGTTGCTGATTGTAAAGCCCCTAGAATGCCTTTGATGCCAAATTTTGAGGGACTTGCATAGCTCCAAGATAAATCAGCTCTTGGCCCATTCGAGTAAATCGCCCTTTGTTGTTGTAGTGAGCAAGCCCCAAGAGGAGATCGTTGATGCCAAGCTTCGAGAGATTGCAAAGCCCCAAGTGTCGTGGGCTTGTAGATGGCGGGATGTGAAGACCTTTCATTGTAAAGCCCCAAATTATCTCGTGATTGGCTCGGCATTGAGAGCGGATGTACCGTTTGGTAGAATTCTTACCGAGGAGATGAATGGCCTCATTGTGGTCGATACCCAAAAGGCTGAGGGCTTATGTCAAAGGATGCAGTAATGTCTTACAGTGCCGTCGAGGTCGCGGAGGATAAGGTCTTGGCGTGATAAAGTCTCAAATGAGTATGCTTGCTTGACTCTTCTTGAGTTGAACTAATGACGGATCTTCGGATACAACTAGTGCTGTGGCCCAACTTTATCTGAGTTGCACCTTGTGCTTTTGATCTTGGAGAAGGGGGTGCTGAATTGCAGAAACATTGGGATTGGCCGTGGCATTTCCCACTATAACCCTGTTTTGATTAGAGTTTAGCATATTGAATCTTTTTCCTTTTCTCTAAGACTTCCTTCAAAATCTCGCCATGAGTTCTAACAAAAATCATCAACTTCATTCATAACATCGGAGTCTTCATTTAAAACCAAGAGGCCTTTGACTTGAAGTGTTGAGAGACCCTTGAATCTTGATTGTTCTCATGGAGCCATAAGACTACTCCACATTGCACTTGCTCGAGTATTGTTGCCCAAAAGACTGTCGGTCGCGAAGCCCTAATACTGCCCTTTGCTTGAATTACTGTAATGCCGTAGCCCAAAATATTGTAGATTGCGAAGCCCGTTGAGACCTTCGGTGCCGAATTGAGGAAGCTTCCAATGTTGCATATGACTTGGCTGGGGATACTGCTGGGGAGTTAATTGCTCTTTGCCGAGGGAGCCTTTAAGACTTGACCGTAGCCCCTAGAGTGCCATCATTGATTGCGAGAAAGGTCCACCCTTGATTGGGGAAACGAGCACGGGCACACATGACAAGAGGGCTTTTTGACATCCCTTTTGAGGGACTTTGAGGATAGTCTCACACATCTTTCTTGAGCATAGCCCCTAGGGCGTATTGATTGCCAAATTAAGCAAAAGAATCCCTTGTTCTTGAGTCACATAGCCCCTAGGGCGTCACCATTTGTTGAGCAAAGCAAGAGTGACTCGTCCTCGTGTGAGGGAATAAACATGAGAGGATATGGTAAGAGCTACTCCATTTCTCGGGAGCCTTTCGGCGTACTTTAGAAGCACATACTTGAAGAAGCCTTGAAAACTGAGACACATGTTGTTGCTATTTGCTGCCCAAACCAATTGACTAGCTAGGGATTATTTGTGTAACCTCGTGCCCTTTTATGATGGGCTTGTTCTCGGATGGATCTTGGTTACCACGGGCCTTATTTTCATGAACCCAAAAATGCACACTGCTGGAGAATGATGCCGATAACCCACGACAACTAGGGATGGCAACGGGCCGGGTACGGGCCGGGTTTTACCAAACCCGAACCCGAACCCGAGGTAACACTACTAGCACCGAACCCGGCCCGGCCCGATTATGGTAAACCCGCGACCGGTCCGAACCCGACCCGTCTCAATTTTTTTTTTTTTTTTATATATATATATATATATATGTAAATGAAAGTATGAAACCCTAGATATGTGAAAATGGTCTTATATATTCCAGGTTGGAAGGTGATTATGGCTTGTATTAAGGGCAGAATAGGAATAACACATGTAATAGTGCTAGGCGGGTCGGGTCGGGTCGGGACCCGCTGGGTTTGACCAAACACCCGAACCCGACGGGTTTAGAAAATTCACTACCAAACCCGCCCGTCCCGGGCCGGAATGTCTCGGAAACGGGTCGGGTTCGGCGAAATTGCCATCCCTAACGACAACCTTTGATGGTGCTATATCTTGTCGAGCCTTTTGCAATCCAAAGTTGACTCGGTGGGGAATTGACTTGCTGAGGAGATTCAATGTAGAACTTATCTTCTTTAGAGGCCGGGGATCTCCATTTCTCTTTCCCTTCTCTCTCTCACTCTCTCATTTTTTTTTTTATGACGCACCCTGTTTTTTGCCTAGACCGCCCTTTCGGGTTTTCAATCTAGCGGGCATCTCTTTTGCGTCTTCATCATTTTTTTTGACTCAATTGATGAGGAAGTGTGCATTGACTCTAGCTGAGGAGATAAGACATGTGATTTTGCGGTGGAGACCTTTTGTCACTAATGATGAGTGACATTGACTTGACTAGGGAAGTGTCCCTAGTATTGACATGTATTTTTTATTGAATTGAATGACTCGCGAAGGCAAGTAAGTCATTAAGAGAGAAGAGAAGGAAAGCCCCAATTTGATTGCAAGAAATTGGGAGTATGCAGAAAGAATAGAAGTCCTTAGACTCGACAAAGAACGCGAAATGATTCCAAATCTAAGAAAGTTGTTCAATCTTTTTGGTGATTAATTCATTGGCAAATGAATCGGACAAAGATGTCTTGACAAGTTCGAGATGAAGGCCGATCACCATAACGCGCTAGGGCTAATCATTTCTTCTTTCTTGCATGAGACCGGACCCGCAGGTTGCCTACGTTCCTCCAGTGTAGAGGCTCAGGTCACCGTAGTTCTTGTGGATTCTCCATTCTTCGTGATAGAATTGTTGCTTCGTAGCTTCGTCCTTTGTTGGTGGATGATGATGTTGATCTTCTTTGATTGAGGGGGATTTTTTTTTTGTGCTCTAACTTTTGCCTAGGCTGATTTGATGATTTCAACCTAGCGAGCTCTTTTTTTTTTTTTTTTTTTAATCCCCCCTTTGAAACATTGCTTGATTTTTGTCCATGGTTGTTGCTTCACCTTTGATGTCTTGGCTTTGTCTTCGTCGTTGATGATGTTGCCTTCGTCACAATGTTTAGCCCCTAGGCGTTCAAGTGATGGCCTTCATTCCAAAACTCGTTTAGACATCTTTTCATCATTTTGCCAAGAATTAGATTGAACAACTTGGAAGAGTGTATGAGGACAAGAACGACTTTTATTTGATGATGAGACTTGACTCAAAATTTCACATTAATTGGACAAAGAAAACTTAATGCACACTTAAGAGGACTTTGACTCTTTTTTTTTTTTTTTTTTTTTTTAAATCCTATTTTCTAAGTAGAGAAAGAGAAACAAAGATTGTTGTCGTAGTCCCCATTGTCGTTGTAGTCTTCCATGTCACTACATTCGTCCATGTCGTTGCTCGGATTGCTCGGGAACCCTTCATCGTTGAAGCTTGTCTCGTAGGAAGACTCGGCCATTTCTCGGAGCAAATCGTCAATTCTAATTCCCGCATCATACATGCTTTCAAAATCGGAGTGAAAAGCCCCACTAAGATTAGTGCGGTAGTCCATTTTCAAACACTTCAAGAAGATGTCCATTTGTTCCTTCTTGGAAGGCCTATCAACCATCTCGGCTAGCTTGTCGTTCCAACGGTGATAGAAGCCCCCAAATGATTCATCACCCATTTGCATGGTGCTTTCCAATTCTTTCTTGGTGAGACGGAACATGGAGTTGCCTTGGTATTGTGACTTGAAGGCAAGCATAGCGGCATCCCAATTGAGGCGGGTGGAAATCGGAAGAACCATGTACCAATCTTTTGCGACCCCATCGAGAGTAAGCGGGAAGCATTGTGCCATTATTTGAGGAGACACTTGAGCGTCGGGGCAAGAGGTGCCTTTTAACTTGCCAATATTGGGCATCTTGAATTTTTCGGGAAGAGCCTCCATTGTGTTCATGAGGAGGGAAGCTTGATGGAGATCGGTGCTCGGGCCCTTGTGCAAATTTAGCCCACTAAGCCTTTGGTCAATGTAGGACATGAGAGTGTTGACCAAACCGGTATCAATGCTTTGGACCTTTCCTTCATTCGTGATCCCCTTTAATCGGTTCTTGAGTTGAGCAACTTCTTTCTCGTGGACCGTTTTCACATGCTTGTAACGAGCTCGCCATAGATCATCCTTGCGGCGGACATTCTCGGCTAGTGTATCAACTTGCTCTTTCAATGCTTCCACCATGCGGAATAACCCTTCGTTGGACACGGGAATGCCGTTGTCGTTGCCATTTGAAGCCATTGGACCTATGGAGAGAACACGGTTGATCTTAGGATGGCCCCACAAACACCTTTTGAGTAAAGTAACTTCACCCACAACAAAGGAAAAAGACTCAACCACATAAAGAAAAAGACTATTTTTTTTTATTTACAAAGTCGGAAGGACGGAGTCCTTTTTGGGGTTTCTAGAAAAATAGTGGAATCGTCACACTAGTATATAGACCTTCTCGCGGTCCCATATACTCATCGGATTCCACCACGTTTGTGATGCCTACATGTGACGGGATTAAACTAAATTAATGTAGTAAATCATACATGCGGGGACAGATTTTTATTTTCGTCCAAAATGCCCACTTTTGGGGACGGAGTTTTATTTCGTCCATTGCAACAAGTTGGCATGTATGATTTGAAGACATTAGTTTAGGGAAATCTCGATACATGAAAAACCGACTTGAGTCACGGAGCGTTAGACCCTAGACTAGAATTGTGTGGCTTATGCTCGGCTTGAATATGAGGCTCAAAGGTCACCCCCGGCATGTAGTCATGAACTACGCCACGGGCTGAGGTTTACCGCTTCGAAAGAGCCAAGGTCTAGTGGAGCTTGAAACTTTCTAGGACGGGCCTCGACGGGTTTGGGGTTGGACTTGTGCGACTCGATAGTGAGGAATTGATAAGAATATGTGCATGTAGTGTGAGGTCTAACAAGTGACAAAATATATTTATTTTTTTCAAAGAAAGAAAAAAAAAAGAAACAAATAAGCACGTATTTACAACTCCCGAATCACCCGTGTGACCGGTAAAAATAAACAGAAAGTAAAAGAAATTGTATGCAGGCCCGGTGCCCACACACTGTCATTCTGCTCTGTTCTGCTTTCTGTGCACTGTTCTGTTTCTAGAAAATTGCCGAGAAGCGCGCGCCTCAGGGAAGTGATGTGGGAAGCGCGCGCATTGCGCAATGAATATGGGAGGCGCGCGCATCTGGGGTACCTGTCAGAATGTTAGAAGAAACTGCGGACTCAGGGGATTGCCCTGGTCCCAAATTATGTAACTTTCCCCTGTAGAAACTTTTTAGCACAGAAATATGAAATTGAAGGACAAGAAGGAAGGCGGGCGATTCTGATAATAAGGGTCGGACGTGCGCGCGTTAGGCCAAGAAGGCCGGAGGCGCGCGCTTCCTACCCTTTTTACCAGAATGCCCAGAAAACAGAAATTAGAACACCAAAAAAATGAAAACGCAAGTTTAACCCTCTAATGTCCCCAGCAGAGTCGCCACTGTAGATACCCCGGGAAACCACAACTTGGCTAGAGCGGTGAATTATCCTAGGATGTCTAACTTGATTTTAGATTGTTTAGAGTCGCCACCTATGTTTTTTAAGGAACATAAAAAAAACCTAAAAAGAGCCAATTTTATGTACAAAACCAGAGATTCGGAAGAGAAGGGTTCGGGGGTTAGGTGACGGAGTGGGAAGTACTTAAACACCCACTCCGCCCCGCTTACGCGGGTCTTGCTACTATTGGTGTTCTAATATTTACATGTCCTTCAATTAATTAAATTGAAATGTGCTAACAATTGTGATGAGAAGAAAAGGGGAAATAAAGGGGAAATAAAATAGAATTGTTTTATTTATTTAATGATAAAGATTACATGTAACAAGTAATGTTAAAGAATTAAATTAAGAGATGAAGAGAAATTAACATGGTGAATTAAAGTTAAGATTAAAATGTAGGGAGATAACCTTAACTAACTTCAATATGTGAAGTAGTCATGTTGGTCATGTCCCATTAATGGGGATTGCATACATCAAGAAGAAGAAAACAAAGGAAGAAAATGGAGTTGTACCTTGAGAAAGGGGACTTGGAACCTTGACTTGAAAGTGTTGTTGTTGTAATGAAATTGTTGTAGAACAATTTGTTGTATAGAAACTCTTGTTGGAGAATTTGTGTAGAGAATTGTATATAGTGTAGGTGTAGTGAAAATGTGAGATTAAGGTCCCAAGAGTGTAAAAAGAGTCCCTTTCTAAGGTAGAAGATGATGGTTTTTATAGGTAAAAAAAGAGAGGGAAAGGTTGGAGGGAAAATGATCAATCCATGTGAAATGGAATTGACCAATCAAGAATAAGATAAATAAGATAATAAATAAAAGAGAATAAAAGAAAATCAAATAATAAATGAAAGAAATATTAGTTTTTTGGGAAAAGGCTAAGAATATGGGATTGGGAGTTAATGAATAAAGGGGGGATGAATGTGGATGTAAAAAGAGGCTCTTTTGTGATCAAGAAGAGATGTGGTAAATAAGAAAAGGGAGGGGAAAATGGTGCAATCCGTTACTGCCAAAGTGGGAAGCGCGCGGGTCCGGCTTTTGGGGCGGGACGCGCGCGCGGCTCACTGACAGTGCCGGAAGCGCCCGCGGGTAAAAATGACAGAATGACAGAAATGACTCTAAAGTTAATTCTGTTATGCAGTTTAGTCCAAAACTAACGGAATCAGTTAGGAACTTAACCGAAGTAACAGAAATCAACAAAAATAAGTTAAATAAAAATACTTTGTATGCAATCGGGGTGAGAGGTCCAAGGCGGGGTGTCTACACCTGGATAATGACTAATTCCTCCTAAACACACTTTGATCTTGCCATTGATCAAATCTGAATCTCAAATGATCACAACATTTATGCATGTTAAGGCTAATTGCTTGAATTTTGACCTAATACTGAACAAAGTCCGTTCGAGAAACCGTTTTGATGGCATTAATTAAGGCTGATTTCGAATTCCTCGACAAGTCTTCTTTTCCACATCTTAGGAAAGAGCCAAACACGTGAATTTCTGTCCATAGGCTTCCTTCCTAAGAAAAGAGACTCACTCCTGTAAATGCCTATGTGTGTCTATTCGTGTGAGCAAGCGTGATTTTCTCTTGTCCGTGTCAGAGTCAACGATTGCTCTTGTCCGTGTCAGAAGTCGGCTAGGCCACTCCTAGAAAGAGAAGACGGTGGAAATGTGAGAAAGGGAAAAGTGATATGATTGGATGCTTAGGGAGAAGAAACCCGTGAGAAGAGCGAACCGCATCCCGAACAGGGGAAGATGCGCACCCAAAGGGAAAGGGTGAGACCCGAGAAATAGTTCCGGGCGAAGGCAAAAAACTGGGGCTGGCAAGCCATAACTGTGAACCCAAGGAATAATTCCCGGCAAGGCAAGACACTGAGGCTGGTGAGCCATGACCGTGAAACCCGAGGATTAGTTCCGGCAAGGCAACGCACTGGGGCTGGCGAGCCATAATCGTGCAATGGAAGGACCAACGAAGAGTCATGCTTTGGGTAAAATGGTCTGAGTCAAATAAGGTCTCCCATCTGTCAAAATTCCCTAAAAGTCCTCAGAAAGTTTGGTCAAAAAGTCAACCATGCTTGTATGGTCCGTACGGCTGGTTTTTCCCTGTGAAAAATTTCATATCAGCAGCTTATATCAGCTGATTTCCCACAAGTGAAACTCATTTTCACTTGTTCAAAAACCTGTCAGATACGTGTCAAGGTCTAAATAATTGAGTCCAAACACGTTTCGGGAATCCCCGACGGTCCAGAAATGACCACAAAGCCCTCTCGAGGCCCAAGCTATGCATAAATGGTGAATTTACAAATAAAAGGGACAATGTTTTAAACAACCAAAGATAACAAATTTCCATACATTGTTTTTGAATAAAACAAATCAAAAGAAAAATTGTTCAGGTTGGTGCATCCTAATCTGAGCCCGGATAAGGGTCCTCCGGAGGCGAATGAACCCTCTCCAAAGGACGAGGTGGATACATGCTGGGGTCAAAGAAGAAAATGGACTCTGCCATGCTTGAGCCTTCGCCCGAAGAGGATTGGCCCGGGAAGAAGGAAGGAGGAATCTGGAAATAAGGACCTGGATGTCTGGTCGGCAGGGGGTCCACACGCTCTAAAGCCAAATGCGCAAACGGGTCCGGAGTAGGGATGACCAAAACCGGTTCCGGGCCCGGTTCCGGTTCGGAACCGCCGGTTCCGGTTCAGCATATATGTGACCCTGAACCGGCCCGCGCTTACACCGGTTCCGGTTCCGGTCATCACAATCCGGTTCCGGTACGGTTCCGGTCCGGTTCCGGTTCAGTCCACGCTACCTTTTTTATTTTTTTTTATCATACAATAATGAATAAACATGTTAAAATTTATTAAAAGACAAGAGATTTTTATTTTATAATACACTAATGAATAAACATGTTAAAATTTATTGGAAAAAAAGGGATTTTTTTTTTTTTAATGGAAATGCCGATCCGGTTCCGGTTCCGGTCCGGTTCCGGTTCGCCATATATGTGACCCTGAACCGGCCCGCGCTTACCACGGTTCCGGTTACTCCGGTTCCGGTTTACTCCCCGGTTTGCTCCGGTTCCGGGCTTTTCCGGTCCGGTTCCGGTCCGGTTTGGCCATCCCTAGTCCGGAGCGATCTCGTGGGAGCCGGGATCACGAAGCGAATCACGGAAGGCCTCCAAATCAGCCCCGCCTAAGGTATGGCAGCAAACGAAGGACGGCGGTAGCTCCACACTCGAGGACCGACGGAAAGGCCTCTCCCCACCACTCACCAAGTTTCTGCCCGGCGCAAACCTAGATTCAGTCCGAGGCCCCTCGGAAGAGCACCCAACAAACCTCTTCAGCCACCTCTTGGCCCGTTTTATGAAGGAAGGCCTCTCCCGCAAAGCTCGCGCAGCGACCTGCACATGAAAGTGAAACTGCTCAGTGAAAAAAAACAGGGGTATATGATAAGTGTGTGCAAAGGAAATGAATGGATACATACCACTCCCTCAGGAGCATGCTCAGGTGGGGCTCCCTCTCCTGCCATAGATGTGGCCACCATGTGGACCCGGATATCTGAGTATATGTATGAGAAGTCCTACCACGTCGGGGGAGCCACCCCAGAAGCCACTACCTGCGGCGATCTCAGCCTCCGGGCCACGAAGCGTCTGCATATCTCATCAGTGATAAAGTAAGAGGCGTTCACCCCCATGAGATAGGGGTCTTCCCCTTGGTCGGCAATGGTGTTGGGAGGGTCAATAGGAGCCCTCTGCATGAGCCCGAGCTCGTGCTGCCAAAGCACCATCTCTCCCAAATAGAAAGCCTCTCCCCGGAACCCTACCAGGAGTCTCCTCTCCCGTGTAACCCTCAGAGCCTCAGATAGGACAACGCCTAGCCCTTACCCCTCATACCTTGACCAAGGAAAGAGGTTGAGCTCGGCCGACATGGCACCCCTCAGCACTGCCCTAACATCGGCATGACGGACGGAGACACATCCCTTGGATCCCCTCTTCTTGCGGGCCTCTCGAGCCCAACAGACCATGGCTGGGAATGTGATGGCAGGATCAACGGTCAGCTCCCATGGGTAGCCACCGAAGACCTCGTAGTACCAAGTCTGAAAAGAAAGGGCAAAAATCATTAAGATGCCGAAAACCAGAAAAGGGAATGAGAAGGAGAAAACAGAAAAATGAGGGAATGAAAAGAATGTACCTCCAAGGCAAACTGAAAGCAAGCTAAGGACTTGCTCGCTTTCCGGCTAAATTTGTCGAGCTCCATGTACAGCTCAGCCAACCCAGCCTCTCCCCAAGCAATACTCCGGACGGTCTTGGGGGTAGACAGGGATCCAAGCAGGGGGAACATGCATGTGGTATCGGCATTGGTAAAGAGGGTGTTGCTGAGAAGGAGCCACACATAAGCTCGCCCGAGCTGCTCCGCAGTCACCAAGCCCGCCAGGTATTCTGGAATTCTGGCCCGAATGGTCCGGTCAACATCCTGCACAGTGATACCCAAGCCCTTGGTAGGGCCCAAAAAACCGATGAGTGCCTCAACGTCCGTGGCAGAGAGCCGGTCGGTCCAAATAACTGGTCGGCCACCGAAGGAGAGCCCGGTAATAGCGGAAAAGTCTACGGGAGTCACGGTCACCTCCCCCCAGCTCAAATGAAAAGTGTGGGTGGTATCCCACCAGTGCTCGCCCAAGGTAGAGATGAGTCCCAGGCTCCAGTTAGTGCTAACTAGCTGGCCTACGGCATGAATGAATGGCACCAAGCCGGTGCCCTCTACCCACTCCCTCGGACCAGGCCCATCGCCGACAGCCTCGGGCATGGCCTCCCACAAAGAATAGCACATGTCGGGAGATCCTCTGGATTTGGGATCACCGCCCTGCAGGTAAACACAGCAAAGGTATGAATAACTCAGTTTTAAAATACCAATGCGTATGATAAATGAATATGATGAATACATCATACAAATGAATGTTTTGTGATTTTACCCCTTTTCAAATTGCGTTGGGCATTTGAGGGTATGTTTTGTGAAAAAACATGTTTTTACCCTTTTCAAATTGCGTTGGGCGTTTGAGGGTGTGTTTTGTGAAAAAAATATGATTTTACCCTTTTCAAATGGCGTTGGGCATTTGAGGGTGTGTTTTTGTGAAAAAAAAAAATGTGTGAGGTTTCATTTGAAAAGGTTTTCTCCTGTCCCGAAGGAACAAAAACCCATCCCTTTTGTGAAATTTAGTGTCCCAAATTTTCACAAGTATGCAACAATTTGTCCTAGGAAAAGTTAGCATGCACTTGAATGTTTTAAAATGACTAGTCAAGCCTAAGGTACAAGTAGTTTATGCACGAATCGCGGGACAACACGCTTTGATTTTAGAAAGTATAGCTAGGCATTTCCAAATGACGATATGAACACATGCCCATGTCCCTAGTGATCCCAATAACGTGAAAATGAAGCCAATTTTGTGGAATTGCACCTAAGAAGGTAAAAATCCCAAATTGCGTGAACATGGACCCTAGGACTAGGGAATGCACAAAATTGACAAAGATTGAGCGGGAAAGAAGGCTTACCACTCAGTCATGGCATAGATGAGCGGTAGGAAACTTGTAGAACCCCGCCTCCACGTCGTTAAGAGCAATGGTGTAACCCCGGAAATTGCGGACCATGTCGAGCCGCCTATCCGCCCCTCTTGGATAGCCTCTTCATGCACAAGCATCCATAGTATGAGCTTCGAACAATTTAGGAAGAGATCTTGGGAATCTTGATGATATTCCCTCTCAAAAAATCGACTCTCTGTGTTTTTTTCGACTGCAGTTTTGAAAGTGAGCAGACCATCCGTATGGCTGCTGTTTTGAAAAAAAAGGAGACGCCTCCTTTAGCCGTACGGCTGGTTTGGGCGAGAGAAAATCTTAGCCCACAATTTACACTTTGGCCCCTGGCGCCTTGAGCATGGTTTCCCCTAGGTTTCTAAAATAGAACTTTGGCCCCCTCTCTTTGGAAAGTGACTAAAATGCCCTCTTCGGCTCATGCAACTTGATTCGAACCTAGAGAGATTAGGTTCCCAATGAAATTATGTGTAAAACTGAAATTCCGGGCAGTCCCTAGATGGACGTAAGACCAGCTTTGTGAAATTAACATGGCCATACTTCGTAAGTCCAGTTAAGAATGTGAGAATTAGCGTTAACACGGCCGTGCCTCGTAAGAACAGGTTAAGAGTTTGAATTTGTGAAATTAACACGGCCGTTCTTCGTAAGTCCAGTTAAAAATATGAAAAAATTTCCTTTAGCCGTCCGGCGTGACGTAAGACCATTAGGTTTCGTTAGATTTGCCCTTTAGCCATCCGGTGTGACGTAAGTCCATTAGGTTTTGTGAGATTCGTCCTTTGGCAGTCTGGAATGACACAAGTCCATTAGGTTAAACCTGTCCTTTGGCCGTCCGGCGTGACGTAAGACCATTAGGTTTAGTGAGATTATGTCCTTTGGCGGTCCGGTGTGACGTAAGACCATTAGGTTCTGTGAGATTATGTCCTTTGGCCGTCCGGCATGATGTAAGACCATTAGGTTTAGTGAGATTATGTCCTTTGGAGGTCCGGTGTGATGTAAGACCATTAGGTTTTGTGAGATTTGTCCTTTGGCCGTCCGGAGTGACGTAAGACCATTAGGTTCTATGAGACTTGTCCTTTGGCCGTCCTACGTGACGTAAGACCATTAGGTTTTGTGAGATATGTCCTTGGCCGTCCGGCGTGACGTAAGTCCATTAGGTTATGTGAGGTTTGTACCTTGGCCGTCCGACGTGGCGTAAGACCATTGGATTTTGTTGCCCCGGCCGTACTTCGTAAGTCCAGGGTAGAAAGTGAAATCGTGAAAGTCCTGGCCGTACCTCGTAAGTCCAGGATGAAAGTTAAGATGTTATTGACTCGGCAGCCCTTGGTAGGGCGTAAGACCAGTATAGTCATGATTAGGTTAAGAGAACCTTTGTCCCCTGAGAGTGGCCAGGTTAGAGAAAACCTATCATTGTGACGGCAGTCTAGAGAGACGTAAGACCAGTTTTTGTAGTCGACCCTCTGCCATGAGATAAGTTGACCAGTTTGTGTAGTCGACCCTCCGCCATGAGAAAAGTTGACCAAATTGACCAATGTGTCCCGGCAGTCCTTAGTCGGACATAAGACCAGTTACCCTCGAGTCAACCCTCTCCTGATAGAGCCTAGTCGATCGAGCCCAGCCTCTGAGCCATGCCCATTATTTGAGCCTCTGAGCCATGCCCATTCCTTGAGTAGACCCTCTCTGATAGAGCCAAGTCGATCAAGTCTAGCCTCTGAGCCATGCCCATTATTTGAGCCTCTGAGCCATGCCAGCCCCCTAATCAACCCTCTCCGAATAGAGCCAAGTTGACCAAGTCCAGCCTTTGAGCCATGCCTATTCCTTGAGTCGACCCTCTCCTGATAGAGCCTAGTCGATCGAGCCCAGCCTCTGAGCCATGACCATTATTTGAGCCTCTGAGCAATGCCCATTCCTCGAGTCGACCCTCTCCGATAGAGCCAAGTCGATCAAGTCTAGCCTCTGAGCCATGCCCATTATTTGAGCCTCTGAGCCATGCCAGCCCCCTTAGTCAACCCTCTCCGAATAGAGCCAAGTTGACCAAGTCCAGCCTTTAAACCATGCCTATTCCTTGAGTCGACCCTCTCCTGATAGAGCCTAGTCGATCGAGCCCAGCCTCTGAGCCATGCCCATTATTTGAGCCTCTGAGCCATGCCCATTCCTCGAGTCGACCCTCTCCGATAGAGCCAAGTCGATCAAGTCTAGCCTCTGAGCCATACCCATTATTTGAGCCTCTGAGCCATGCCAGCCCCCTTAGTCAACCCTCTCCGAATAGAGCCAAGTTGACCAAGTCCGGCCTTTGAGCCATGCCTATTCCTTGAGTCGACCCTCTCCTGATAGAGCCTAGTCGATCGAGCCCAGCCTCTGAGCCATGCCCATTATTTGAGCCTCTGAGCCATGCCCATTCCTTGAGTCGACCCTCTCCGATAGAGCCAAGTCGATCAAGTCTAGCCTCTGAGCCATACCAGCCCCCTTAGTCAACCCTCTCCGAATAGAGCCAAGTTGACCAAGTCTGGCCTTTGAGCCATGCCTTTTTAGGAAGGGATGAATGAATATCCACCTAAGGCCCATAGGTGTGAGTAGCCTTAAAATCTCTCACCCGAACTACGTTAGGCTTGATTACCTTAAATAAGGATACGTAAGAATCCTATACCTCTAGGTCCAGCCATAGAACAAATCAGCCAAGCCGTCCTCCCATCAGATTGGGATGCTTATTTTGTCGACAACCCCGCTTTCTTCAAAAGCGACGTTACCGAGGGGATCTGTAAGTACCCCAATCTGAATTTGACCTACTTTAGAGGAATTCTTGGTACCATTTAGGGATAAACCAATGGGCCAGGACCTCACTAGGATAAACCTAATATTCCAGGACTGAACTGGAATTAAACTTAGAAAAATCCAGAAGCTCGCCAAGTCGAGTCGTACGGATGGTTTGGGCACTTGAGGGGTTGAGCCGTACGGCTATGTTGGGCACCCTCAGTCCCTATAAATTGAACCCCATGCTGATTATTTCAGGGGGGACAAAATGTTTTGTGTGTTGATACTCTGCCAGTTTGAGTGCAAAAACTGTGAGTGATACACATTTGAGTGAAAAGTGAGGAAGATAGGCCATAACCATCATAGGTGAAGCCTCCTTCTCCCCATCTTCTTCTTCATATCAAACTCGTTTTGTTATTGTTCATATTACTTGTTTACTTTGTGTTATTTCTTATTATTCTTGCAAGCCTTGTCCATTCAAGCACTTACATTTTTGCAAGTCTTGTCCATTTCAAGCACTATATATATAGATTATGCAAGTCTTGTCTTCTCAAGCTATATATATTATTGTTATATATATATATATATATATATATATATATATATATATATATATATATATATATATATATATTATATATATATATATATATATATATTATGATTATATATGTACATTGGAACCAAATCATGAGGTGATTCAAGGTTCCCTTCATGCCTTGTGTATGATTGTGGGGTAAAACCTAAAGATGATCATGGTTTGTTAAGTTTTATGTTGATTTTGTTCTTGTTTGGCCATGAGAGTCATGATTGGGTGATAAAGTTTCAATCTTTATCATCCCAACCATGACCTAGCCATAAAATCACCAAGTATGGGACATAAAGATTCAATCTTTATGTTACATTTTTGTTTCTAAAGGTTTAATATTGCATAATAAGTCCATTTTGATGGTAAAGTTTCAATCTTTACTCATCAAATGGTCATTTTGGCCCAAAGGGCATGTTCATCAACTTTTTCAAAAATTTCCCCAATAATTGTCTTGATCACACCCAAAATCTTTGTTTTTGGTGTCTAATTTGTGATCAATGACATAGGGATGATTAAATCCATGTTTTTGTTGAAGAAAATAACTGAAAATGATCATCACAGTCCAGTTTCAGCAAGAACACTATGTTTTGCCTAAACTGGACAGTTTTCTGATAAACTTTTAAAAACCCCTGGAAAGCCCTCCCTAGCCGTACGGCTACTTTTGCCAGGGAGTTCATTTTCCAGTTTCTTCCCTTTATGACAGAAATATTTGCAAAATAACCATTTTTTGTTAAATAATTAACCAGTTTTGTTAAAATGTCAGTTTCTCCCATTTTTGAAATACACACACACACATGCACGTTTGTTAACTAACGTTAGGGAGACTCGGTCCTATCCGAGGCGACTTGGGTGACGTAAAACTCTTCACAGGGCGTAACCTGACCTCCGAACTAATAGAATCTCTAACCTTTCCATTTGTTGGGTTAAATAATTAACAAATGTGACGACTCCGTTATGTTTTGCGTGATAACTGTTGGTGTTGGTGCCCTAGGCACGTTTGTTAAACGTTGTATGAGTTATCATTTATTCATAATGATAAATAGATAATAAGATTATTATTATGGATCGTGTTTGCTTATAATAATCACCGTCCCTAGAGCTTGTTAAGCCCTAGTATAAAGGCTAAATGATCATGGGATGATCATGTTAGATTTATGGGTACTTGTTTGGAACAAGGTACTGGACATGACCCGCGGTATGATATTTATGTCATGATCGATGTCATATATAAATCTCATATTAGTTATGTCATTTGAATCCTTAGACATGAAGTTATTATAGTCTTCCACTTGATGAACATTATGTTTGACATATTCAAACGCTGCCTTAACACGGTAGTTATAAAGGGTATGATTGGCATAATCGGATTCACGTAGGGAAGAATAATAAGCTAAATGGATTTGTCCCTCTTCGGAGAGATGTCAAGCTTGGGCCCCTCGAAGGAATGATGTTGATGAAATGTTTGGCCAAACTCAAATGGATTGATTGGATCAATGTCATTTGGATTATCAACATATTCGGAATCGAGAAAGTATTGAACAAAAACAAGTTGACTTGTTGACCATGACTTGTGTTCAATGACATCGAGGACAAAGGGATTATGACATGTTCTAAAGGAATACGAACTTGTATCTAGTTATACCATTTGGGTAGGTATGACGGTTTGCTAGAACCTAATCATATCTTATGGTTTCATGTTTGAACCCATTGCCAACTTAGTATAATCCTAGAGGGTCACACACAATAGAACGAATCCTAAATAAGGACTATATTGGAAATCTTGGAAAATTGGATTTTCTGGGCCTTTGGGCGACCGCCCAAATGGGATGGGCGACCGCACAAGAACTTGGGCGGCCGCACACCTCAGTTTGGGCTGCCGCACAGTACTGTCGGGGGCAGATTCCTAATTTGACTCGGAATCGAATTTTGGACGGGTTTTAACACAAGTTTCCTATTTGGAATAGGTCTTACTTGTGTATAAACATCAGAGTTCGGCCACAACTCAGACCCAATGTTTGTGCAAGCCTCCAAAGAGTTTGAGAGGGTTTTATTTTGTTCTAAGAAATCCTAGATTGAAGAACAAAATTATACACAAAGGAAATTCCATATAGTTCATATTTAATTATGAAAACGTGTTTCATAATTTGGTCTAGCAACCAAGATCAAGTGTTCTTGATATTCGTTCACGTGTGGATACCGCTAGAGGGTGAAATTCATCATCTTCAAAGTTCGTGATTCTTGCTTTGTTCGTGATCAAGATTTCAAGCTTCTATCGAATTTAAGGTTGCAAAATCAAAGGCATCAAGGGTTAGTATTCTAATATTCATATTGTTGTATTTGAGTTAATCATATGAATGGATCTATGGGCTTTGGGTTTCTATTAAATTTTAAATGCTTAATTCCGCTGCGCATGTGTCTACGAAACCCAACAGTGGTATCAGAGCCCCGTTCATGTTGATTATTTCAATACTAGATCATGTTGTGTGTATATAAATTGTTTATGTGCCAAGCATGATATGAATATTGGATTATATGATGTTTATGTGTTATGTGGTTTTATGTGGTTTATTGTTTTACAACTTTAATCGCACGATTCAATCGCAATAAATATTATGATGGATTCTGAATTGTTTGATTATTAATTCTGATTGGATCATGGTTTTAATAATCGGGGAAAGACAATTTTGAGACAAATTTTCGAACTTCAAAATTCCTTCTGATCAACTTGGGCGACCGCACAGAATAACGTGTGCGGCCGCACACTTTTGGGCGACCGCACAGTGCCTTCTGGGCGGCCGCACAGTACCAGGTTTCTGTTCTGATTTTGGTGAAAATCTGAATTTGGAATTTTCGAGAGGTCCAACCGAACCAGTAACAATACCAGGCCAGACCTGCTGATCTGGAATGGGTTTTGGGTAGCTGGTTTGGGTGTGGATCTTGGGGTTTGATTTTCCTATTTGTTTTAGTCTTGTGATTCCAAGATTGGTTCAAGGTTTGGATGGCTAATCTACGTTCATCGAGATTGTGTTTCCCAAACTTGATCGCAATCAAAGTTTCAAAGATAAAACGAAGTTATAATTATGAAGAGTTCATAATTGCTAAAATTGAGAAACAAAGTTCTTGATTCAATGATTGGAGATCCATGTGGAATTGTGAATGCAATTGGCCTACGTTCATCGAGACCATCTATTGCTTAGTTTCGGCCACATGGACTACTTTCTTGGTTTTCTTGAATTAGTGCGGAATTGTGGTTGCCTTATGGCTTAGTTCGGCCACACTTCTTGTTGTCTTGATTTGAGATGAACCAAAGTTCAAAGAGTCTCATCCTCATAATTATAGAGAAACTAATGACACATAAATGTTGTGCTTAAATTAATGATGATTAATTTAATGGCTAAACTTGATGCATAACATGTTTATCTTGTGTGCTCATAAATATGTTGTATGCTATATGGTAATGAACCTTCAAGAAAGTTTTAAGTCCTTTTGCCACGCCATGATTAAAACACTTGTTAGCGCATGGTGATTTTGATGTGGGTTCGCCTCCGCGAGGTGCATTAATTTTATTCATGTATGAGTAAGATGAGGTTCATTAATTTAATGTGGGCTTGCCTCCGCAAGGTACATTAAATTGAATGGTTTTTATACGTTTAAAATGGTTGGACTTAACAAGGCGTCAAAACAGTTTTGGGCCTAGGCAAAGATGAGATTAAACATGCTTTCGAAATTGGATCCCTAAGAATCATATGAGATATGATTGACAAGAAAATTGTCTACCTAATTAATTTAGTTTTTGAGCGGTCCGCCTCCGTGGACTCAAAAGTTAAATTAAAGTTGGATCTTAGCCCAATATCAAAAGAGTCTCATGAAAAGGATCTAAGAGTCATATGAGATATGATTGACAGGGTTGTCTACCTAATTATTTGTTTTGAGCGGTCCGCCTCCGTGACTCAAAATTAAATTAAAGTTGGATCTTAGCCCATTTAAATTATATTATACATTGGATGTATAAGAAGGTTATATAATTTAGTGGGAGTATTTTTGAAAATACATTATTTATCTCTTTAATGAGATTGGTACTTGTAAAATTTGGAAATTTTGCATGAGTTGTAGATAATGACAACTAACTTCGTTGCGATCAATCCTTGATAAGGATAAAGCTTCAAAGAGAATGGTACAAAACTTCATGGATTAGATCCTGAGCCTAAGAATCGTTCTAAGCAAGAAGATGGGTTGTACATTCTTGATGGGCCTATTCCTAAAGAACTCAATGCGGAGTAGACAATCACAAGGATCATGAGTATGATTCTAGGAGTATGAGTTGTCTATGCCCACGATTATGTGTTCTTAAACTCCAACAAAGTTTGGAACTTGTGGAAGCCTATTGGATAGGCGTGGAGTTGAGTTACATGTTTCAAAGAGCAATCTAAGCAAGAGAGGTATAAAACCATATTGCATTCACTTTTGCAAAAGGAGTAAAGGGTAATAAGTAGAACCTCACATGCTTAAGATAATGGCTACAAAGAGCATCTTGAGAAACTTGGGTGTCCAATTGGATTGGAGCAAGCCACGGATCTCATTCTTGATTCATTGTTCAAATGTTATGATCACTTAGTGATGAACTATAACATGCTTGGAATGAATAAGAATCTCTCCGAGTTGCATGATATGCTGAAAAACTGCGGAGATGAAGATAATGGAGAAGGGTTCTCCAATACTCATGGTTCATGATGGAAAGGAGGCCAAATGCCAAAAAGAAAGGTAAGGCAGACTTGTCAAGCCTAAGGAAATAATTATGGTTAAAATAATAACTCTAAATTGATGCAATTTGGTAAAGTGGCAATTGGATTGACCATCTAAAATTGTAGTCATAATTCTGGACGATCAATAAAAGAATGGTAGTGGACTACCACTTGGGATATTTATGTTATAAATGAATCCTTCTAAATTTAATTATTGGTATTAGATACCAGAATAATTAGTAAATTGAAAGACTACTTATAGTAAAGGTTGATCTATGAATGATAATGATGCAAGAGTTGGAACATTATTCATAGAACACTTGTAAAGTGGCTTTACTAATGAAGTAAGAAATATTATTTTTGTTATAAGATAATGAAGGATATTTATTTTTATTTGGAATAAGAAAGGTGCTTTATTTATTATGATTTACTTCATTGTGTTATCATATAAATAAATCTTATATCCTAAATCTTGAAGAACAAAGTGATAAAGACTATAACATAAATAATTAAAATTCTTTATGCATTATTGTTTTGATCAAATAAATAAAAGATGCATATCTAAAATTTCATGAGACGGAGTTTTAAGTCATATGATTTGGAATCCATGTTTTAATGCAATCTTATTTACTCTTGGACCAAGACATCTTTTACTATGATTGGTAAAAGGCTAATATCTTAACTGACCTAATACATTTTGATGTGTATGGTGCATTAAGAAGCAATGCTAAAAGAATTTTTTTTTTATACTTGGTAAAACTATTCAAAGATTCTGATTGGATCATGATGACGAATAATGAACCAAGAATTTGACAGTCATCATTAAAGTTGTGAAATGGTTTCACAAATTAACTTCACTAAGAACATCATTTTAAATGATGTGTCTGCATAGAAGTATAAGAACCTTATTGGATATGGTTAATTGGATGACTAAGTCAAATAGATCTTCCGTTATTTGTTTTGGGTTATGTATTTAAAACCGCTATGATTATACTAATCTGAATTCCATCAAGAGACGTTAAAGATGAAAGAAAACTCGGTTTGCCTTTCGCAAAGATTTAAGATAGTGATACCTTTTGGAAAAGAGTTGTCTGGGACACACTCACATTTAAATCTAATAAATATATTTTCATGGGATATCCTAGAGAAAACTTGAGGATATAATTTTACTCATAAGAAACAAATGGTTTGTTGATTATGATGATACTTTTCTAGATAAATGGTTTATCTCTAAAAGAATCAGTGGGAGTAAAATGTATCTCGAATGGTTCGAGACCTAGAAAATATATATTTTACCTAAGATGGAAGTTGAACAAGTTTTCACAAGGAGTCGTGAAAAGTCCGTTCAAAAGATATACAAGAACTTGCGTATGTGATAGGACACAATCTATTGCAAGAAATATTGGATATTTCGAATAGAAAGTGTTGAGGTAAATTTCATTTGGAATGAAGTATTTACCATCTATCAAAGATGCAATGTCAACTCCACATATTTAGATTAATGACTTGGAGTCATGAAATCTAAAAGGCAACCCATGTGTAATAATCAAGTTTTGGAACTTGATCATTCTAACCTAAGTGTAAAAACCAAAGGAGATGAATGAGTTTTCTTGGAGAAAATTTTTACATGGATCGCAAAGAAATTACTAGAATTCTCGTAGTCACATGTTCATATTTGGGATATGAAAATTGACAAAATGATGTCAAAACAAGTGTTCCTCAATGGGAACTCACTTAAGGATGTATTGGATACAACCCTAAAGGTTTTGACAGTCAAAAAAAATTCTGATAAATTATGAAAGTTGCAGAAATCCATTGGATGGATTAAAGCAACTTGTGGGAGTTGGAATCTCCGTTTTGATAAATCAAAAGAGTTTGACTTGATCAATAACGAAGATTAACCTTGCATATATAGAAGATTAGTGGGAGCATAGTGATATTACTTAAATTAAATATGTGGATGACATATTGCTCATTGGAAACGAAATTCCTATACGTTAGTCTGCAAAGACTTTGTTAAGAAAGTGTTTCACAATAAAGAATATGGATGAAACTGCATATGTCCCTTGGCATTAAGATCTATAGAGATAGATCGAAGAAGCTAATTGATTAAGCCAAAGTACATACATTGACAAAGTCATTAGAAGATTCCGCAAGGAAAATTCTAAGAGAGGACGATTGTTAATGTTACATGGAATTTTCTATGCAAAGACTCAAATGTCCTGAGACAAATTATGAGCATGAGAAGAATGAATGGGATGCCATTTGCTTCGGCAATTGGATCCATCATACCATGATAAGTACTAAGCCGGATATATCTAAATGCTTGGAGCTGACGAGTAGATATTAATCCGACAACGGTGAGAATCACTGGATGGCTGTGAAACAATTCTTAAAGTACTTTAGAAGGACTAACGAATTGTTATGATCTATGGAGGGATGGAAGATGATCTCGATGTATATGGATACACGGATGCATGCTTCCAAACCAACAAAAATGGTAGAAATCGCAATCGAGTTTTATAATAATAGTGAAGCTGTAAGTTGGAATGGTTCCAAGAAGAGTACAGTCACTAATTCTACGACTAAAATCTAAGTATATTGCTGCATTAGATGCTGCAAAGGAGTTGTTTGGATTAAGAAGTTCATTGGTGAACTTAAGATGGTTCCTAGTATTGCTAATTCAATAGACTTTATTAGTGATAATAGTTGTGCTATTGATCAAGCAAAGGAACCAAGGGCACATCCTAAATCCAAACACATACTTAGGCGTTTTCTTATCGTTCTAGAAATCGTTGATAAGAAAGACGTATATATATGCAAAGTACCTTACTAATGATAATGTTACAGACACGCCAGACAATGGGACTTCCATAAAGCTAAACATGATGGTCATGTTAGGTCCATGGGTATTGGATACCTAGGGAATTGGGCCTAGGGCAAGTGGGAGATTGTTGGTGTTGGTGCCCTAGGCACGTTTGTTAAACGTTGTATGAGTTATCATTTATTCATAATGATAAAGAGATAATAAGATTATTATTATGGATCGTGTTTGCTTATAATAATCTCCGTCCTAGAGCTTGTTAAGCCCTAGTATAAAGGCTAAATGATCATGGGATGATCATGTTAGATTTATGGGTACTTGTTTGGAACAAGGTACTGGACATGACCCGCGGTATGAGATTTATGTCATGGTGGATGTCATATATAAATCTCATATTAGTTATGTCATTTGAATCCTTAGACATGAAGTTATTATAGTCTTCCACTTGATGAACATTATGTTTGACATATTCAAACGCTGCCTTAACACGGTAGTTATAAAGGGTATGATTGGCATAATCGGATTCACGTAGGGAAGAATAATAAGCTAAATGGATTTGTCCCTCTTCGGAGAGATGTCAAGCTTGGGCCCCTCGAAGGAATGATGTTGATGAAATGTTTGTCCAAACTCAAATGGATTGATTGGATCAATGTCATTTGGATTATCAACATATTCGGAATCGAGAAAGTATTGAACAAAACAAGTTGACTTGTTGACCATGTCTTATGTTCAATGACATCGAGGACAAAGGATTATGACATGTTCTAAAGGAATATGAACTTGTATCTAGTTATACTATTTGGGTAGGTATGACGGTTTGCTAGAACCTAATCATATCTTATGGTTTCATGTTTGAACCCATTGCCAACTTAGTATAATCCTAGAGGGTCACACACAATAGAACGAATCCTAAATAAGGACTATATTGGAAATCTTGGAAAATTGGATTTTCTGGGCCTTTGGGCGACCGCCCAAATGGGATGGGCGACCGCACAAGAACTTGGGCGGCCGCACAGTGCTGTCGGGGGCAGATTCCTAATTTGACTCGGAATCGAATTTTGGACGGGTTTTAACACAAGTTTCCTATTTGGAATAGGTCTTACTTGTGTATAAACATCAGAGTTCGGCCACAACTCAGACCCAATGTTTGTGCAAGCCTCCAAAGAGTTTGAGAGGGTTTTATTTTGTTCTAAGAAATCCTAGATTGAAGAACAAATTATACACAAAGGAATTCCCATATAGTTCATATTTAATTATGAAAACGTGTTTCATAATTTGGTCTAGCAACCAAGATCAAGTGTTCTTGATATTCGTTCACTGCGTGGATACCGCTAGAGGGTGAATTCATCATCTTCAAAGTTCGTGATTCTTGCTTTGTTCGTGATCAAGATTTCAAGCTTCTATCGAATTTAAGGTTGCAAAATCAAGGCATCAAGGGTTAGTATTCTAATATTCATATTGTTGTATTTGAGTTAATCATATGAATGGATCTATGGGCTTTGGGTTTCTATTAAATTTTAAATGCTTAATTCCGCTGCGCATGTGTCTACGAAACCCAACAATAACCGTGTTTGGTTTTTCGCCCTTCGAAACGAAAACCCTTCGTTTCCTTCGTCACGGGGCGGGATCCTTACAGAAGAATATTTTTTCTCTATGGCAGATCAAGATGAAGGCTTTGTTGATAGAAAAATATTTATGGGAACCGTTGGAGATTGCAATCAGGGATCGCAAGGATCCTAAGGGTAAGGAAATCACCACAGAAGCTACCTCAGAACAGTTAGAACAGTTAGAAAAGGACAAGCTAGAAGCAGCAAAGGAGCCGGCGGCATTGAAGATGTTAAATCAGAAGGCTCATGCCAAGATCATCAGACATTTTGATGATGAGATCCTAACCAATGTTGCAGGAACGGATTCCGAAAGTGATCTTTGGTTAAAGTTGGAAGATATGTACATGGCACGTTCATTGACCAATAAGTTATACCTAAAGAAGAAGATGTATGATTGTCGCATGACAGAAGGTACGCTCATAAATAATCATCTTGATAGATTTACTTCTGCATTACTTGAACTGCTTAATATAGGAGTTATTGTGGATGACGAGGATGCAGCCTTGCAGCTTTTAGTATCTTTACCTATGTCTTATGAACATTATGTCGATTCGTGCATAAACCATAAAGATGGTATCTCTCTAGAGGAAGTGAAAACTTCTCTCAAGACAAGGGAGTTACACCGAAAGGAAAGTGGGAATGAGGCAGATACCCAGTCATCAGGTCTGGTTGCTAGTAGAGACGTCAATCGGGACCGTCCTGTCGGGACGTCCCGTCCCGCTATATACATAGGATGGGATGGGACAGGACAGTATATTCTTATCCCAAAAAAATGCGGGACTATTCGGGACATCCCGTATGGGACGCGGGACAAAATGGGATGGGACGGGACGGGACGTCCCGCATTTTTTAAATCCCAGCACAGCAACCCAATCCCAACCCAAACAAGCCCAATTAATCATTTAAAATTATGGGATAACTAAATGTGAAGAGTCACAGACATTTTGTTGAAACATTAATCATTTAAAATTATTCATGGTTGTGTTTCTTTATGCAGCAAGATTATGATAATTTTGTTAGAGAACTTTAACAGATGTTGTCTAAAGGATTGTCCATTGATGAGATACGGAGTAGTTTCCAAGCTTCAAGTAAACCTGCTATGGCCGTTAATAAAGACAAGCTGGGTTCTAATCCTTATGTCGTTGTTAATAAAGAAAAGCTAGGTACTCAAACGCCACACTCATTCAAAAGGAGACATGATGTCGAGCAGTGGTTACACAAGTTTTCTGGAGAACAAGCAAAAATTTCCCCACCATCTCCTCTAATTGATATGATTCAGACATCCATTGGAGCCTAGAATCATTATTTTGTGGGACGGAGGGGGTAATACTTATGTAAGGACTAAGTATTAGTATTAGTATTTGTTGGATTTATTTCAAAATCGTTATTTTGTGATCGGGTGATTGCGTCAAATTATCTTGTATTTGTCCCGCATTGTCCCGCGTCCCGAGATGATTTGGAATGGGATGGGGAATTTCCATCCCACGATAAATTCGTCCCATCCCGTCCCATCCCGTATAGTTGGCGGGACATCATAGTTTTGTCCCGTCCCATCCCATTGTCCCGAATTGACGGCTCTAGTTGCTAGTAGTGGTAACAGGGGTTCTAATGGGAAGAAGAACAATAAAGGTAATTCTTCACATAAGAAGGGTCCGAAACCTGGGGATATCTGTAATTTCTGCAAGGAGAAGGGGCATTGGAAATTCGATTGTCCCAGAAAGAAGCAAGGCAAGTCACCAGTCAGAGCAGAGGCCATGATGGCCAAGGATAGAAATTCAGAAGAGGATTATGCTCTAGTTACATCAGAATCAGCACGCGCATCTGATGCGTAGATTAATTATTCAGTAGCTTCTTACCATATCTGTCCTAGGAGAGAACGGTTTACTGATTACAGGCAGATCGATGGCGGTGATATAAGCATGGCCAACAGTGCAGTCTGCAAGGTTTTCGGTATTGGTTCGATCAGAAGAAGATGTATGATTGTCGCATGACAGAAGGTACGCTCATAAATAATCATCTTGATAGATTTACTTCTGCATTACTTGAACTGCGTAATATAGGAGTTATTGTGGATGACGAGGATGCAGCCTTGCAGCTTTTAGTATCTTTACCTATGTCTTATGAACATTATGTCGATTCGTGCATAAACCATAAAGATGGTATCTCTCTAGAGGAAGTGAAAACTTCTCTCAAGACAAGGGAGTTACACCGAAAGGAAAGTGGGAATGAGGCAGATACCCAGTCATCAGGTCTGGTTGCTAGTAGAGACGTCAATCGGGACCGTCCTGTCGGGACGTCCCGTCCCGCTATATACATAGGATGGGATGGGACAGGACAGTATATTCTTATCCCAAAAAAATGCGGGACTATTCGGGACATCCCGTATGGGACGCGGGACAAAATGGGATGGGATGGGACGGGACGGGACGTCCCGCATTTTTAAATCCCAGCACAGCAACCCAATCCCAACCCAAACAAGCCCAATTAATCATTTAAAATTATGGGATAACTAAATGTGAAGAGTCACAGACATTTTGTTGAAACATTAATCATTTAAAATTATTCATGGTTGTGTTTCTTTATGCAGCAAGATTATGATAATTTTGTTAGAGAACTTTAACAGATGTTGTCTAAAGGATTGTCCATTGATGAGATACGGAGTAGTTTCCAAGCTTCAAGTAAACCTGCTATGGCCGTTAATAAAGACAAGCTGGGTTCTAATCCTTATGTCGTTGTTAATAAAGAAAAGCTAGGTACTCAAACGCCACACTCATTCAACAGGAGACATGATGTCGAGCAGTGGTTACACAAGTTTTCTGGAGAACAAGCAAAAATTTCCCCACCATCTCCTCTAATTGATATGATTCAGACATCCATTGGAGCCTAGAATCATTATTTTGTGGGACGGAGGGGGTAATACTTATGTAAGGACTAAGTATTAGTATTAGTATTTGTTGGATTTATTTCAAAATCGTTATTTTGTGATCGGGTGATTGCGTCAAATTATCTTGTATTTGTCCCGCATTGTCCCGCGTCCCGAGATGATTTGGAATGGGATGGGGAATTTCCATCCCACGATAAATTCGTCCCATCCCGAAGGAAAGTGGGAATGAGGCAGATACCCAGTCATCAGTCTGGTTGCTAGTAGAGACGTCAATCGGGACCGTCCTGTCGGGACGTCCCGTCCCGCTATATACATAGGATGGGATGGGACAGGACAGTATATTCTTATCCCAAAAAAATGCGGGGACTATTCGGGACATCCCGTATGGGACGCGGGACAAAATGGGATGGGATGGGACGGGACGGGACGTCCCGCATTTTTAAATCCCAGCACAGCAACCCAATCCCAACCCAAACAAGCCCAAATTAATCATTTAAAATTATGGGATAAACTGTGAAGAGTCACAGACATTTTGTTGAAACATTAATCATTTAAAATTATTCATGGTTGTGTTTCTTTATGCAGCAAGATTATGATAATTTTGTTAGAGAACTTTACAGATGTTGTCTAAGGATTGTCCATTGATGAGATACGGAGTAGTTTCCAAGCTTCAAGTAAACCTGCTATGGCCGTTAATAAAGACAAGCTGGGTTCTAATCCTTATGTCGTTGTTAATAAAGAAAAGCTAGGTACTCAAAACGCCACACTCATTCAACAGGAGACATGATGTCGAGCAGTGGTTACACAAGTTTTCTGGAGAACAAGCAAAAATTTCCCCACCATCTCCTCTAATTGATATGATTCAGACATCCATTGAGCCTAGAATCATTATTTTGTGGGACGGAGGGGTAATACTTATGTAAGGACTAAGTATTAGTATTATATTTGTTGGATTTATTTCAAAATCGTTATTTTGTGATCGGGTGATTGCGTCAAATTATCTTGTATTTGTCCCGCATTGTCCCGCGTCCCGAGATGATTTGGAATGGGATGGGGAATTTCCATCCCACGATAAATTCGTCCCATCCCGTCCCATCCCGTATAGTTGGCGGGACATCATAGTTTTGTCCCGTCCCATCCCATTGTCCCGAATTGACGGCTCTAGTTGCTAGTAGTGGTAACAGGGGTTCTAATGGGAAGAAGAACAATAAAGGTAATTCTTCACATAAGAAGGGTCCGAAACCTGGGGATATCTGTAATTTCTGCAAGGAGAAGGGGCATTGGAATTCGATTGTCCCAGAAAGAAGCAAGGCAAGTCACCAGTCAGAGCAGAGGCCATGATGGCCAAGGATAGAAATTCAGAAGAGGATTATGCTCTAGTTACATCAGAATCAGCACGCGCATCTGATGCGTAGATTAATTATTCAGTAGCTTCTTACCATATCTGTCCTAGGAGAGAACGGTTTACTGATTACAGGTAGATCGATGGCGGTGATATAAGCATGGCCAACAGTGCAGTCTGCAAGGTTTTCGGTATTGGTTCGATCAAGGTCAGGACTCATGATGGTAGGTTTGTCACTTTGAATGAGGTTTGACACGTTCCACTTATGACAAAGAATCTGATTTCTCTTAGTCAACTAGACAGCAAAGGGTTCAGTTTCAAAGGTAAAGGTGGAGCAGTTAGTGTGTGTAACGGTTTAGAAGTGGTGCTGAAAGGCCTTAAGCGGGGCTCCTTGTATTTCCTCCAATGAAGGACGCTTGCAGGGTTGGCTATGGTTGTATCATCAAAGGTGAACGAGGGAGCTATATCTAAGCTGTGGTACATCAGGCTCGGTCACATGAGCACTCGAGGGATGCAGGAGATGGCTAAAAGGGATCTTCTATGTGGCCATAAGATCAAGGATCTTAAATTTTGTGAGCATTGTGTGCTAGGGAAGATGAAGCGTAATAGTTTTCCTAAGGGAATACATAACACAAAAAGCGTTCTGGATTACATCCACTCAGATTGTTGGGGACCTTCACGCCAAGAATCTCTAAGGGGGCACAAATATTTCTTGTCTATGGTTGATGATTATTCAAGGAGTACTTGGGTGATTATCATGAAGCACAAGAATGAGGCTCTAAGAAATTTCAGGGACTAGAAGACGTTAGTGAAGAACCAGACAGGGAAGAAGATCAAGAAGCTCCGGACAGATAATGGTTTGGAGTTCTGTAGTACTAAGTTCGATTCGTTTTGCAGAGAGGTGGGGATTTCTAGGCATCTCACCATTAGAGGCACCCCACAGCAGAATGGTGTAGCAGAGCGGATGAATGAGACATTGCTTGCGAGAGCGAGGTGCATGCTCTCCAATGCAGGGTTGTCTAAACTTTTCTGGGTAGAAGCGGTTAGTACATCATGTTTCTTGATTAATCGTGGACCTTACACTGGTATTGGCCTCAAAGTTCCCCATGAGGTATGGACCGGTAAGCCTATTGATTATTCTATTTTAAGAGCTTTTGGGTGTACTACTTATTATCATGTGGATGATCGGAAGATAGAACCTAGAGCTAGAAAGGGAGTATTCATGGGGTATGGAGACGGTGTCAAAGGATATCGTATTTGGTCTCTATCAGAAAATAGGGTAATTATCAGTAGGAACGTCGCATTTGATAAGAATTCTGTTATTAACCCTATTATGAGATCTACGATTGTTTCGAGTGTTGGCGGTGTAGATAAACAGGTGGAGCAACAAGATACTGAAGAGTTGTTTGTCCCACAGTCAGATGTTGATCAGGATCCACCAACAGACACAGAGACTGAAGCACCAGAAAGATCAAATTTAGTTCCCAAAGAACATGGGTTAGCACAAGGAAGGTCTAGAAGAGCTAATTTTGGGAAGCCTCTGGAGAGGTATGGATTTGAAGACTTGGTGTCTTATGCAATGCAGGTTGCTGAAGAAGTAGAGCCCGATCTTACGGAACCTTCTACTTTCAAGGAAGCAGTTACATGTTAAGAGTCATCTCATTGGTATGCGGCTATGAGTGATGAGATGGAATCTCTTCACAAGAATCAGACTTGGGAGTTGACCACAAGGCCAGAAGGCAGAAAGATTGTGACTTGCAAGTGGATCTTCAAGAAAAAAGGAAGGGATGTCACCGGCAGAAGGGATCAAGTATAAAGCTCGCGTTGTTGCAAGGGGTTTCACACAGAGAGAAGTGGTGGACTATAATGATATCTTCTCATCAGTGGTCAGACACACTTTGATCAGAGTGTTGCTAGCAATAGTAGCACAGAGGGATTTGGAGCTTGAGCAAGTCAAGACAGTTTTCTTGCATGGAGAGTTGGAGGAAGAGATATACATGACACAGCCGAAAGGATTCCAAGTTCCTGGTAAGGAAGATCAAGTTTGTAGGTTTAAGAAGTCCTTGTATGGACTTAAGCAGTCGCCTAGGCAGTGGTACAAGAGATTTGACAGCTATATGACAGAGATAGGATACACGAGGAGCCCGTATGATTGTTGTGTGTATCACAATAAGTTGGTAGATGGGTCGTACATCTATTTGGTGCTTTATATAGATGATATGTTGAGAGATTCAGAAGCTGAAAGGCTTATTGGCCGCAGATTTTGAGATGAAGGATTTGGGTAACGCGAAGAAAACTCTGGGTATGGAGATCTATAGACACAGAGCCAAAAACAAAAACTGTTCTTATCCCAAAAAAGTTACGTCAAGAAAGTTTTAGAGAGGTTTGGTATGTCAACGGCTAAGGCTATAAATACTCTGAGTGCAGCGAATGCACGGTTGTCAGTCGCGTTTGGGCCCAAATAAACTGAGGAGAAACAGTATATGGATCGAGTACCCTATGCTAGTGCAGTTGGTAGTTTGATGTATGCTATGGTGTGCACTAGGCCGGATCTTTCACAAGCAGTTAGTGTTGTTAGCCGGTTCATGGGTAATCCGGGTAAGGAACAGTGGCAGGCTGTGAATTGGATCTTTAGATACCTTCGGGGTACCAGTGACGTCGGTCTTATCTATGGAAGTGGAACAGAATGTGCAGTCAAAGGTTTCTCAGATTCGGACTATTCAGGTGATGTTGATACAAGAAGATCGATGACCGGCTATATGTTCATGCTTGGTGGGTCAGTTGGAAGGCTACATTGCAGGCGACAGTGACATTGTCTACAACAGAAGCAGAATACATGGCATTGACAGAGTCCAATAAGGATTGATCAGCGATCTTGGGATACATCTGGATCATGCTATTATCTATTGCAATAGTTTGAGCGCGATTTTTTTGGCCAATGATCAAGTTCATCATGAGAGGACTAAGCACATTGATGTCAGATATCATTTCCTAAATGATGAAAAACGGGTAAAGGTTAAGAAGGTAGGGACGGCGGACAACCCTGTAGATATGTTCACAAAACCCGTGACGGGTAGCAAGTTCCAACATTGTTTGGACTTGCTGAATGTTCACAGCTATTAGATAGCATAGAGGCGAGGGGGGAGAAAAGGTTTGTTGTCATGGAGATTCAAAGTCAAGGTGGAGATTGTTGTGTTAATGCCTTTGAATTTGGGACACCGAGTTAAAGGATTAAGCAACAGGAAGATTTCGTAATTCTGGGATGGAGCAGACAAGGGTTTCGGCAGAACCTATGATAGGACTCAGCCGAACCAGGCGAATCGTAAAAGAATTTTTTGGAAGGCAACAGGGTTCGGGCGAGTGAAGGAATGGATTCGGCCGAGTCAAGGCATGGGTTAGGCGGAACCATGCTCAAGACTCGGCCGAACCAAGGGAGTTTCGGGCCAGAATTGTTGCACACTTCCAGGTTCGCAGAAGGAAATGTTTCAAGTCCGTTTTGGACTTGTATTCCAAGTTTCTACCAGATTTTGAGATAGGCTTTAAGTAGTATAAATAAAGGTCATTAGTCTAGATCAAGATAAGCCGAAAAACCTTAGATAGATTATTAGAGTGCTCAGAGAGATCTGTAATTCTACCGTTGCACAGTTAGGAATTTTGTGATCAAAATTCGTGCAGCAGTAATAGTGTGATCTTATAATCGTTTCTCCATATTGATAATAATTCACAAGAACACAGATTTACGTGGTTCACCAACTTGGCTACGTTCACGGGCAAAGGGAGACAAATATTATTAATATGGCGGAGAAACAATTACAAGAAGATAATCACACTAATCTATGTTTGCATGAATTTTGATCACAAAATTATTAGCTATGCAAAACCCTAAATCTATAATTATTGATTTCCCTTACTTTCTGAGTAAAAATAAGATACTAAATTAATTTAGGGCGGAAGGAATATATACTTATCAAACGAGGAGACTTGTTTGCACAAGTTAATTAACCAGCCGACCAAAACTCCTAAAGTCAATACCATAAGGATTCTTAAATCCTTGTTGACCAAGCTGCTAATCATCAACCGAAAAAAATGCCCAAAACCCAATTGCGTATCTTGGCCCATATAATCCACTATATGGCGAGCTCCCTTGGCTATTTTCATAAGATCAAGATGGTCCCAGTTTCTACGGCTTTAGCTTCAAGCTATTGCCACAGTACCTACTCCGTCTTCGCATCTTTCAAAGTCATATTCCTAACAGGAACCTTGAACCTGAACTGTGAACCATGGAAGAAACCGTTAGATTTTTTATGGTTTCGTCGGAAATATCCGTTACTAACGGAAAGTAAAGGGAAATTGACAAGATTATAGCTGTTTGATTGAGTTTTTTTTACCAGATTGTAGTTATAAAATGATTTTTAATTATTTTTCTATGCAAAAATAATAAAAAATAAAACCGTGAAACCGTCCAGAATCGTAACCATAACCGGGAATAACACGTGTCGGTTAAGGTTTATGGTTTCAGCGAACCAGAATCGTAACCGAAACCGTAAATTAAATGGCAGACCTTACTCTCTCGTTCTAAATTAAGTGTTTCAATTAATGTTAGTCCATAGTAATTTTAAACATTTAGGCTCCGTTTGTTTAGGGTAAAACAACTTTCGGAAAATGATTTCCTGGAGAAAAAAAATCCGAAAAATGACATAAATGTTGGTGATTTTAGTGTCATCAGCTATTTTTATGTAATTGTGATTTACTAGAGACCAATGCGATTTCATATTAGGCTCGGATACGAGTAAGAGAAAGTGTGGAGTACACACTCGTTTGAGTTAATATGACTTCGACCACGATAAATAAGCAGGGGTCAAGGGGCAGTGACCCCAGCGGGGTTCGGGGCAGCGCCCCGACCCAGACGGTATAGTTGGTGCTCCAAACATACTACCAGTTTTCCCACCAAAATCAAAAGACACCTCGGTTGGGTAACAGGTATGACTGTTAGATACCAACCATTGCTTACTGGTAACAGCCATCTGTTTATAAACAGATTTTGGTCTCATTTGATATTACGAAAAATCCAAAAACAATTCTCTAAGTTTTCGATCTGTCTTCTTTGCCTAGAAACAGAAAAGTTTGATTGTCTTATCCCAATAAAGATTTCATGTAACTCAGGCAATAAATGGTCGAAATACTTTATTCGAAAATGGATTATACACGATTCATTCAAATATCCAGGATTATCATTACACCGAACCCCAATTTCTAACAATAAACATGTTTTTTGGTTGTTTGGTAAATCTAAATAAAAATTTCCGGGAAATGTTTTCATATGAGAAAAATAATAATTTAATATGACAAAAAAATATTATTATGAGAAAAAAAAGTAATATGAAAAATAAATGTAGACGGGGGTTGGGGTGGGTGGGATGGGGTGTGGGGGGGGGGAGTTGAGGGGGTGGGGGGGGGGGTGGGGGAGGGGGTGGTGAGGTGGGGGTGGGTGAGTGGTGGGGTATGGTAGTGGGATGGGTGAGGTGTTCAAAAATAATTTTAATATGAGTGAAAAAAGTTTTTTATTTTTTTAGGGGGTGATGGGGTAGTGGGGGTTTGGGAGGTGTTAAAAAATAACTTTAATATGAGTAAATTTTTTATTTTATTTTTTGGTGGGGGAGGGGGTGGGTGGTGGGGTAGTGGAGGTAGGGAGCGAGTGTGGGGGTTGTTAGTATTTTTTTTTTTTTTAATAAGAGTAAAAAATAATCTTATTTTTGGGGGAGGGAGTAGGGGGGTTGTAGGTGGGTGATGGGGGGGTAGGTGGGGGTGTGGGGGTGTGGGGTGGGGTGCGTGGTTGGGGGTAGTTGGGGTGGAAGAGGTGTTCAAAAATAAATTATTATGAGTGAAAAAAATATTATTATTATTATTTATTTTTTTTGGAGGGGGGGGGGGGTTGGGGCTAGGGAGCGAGAGTGTGTGAGTTGTTAGAAAATAATCTTAATAAGAATATTATTTTTTTTTTTGGTGGGGGTGTTGGTGGGGTAGGGGGTAGAGTAGGTGTTAAGAAATAAATTTAATATAAGTGATTTTTTTTTTATTTTTTTTTTTTGGTGGGTGGTGGTCGTGGTGGAGGGGTGGGGAGGAGAGAAGGTAAGGTTGGAGGGTGAGGGATAGATTGGATGGAAGGAGGGTGTGGTATTTGGAGGTGGAGTGAGTAGGGTGAGGTTGTATGGGGGTTGGGTGTGCGAGTGAGTGAGTTAACATTTTTTGAAAAATTATTTACGGAGTAGTGTAACTCATTTTACTTGTAAAAGTAGGAAAACCATTTTTCAGAAAATGTTTTTTTCATTCTCCGGTGCGTAACAAATGCCAAAAATGGGGAAAACAGACCCTTAATTTGAAAAAGAGATAGTAAAAATGAAAATAACAACTTTCTCCTTCTCAGATTTTAATTTAGAGTCAATTTTATGAAAAACCTGTTTTACACTAATAGATGTGTAAAATTTATTTTACATTAAGAGATTTTGTTTTACATTAAAGAATAAGGACAAGTTTTAAACACTAAAGCGAGTGCAAAACGAGTTTTTCTCGATTTCCACTTAAATTTATTGTCAAGCGCTCCCGACTAAGGGTGTAAATGGTTCGGTTTGGTTCGGTCTCGGTCGTTTTAGAGACCAAACCACTAGTCATCGGATTGGGAAAATTCCAAACCGAACAACAAAAAAATTCAAACCGAACCAAACCAAACCGCCATGTTTTGTTCGGTTTGGTTCAGAGCGCGGTTCAGTAATGTAGTCCAGACTGCAGTTTAGACCGTGGTCTAGAATATTGTTTAGATCGTGGTTTAAACCACCTTTCACACCGAGGTTCATATCACGATTCAAATTATGGTTTACACTCTGTTTAAAAGAGAAAATTCGGAAGAATGAAAATATTAAACGAATAAAGAAGCCGAAGGAAGTGAATACACTACAGAACTTTGTCAACTATGTGCCTCAATGAATATAACATTCGATGAAATGAATATTGAATAAGATACAAAACGAGAGTTAAGAATGATGTAATGTTATGTAAATTATTTTAATAATTTAAATGTGAATGTTACTTAACATACAAATATATGACTAATATATGTGGTCTGGCGGTTTGGTCTGGTGGTTCGGTCTGACGGTTTGGTTTGGTTTAGTTCGATCTGGAGGGGTCTGACCACAAACCAATCTGAACCACACAGTTTATCAATTTTTGAGACCGAACCGAACTACTTGTGCTTAAAACCGAACCAAACCGTATGGTTTAGTTCTGTTCGGTCCCAAACCGCGGTTTGGACCGAACCACTGATACCCCTACTCCCGACCTCAAGGGTGTAAACTTTGTACTCCCTCCATCCCAGCACAAGGTTTTGAGTTTGACTTTATGTGGAGATTAAGAAAAAGTAAATGTTGTGAGTATGAAAAAGTAAGTAAGAGAAAGTAGGAGGGATAAAATGGGTAGGGAGTTTTTGTTGTGAGAATGATAAATGGGTCTCATAGCCCATTTTAGGTAATAAAACAACTAAAAGCTTTATGCTAGGAAAGACTAAAAAGGAAAGTAAGAACTTTGTGCTTGTGCTGGGACGGAGGGAGTAAGAAAGTCAAAGCTCAACAATAGTAGTGGGCATCCACAACATAAAAGACTGGTGGCAACTTGTAAATAACCAGCACATTCCTGTTTATCTCTCCATTCATAAAACTCCTCATTTCCAACCCAGCAGTAGAGCGAGAAACAACAAATCACAGAAAAAAAAAAAAAAAAAAAACTAGAGCTAGAGAGAGAAACTTCACAACAATGGCTGCCTCTTCCACTCTCCTCTCCTTCTTCTTCATCATCGCTGCGCTCGCAATTGCTTCATCATCAAGCAGCGTCGTCGTTGGGAATACTCTGGAGATTTCGAGTAACTTTGACTGGTTGCCTATTAGATCCGGATGCCGGGGGACGGTGGCTGAGTGTACGGCGTCGGTGGCCGGAGAAGAGGATGAGTTCGTGCTAGATTCAGAGATCAACAGGCGCATTCTAGCCAACAATAGGTATGTAAGCTACGGTGCGCTGCAGAAGAACAATGTCCCCTGCTCCCGGCGAGGCGCTTCCTACTATAATTGCCGAAAAAATGGTCAGGCTAACCCTTACTATGAAGAATAAATCCTAGACTTAGACCAGTGTATCCCTTTTGATGCAATCTATGTGATTGATCAATCGGAGTGAGTGTGTGTGTAAGAATCAGAAGCTCTTTAAAATCTAAGTGATTGTAGAGCCTAATGAATCTGTGTGTTTGCAAAGGCTTGAGATGACTTGAATGTTGCTGGAGATCTTTGAAGGTTGAAGGCGAAAGCTTGAAGATTCAAATGATTATGGAAATCTTGAGTATGATCTTCAATCACCAAGTATTCAACAGCAATTTCTCTCTTTGAATCTCAGCAATGTTCAAATGAACTTAAGGGCTATTTATAGCCTTGAATGAGAAAATAGATGTTGGAATTACTTGGGTCCCAGTTGAAGGACAATGAGTTGTTGAATTCTGATTGGAGCTCATTCTGAGTTGTCCCTATTTGCAGATAATAGGTGGTCCCACTTAGATAAATTCAAATTTGAATTACTTGGGTCCAAGTCAAGTTCTGCAACGTTTCTAAACTAAATAGTTATGGACAAGAGTGAGATCATGTTAAGTTTTGAACAAACTTGGGTTACTGGACTATTTCATTTCTTGCGGTCGAGAGCTTTCCGGTCGAGTGGTCTTCCACAGTCAGGTTGAATTACCACGGTCAAGGTGAGTTCTCTCGGTCAAGGACTTGACCACTAAATTTCCAGACTTTAGAAAATTTTAAGCCCTATCATCTAAAGCCTATACTACTAAGGTGGACTTTTCTAAAAATGAAGTTTAAACACTTCTTATAATATATCCTAAAGTCTACAAAAGATAAAAATTAGGTTATGAGATCAATCAATCTAGGTAATAGGAGTGGTTTATAATAAGCATACCCAACAATCTCCCCCTATTTGATTGAGGCCATTACCTACTATAACAAAGGCTAATTCATTGTACTTGGTAATAACATGTTTTCAAGAAATATTATTTTATTAAGTTTCATGCCCCAAGTCAATGCACACTCTAAGCCATGTCATGATTTCTATCAACCTAGAAAGATAAAATAAAACTATAATCCTAGCAAGATAGAAATATATAGGATTTGAATGCATTTTAGAGAGAAATAGCAATAAGAATGCAAATGCATCAAACAGACATTTATGGCACTCCAAGAAAATATCATTCACGCATAGGGAGTGCAGAACCAAAAGAGGAATAAATGTTTTACAGACCATAACAAATAAAAACAGAAATAAAATTGTTTCGAGACATCAACAAAGTTTCATCATGACCACACACGGTCATCAAAAGAGATGCAAAAATCCACAGTAAGACACTAGAATTTCTTCGAGAATCCAACACCAGGAATGATAATGGGGTGATGAGGTCGTTGATCTCTAGAAAATCTAAATGTTCACGGTAGGAATTCGAAGCTGTCTTACCTTCATCATCTTCATCTGCACCTGCTAGCTTGTTTTCCATGCCCGGTCGCTTGATTTTGAGAGGAGGAGGATTGAGATCCGACAATGTTGTCGCACGGTCAATTGAAGAGTTGAAATCTTGTTTATCACTTCCTGCATATTGGTGTTAGAAATTTCATAAACCCTATCAAATCTTAGAAGTTTGACCTTCTAGCCTTTGAGTGTGGACTTGCATAGCTTGTCTCATAGCTTCTATCTTTGGCACAAACTTATCAGCGACCGATAGCAACCCAACAGAAATACAGCATTGATTTCTGCCTTAAGAGAGGTCTTCACTTTATCCATCTTTTCAAATAGGAAATTTTTATTGCTTGACATCACCTTTGATAGTTCCTTGCCAGCTTCATCAATAATCTTGACCATAGAACGTTCAAGGAATTAGATTGTGACTTGAGTTCTTCTTTGAGATCATCACGCGAAAGAGAAGCGGTTGAGGTGGATGCGGTCATTGAGAGATTTGGATTCACGGTAGCTAGGTTTTCAAGAATGGCCTTTGATATAGTCTGACTCTCCCCCTTAATGGTCTCAACAATGGAAGAGGTGACTTGCTGGTGAGGGAAGCATTAGAGGCTTTGGAGCAGATCACCCATTTTGCAATCTAACTTGGTTTGCAGCAAGTTTGGCAACCTCACTTGAGTATCCAAGTTGACCTGAGTTAAGAACTCAATAGCGGTCCAAGGTGAGCCATTGTATCAACCGGCATCAGGAGAGGTCGTCCTTACTGGAGGAGGAGAATTTTGTCTAATGGGTGAGTGAATGGAGACCTAGCAAAGTCAGCTTCACGGTCCTGGGTGCACGGGTTATCAGTGGTACCTTGACCGTGACCCTCACTGTCATCACATCAACAGGCTTATCAACTTCATCATTGGCTTGATCCTTATCAGCTTTATCATCACTGAAATCATGGGCTATCAACATTTACAATCTTCACAAGTCCTCCTGCATCAGCTTCAACCTTTTTGCTTTCCAGATTCATCTCCTGATTCAGTACTCAACATCATCAGGTTCATCAACCAATTCAAGAGTGTGCTTGGCTCTTTGTCTTTGAGTTCTAACAGGAGGAACTTCAACATCATCATCATGGTCACTTTGCATGGTGAGCCGATGGAGTGAAGGTTGGGGAGGCGGTCGAAGGAGGGGGTCTGGATACTTTAGATTTCTTCGAGATTTGAACAGGACTTAAGAGAGATCCCTTTTCTTGGATTTCTCCCCCTTAGATGAAGCGGGAGTGCAGAGGGATTGGATTTGAAAGATTTGGAAGGAACGGTTGGGGAGGAATACGGTAGATTTGGAGACCCTTGACTTTGAGACGGGTGCGGTTGATTTGGTTTTAGATGGAGCGGATGGAATGATTTTAGACAGGGGCTTGGAGGAATGGACCTTGGATGGTTCTGATAACAATACCAGTCAATGGTTTGGGATAGGAAGGAGGAGCGGTCGATTCACTTGCAATACCTTTCCGTTTAACTCTTCTGGATTCTGTTTTCTCTCAGCTTCTTCATTTTCATCCTCATCTTGAACAAGGGGTTTTCCAGGATCATCAATACCTAGAGTTTCTCTAGCAGCTTTTGTGTAACTGGAGGGACATACTTTTCTTTGGGATCACGAGCATGATATTCTTGATATTGAGTATCACCAAAACGATTTCTGAAAGTTGATCTCATGGTCTTGATGCCAAAGACCCTAGATAGAGAGATGGATACCTTGGCATGCTTGTCTTTAGCATACTCCTTCCTGATTTCAGGAGTATACTTGAATAGAAAGGAAAGCATCCTGGTATTCTTCTTGTATTTGGTTGGGGCCTTCTCACGGAGCTGCTTGTTGTAATCATTGACTTGATCTACTAACAGCTTGTACAAAATCATGGGCCAATTCATCTTTCTGCCCAAGTAGATAGCTGCAGATAGGTGCCACTGGGTGGTATTAAAGTTACCGTGGTTGCCACTTTTGCAAAGCAAACCATGGCCAACCAGATGCCTAATATAGTACATTATTTCTGGAAAGGTCTTCCGATAGGGAGTGCAAACGTCGGTTGATCCAATCAGTCTTTCAGCGAGATCATTGTACTCTTCGGTAGTCAAGGATTCAGGAGCTTCAAAATCAATGTCCAGGCCAAGTACTGAAGCAATATCAGTATAGCCACTCTCAAGTTTTTTGCCATAGAATTCAGCTGCAATCCAGTTGAGAGGCTTGTTTTGGTCATCTCTCCCTTTGATCTCCTTGGTAGTCGAATAGAATTCCCCAACTGCGGCAGGGAGATGGAATGGTTGAGGCATAGTGAAGTAGTTGAGAATGCCAGATCTGGTCATACGCTTGATAATGTGCCTTCCAATAGCATCATTCATTAAATCATTATGGTCCATTACACAACCAGGAATAAATGATTTTTTCATCCATGCACGTGGAGCTTGTTTGAGTCCATATAAAGCTTTACGAAGTTGTAGACATGATTTGGAAATTTGGGGTCTTCAAATCCGGGCGGTTGAGCAACAAAGACTGTTTCTTGAAGCTCACCGTTGAAGAATGCACTCTTCACATCCATTTGGTATAACTTGAATCTTTTGTAAGAGGCATAAGCTAAGAATATCCTTATAGCTTCGAGTCTTGCAACGGGGGGCAAATGTTTCATCATAATCAATGCCTTCTTCTTGTCTGTAGCCTTGTGCAACCAACCTAGCTTTGTTCCTTGTGATGCTTCCATTCTCATCCATCTTGTTTCTAAACACCCACTTTGTACCAATCACTCCTTGATCTTGAGGTTTTGGAACTAAAGTCCAAACTTTACATCTTTCAAATTGGTTGAGCTCTTCTTGCATAGCAACAACCCAACTTGAATCTTGGAGTGCTTCATCAACCTTCTTGAGTTCGACTTGAGATATGAATGCGGTAAGTGCATCATAATTTGATCTTCTTGTTCTAACCCAGAATGTAGGTCATCAAGATATTCTAAATTGGGTGATCTCTGACCTCACGAACTTCTTGAGGTATGTCTGGTTGAGTTTATGGTGGTTTTTGTTAGACGTGTCCATCCGGTTATAACCGGCGGTTGACGTTATAACCGCCGGTTATGTTTTTCGTTAAATGCTAACCGTAACCTAACCGTCTAACCGTTATGTCCGGTTACGGTTAACCGGTTAACCGGTTAATGCGGTTAAACCGGTTAAACCGGTTACCTTTTTTTTTTTTTTTTTTTTTTTTCAAAACAGTTTTATTAACAGTTTTTTGTTAAAAAAAAAAGATAAAATAAAAAAAACACTTCATTTTTTTAAAGGGTTTTTTTTTTCAAGTAAAGTTTTTTTTTTTCAAGTAAAAAAAAAATTTAACTGTTTTTTTAAACAGTTTTCTTAACAGATTTTTTTAACAGTTTTATTAACAGATTTTTTAAACTTTTTTTTTTTTTTTAAACAGTTTTTATAAAAAAAAAAAAAACGGGAGTATATGTATGAGTCATACATATATTAAACAGTTTTCTTTTGTTTTTTTTGTTTTTAAGTTAAAAACTTAAAATGTATAAGTGTATAACTATAATGTATAACACAAATTTTTAAGTAAAAAAGGGACGGTACCCTTAAATTTATTAATTAAATTAAAATTACAAAGAGGGGGACAACCAATCCTTGCCCTTTTATAATTAAGGGAGGAAAAAATGGAGCCTTATTACCTCAACTAAACTATTACAATGAAATAAAATAAACCTATTCTAAAAATTAAAATAAAAACTATCTACATTCCGTCCCCTTCCGAACTTCCCGTAGAATCTTCCAGTCGTATTGATATTGTGGATCTACATTTACTAAATCCTCTTCATAAGGCATATCTTGCTCCCTCTTTTCCGCTCTAACCCAATCACCAAGCAAGAGTTGATTTTCCAAATTTTCACAAGTTAGTTGGGAACGTCTTGCATCCAAAACATTTCCTCCCACACTAAATGCCGATTCGACGGCCACGGTTGAAGCGGGAGAAGCTAAGACTTCTTTTGCAATTAAAGAGAGTATGGGATAAGTTTCTTGCCTTTGTGACCACCACCTCAAAATATCAAAAGAAATTGGATTTGAAGTGTTTTGTACAACTTCATGTCTAGTAGAGAAATATGCTTCCAACTCGTACGGAATGCTAGAGTAGAAGAAGAAGAAGGAGACGTTCTAGGACGTTTTGAAAAATAAATATCATTAACAAAACTATATGGATCGTTATTCACATCATATTGTGTATCATATCTTCTTCATTAGACTTGAGCCATATTGAGAAACATTTCCATGAATTGCATTATACTCATTATAAAGAGTCACCAAATCTTTTTTTGTATTTTCAACAATAATCGCCGGGTTTTCGTGTAATCCGTCCCCATTGGGGTATAAATTTGCATAATAAAACGTTATTATGCGGACTAGATCTTTCAATTTAATACGGGGATCCAACATCTTTGCAAGCAAAAATAGAGACGGAATGTTATCAAAATATTTGACCCACTTTTGCCTCATGGAAGCAATGCTTTCGTTTAAAATGGTGCAATTTTGCAAATTTTTAAAACTTAGAACTATTGAATACATTGATCAAGTACCAAAACGGAAGTTGGATAATAAACTCCCGACAAAGCCAAAGTAGCGGTATTGAAAAATCTTTAATAATTGACATAAATTAGTGCAAGCGTTCCATTGATACGCAAATAAAGGAATTTCATAGCCCATACTAATAAAAAAATCCATGAATAGCTCTTTATACTCAAAACCATCATTAACATTTTGTAGTTAGAATTCCACCTAGTCGGAACAATCCATAGAAAAATATTTTTCGGGAAGACCCTTATTTAGTAAAATCTTTTCTCCATTTTCTTGTAATTTTATTTTTTTTTTGCAATAAAATAAAGAGCCTCTCTATGGTTTAACATATTGATCTAAAGCATCCAAACCATCTTTAACACATAAATTTATGATATGACATAAACATCTAATATGAAAATACTTCCCCCAAGTGACGGTTGACAAATGAGCATCAATTCCGGTATACTAGCGGTATTTAGCACTAGCATTGTCGAATGAAATAGAAAATATTTTTTGCAAAAGACCATATTTTGCCAAATGGCGTGCAACTTCTACAATATTTTCCGCGGAATGAGGTGGTTCAAAACTATCATATGCAAGTATCCTTTTTTGTAAAGTCCACGAATTATCGATCCAATGGCATGTAACACCCAAATAACTATTTCTTTGCCAATGATCACCGTCCAACCATCGGCACAAATTGAAACTCTTTGATCTAATTTGATAAAACATCAATTAAAAAATGTTTATATTCCAAAACCACTTTTTAATATCGCGTACGAGAGTCGTACGTGTACTTTGGAGGCGGCCGGATTTAAAGAAAGTCTAATAAACCGTTCATAAAAGTCATCATCCGCAAGTTAAAAGCAAGCCCTTTAACACACACAAATTTGCACAATTCTTTCCTATAAACGACATTATTAAACTAAATAAGACCGAAGACGTACCTTGGTGTTAGGTGAGCAAATTGTAATTGAGCTTGATCACTATCATCCCAAGTTTTTCAGGATGTGTTGATCTCAAGTGATGGTTCAATGTTCCATGCCCATTACCTTTTGCGAACGGGTAAGATTTGGTGCAATAGTTGCAACACGCTCGAAAATGTACAAAGTCGTTGGGGTCAATTTGTACTTTCGGAAATGGATCGTGAAGTGTCGGATTTGGATTCTCGTGCTGAACGTTGCCCCCCGACCACCTCTTCCCACGCCTCGAGCTCGGCGGCCCGGCCCTACCACTTTGAGGAACAATTTTCTTCAACATTTTGCCCACTTTCCTCAAAATGTGACTCAATTTCCGGGTTTAAGTGAGGAGAACCAACATGTTCCTTGCCGCTCCTTCGAGAGGAGGCCATTTTGTTAACAAACTAACTGAAACTTTTAGAAACTGACTGAAACTCGCGCTAAAAAACTGACTGAAAATGATGAAAAACACAGATTTTGTTAAAAAACTGACTGAAACTGTCAAAAAAACTGACTGAACTCTCAAAACTGACTGGAATTCTGAAAACTAACTGGAAAATGATTTGAAACTGACTGGAAATGGTTAACAAAGTGACTGGAATTTCTAAATAAATTAAAAAAGTGATTTCGTTAAAAAACTAACTGGAAAGCGTTAAAAACTGACTGGAATTATGCAATCTAACTGGAAATATGAGAGAGTGTGAGAATTAGTAGAGAGAGAAGAGTATAGAGAAGATGTGGAACTAAAATGGTAGGAGGGAGGGGGTATTTATATGTAAGCAATTTTTGGTTTTTTTTTTTTTTTTTTTCATTAAGGCCGAAGTTAACTGACTAACGGCTAGTTGGAAAACTAGCCGTTTTTGGACAGTGGTGGTCAGTCAGACGGGGAATGGGGGGGCCCGGTGCAAATTTTTGAAAAGTAGCCGTTAGGCGGTTAACCTCCGGTTTTATAACCGGTTTAACCGCCGGTTATCCGGTTGGCGGTTTCACCTGTTTTGAGAAAGGCCTAACCGAACCGAACCGTGGAATTACGGTGGACGGTTGAGCCGGTTTCCGGTTAACCGGTTTCCCGGTTTTGACCCGGTTTTGACCGGTTATCAACCGGCGGTTAGCCGGTTGCCGTTTTTTTTTTGGTCACGTCTAGTTGTTGTAGATACCCCGGGGAACCGCGGCTTGGCTAGAGCGGTGAATTATCCTATGATGTCTAATTGATTTTAAGAGTCGCCACCTATGTTTTAGAGGAAACATAAGAAAAACCTAAAAAAAACCAATTTTATATACAAAACCAGAGATTCGGGAAAAGATGGGTTCGGGGGTTAGGTGACAGAGTGGGAAGTACTTAAACACCCACTCCGCCCCGCTTACGCGGGTCTTGCTACTTTTGGTTTTCTAATGCTAAATGTCCTTCAATTAAATAAATAGTGCTAACAGTTAAAATGAAAAGAAAGGGGAAATAAAAACATAAATGATTTTATTGATTTATTTTATGCTAAAGATTACATGTTGAATTATCTTAACAATTACATTAATAATGAAATGGGGAGATTAAAGTAGAGATTAAAAATGTAGGGAGATAACCTTAACCAACTTTAATGTAATAAAGTGGTCATTTGGTCATGTCCCATTGATGGGGATTGCATACATTACCAAGACATGTGAAAATAAGAGAAGAAGAATAAAATACCTTAAGAAAGTGGGCTTCAAACTTGGACTTGAAAATGGTGTTGTTGTAAGGCAATTGTTGTAGAACAATTTGTGTAGAGTTTTGTTGTGTTAAACTCTTGTTGGGAGAACTCTTGTAAAGTGAATTCTTAGAAGAATTGTGTATAGTGTATTTGTGTAGAGATTTCAAGTCAAAAAAGAAGGACATTTCTAAGGTAGAAGAAGGTGGTTTTTATAGGGTAAAAAGGAAAGGGAAAGGTTGGAGGGAAAAGATGATCATCCATGTGAAATGGAATTGACCAATCAAAAATATGATAAATAAAATAATAAATGAAAGAAATAAAAGAAAATCAAATAAAATAAAATAGAAAGAAAATATTTTGTTTTAAAGAAAAGGCTTAGAATATGGGATTGTGAGTTATGAAATAAGGGGATGAATGTGGATGAAAAAGGGAGTGTTTGTGATCAAGAAAAGGGAGGGAAAATGCTGCAATCCGTCACTGCCATAATAGGAAGCGCGCGAGTCCCGCTTTTGGGGCGAGAGGCGCGCGCGTCCCGTTGACAGTGTCGGAGGCGCCCGCGGGTAAAAATGACAGAAAGACAGAAATGACTCTAAAAGTAATTATGTTATGCAGTTTAGTCCAAAACTAACGGAATCAGTTAGGAACTTAACAGAAGTAACAGAAATTAACAAAAACAAGTAAAATGAAAATACTATGTATGCAACCGGGGTGAGAGGTCCAAGGCGGGGTGTCTATAGTTGTAAATCTTCTAGAGGTATGTCATTTGTGCCATCCCAATCATATGTAATTTGAGGGATAGGTTCTTCCACATTTATGGGTGTTTCAACTTCAACTCCATTTGAGGTAGCATCAGATGTGGTAGCTTCTGGTGCTTCATATGAGGTAGATGGAGGTGCGGTTGATGTATATGGGTTTCCTTGAGTTGATTGATTTTGTGGTTGAGTTGTACCTGTCTCATTAAGCTCAACAAAATCATCAGCAACATTTGGAGTCATATGTGGCTCAAGGAGAGAATGTTCATCTAAAGTAAGATGGACAGATTCAACTATCTTAAGGGTGGTTTTATTAAATACATGAAAAGCTTTTGAGTGTTTAGCATACCCAATAAATATACCTTAATCGGCCTTAGGAGCAAATTTACCTCGATGTTCTTTACCGTTGTAGAGTATGAAGCATTTGCATCCAAATATCTTGAAGTATGCTATGTTGGGGGTTCTTCCTCTCCAAAGTTCATAAGGATTTTTGTTGTGGGTCTTGTTGACGAGGGATCTATTTTGAGTGAAGCATGCTGTGTTGACGGCTTCAGCCCAAAAAAAATTGTGGTAGCTTTGCTTCAGCAATCATTGTTTTTCCTGCCTATATCAACGTTCTGTTCTTTCTTTTCACTACACCGTTTTGTTGTGGAACTCCAGCAGCAGAAAATTTGTGATCAATACCATGGTCATCACAGTACTGAGAAACACCGTTGTTCTTGAATTCTGTTCCATTGTCGGATCGAACACTAACGATGTCATCTTCCTTTTGTGTTTGGAGCTGTCTAAAGAGCGCGGTTAAAATGTCATAGCAATCATCTTTTGAGATCATCATTTCAACCAACGTATATCTTGAATAATCGTCTACCACAACTAAGGTATATCTATTTCCACCATACTTGCGGTAGTAACAGTCCAAACAAATCCATATGAAGTAGTTGCAAACATCTTGAAGTTGAAGGTGTGGTCTTGCTGGAGAAAGACGCCTTTGGTTGTTTGCCTAGTTGACATGCTGTGCATTTCTCATCGTGGTGATCAGCTACCTTGGGTAGACCACGAACTAGATTTTCTCTACCAATCTTGGAGAGATACTTGAAGTTTAAGTGACTTAGTCTCTTGTGCCATAGCCAACTATTTTCACTAATATTATTTGCTACAAAACAGAGATTAGAAGAAATGCAAGATGAATTAAAATCAACAACATACACATTTTTCTTACGAATCCCTTTGAGCAAAGTGACGCCGGATATGCCATATTTGATGAGACAGAAATTTGAGGTGAAGTGGCATTGCAATCCTTTGTCGCAGAACTGAGATATTGAGAGTAGATTGTGTTGTAGCCCAATGACTAGAGAGACTTCTTGGATGGTGATTTTTCCTTTTCGAATGACTCCATATCTTACAGTCTTTCCTTTGTTATTATCTCCGAAAGTTACTGATGGACCCTTCTCTTCACGGACATCTTCCAATAAGTTGATATCTCCGGTCATATGTCTTGAACAGCCACTATCGAGATACCATAAACTTGATTTATCCTTGGAATGTCCAGCCATTAAGCAGAGGACCTACAAATAGACATTTAAGAACAAGGTCCCATTTTTATTCTATTGGGTCCAAAGGGTTAGCAACTTTTGACAACACATACCTGCCTCACAAAAGGGGGTTTATTCCTTCTAGGATTGGGTGTGAATCTAAAAAGACATTCAGCAGCCTTGTGACTATAACCATCACACACAGAACAATGGTGGAAGCCACCCAACTGAGGGTTATCAAACTTCGTTGAAGTCTTGAGCATAACATCGTTAACTGGTATGGAAGATCTCCCCTGAACAAAGTTCAATTTCTTGAGCTTGACCGCATATCTCTTGTTTGCGGTTGACATGCCCCGGAAGGCTACTCGACCGTGACTAGAGGTGGAACAACGGTCGTGTCCAGGTACCTTACCAGAGTCTTCCTCTGCGGTAGGATCTTCCACGGCTTTTTCTTTCAACTTTAAAGCCTTGCCAGTTTGATTCTTAGGGTAGACATAATGGAACTCTAGTTTCTTCTTTGGTTCTTGTCCTTTACCCTTGGATCCTTGATGTTTAGCCTTTGACCCTTCCAAAGTTTGCTTGGTAAATTTCTCATCTCTTTCACAACAAGATGCACATTTAAAGTTGTCACTAGTTTGGAATCCCAAGCCTTCCTTATCACCACTAGACTTTTAGGATTCTAAGATTTGTTCTATAGTGACACGAGAATTGGTGTACTCATTAGTGATCCTTTTCAAGTTGCTTATCTTAGCAACCAATTCTTCGTTTTTAACCTTAAATATGGCATTTTGTTCTTCTAAGAAACGGTTTCGATCAGTAAGAGGAGTCATGCTCTTGACCTGCTCCTTAAGGAGGGTGATTTCATATCTTAATAGAGTTTTCTCCGTCTTAAGCTGGGAAATCTCTTCAGTTGAAAGTGTTAAAGCTTTTCCTTCATGCCAGCGAACTTACTAATTACATGTTCAGCTTTTGTAAACATCTTTTCTTGTTCGTCGGGGGAAATGTCAAACTTGACTTGAGGAGTGGTAAGAAGAACTTCCTTCACCTTGGGATTGTACTGAGCCTTCTTTGCTGCACTTACATCACATCTAGAAAATAGAAGATCGCCATTCTTTTGAACTGGAGTCAGAAATCCTTTTTCAGCAAGTTCATCAGCCGTATAGCTTATCCGTTTAGGTTTTGCATTTGGTGAGCGACGATTTTCATTATCATCCTCATCATCGGAATGAACGACCAAACAATTGTGACCTTCTTTAGAATCATCATTGCTTTCATCAGAATCTGACTCTATCCAAGTAGCTAACTCTTTTGTGGCAGAGTCCTCTTCAGCAACCATTCCCTTTTCCTTTGAATACCTTGGAGTGAAGTTGCTTTTCTTCTTCATGTACTCGAATTTGGGAATTGGGCATTCTGATGCGAAATGACCGGGTTTCCTGCAATTAAAACAAACGAGATCCTCTTTCTTCTTTGAGAAGTTAGAGTACTCTTTCTTATTTGTTGAGATTCTCCTTGAGAACCTTGCTGGAGCCTTGCTTGATGATCCGAGCCTTGATGTTTTTCTGAACTTTTGAAATCTTTTCACGAACATAGCAAAGTCATCATCGTCCATATCTAGTAACTCAGATGTGGAGATTTTTGGATCTTTTTCTTCAACCATTTCTTCCTTTTTAGCGACCAACGACAAGTTCTTTGTTTTTCCTTCCATCTCTTCAATGTTATGGAGCTTGATATCAAAAACCTTGAGGTTGGCATAGAGGATTCTGAGTGACATATCATCTAGTAGCTTGGTATCTTCAAGAGTGTTTCCTTTGTGAAGATATTGAGAACCAAGAGCGGCTAGAAAATTAACATTGATTTCTTTCTTGGTAAGCTTCTTTCCAAGTGCGGTATAAGTACTTACGATCTCACAATAACGATCATAAGTGGCTCTAAGTGATTCACCGGGGATTTTAGCGAAGTTATCGAATCTTCTTTGAATTGCAAACTTTTTGCTTTGTTTGCAAGCTTGATCTCCTTCAATGTAATCTTCAATTGCATCCCAAAGTTCTTTTGCAGTAGCACATTCCATGATTTGTCGACGCTGAGATGTACTTAAAGTACTTAGGAGTATGCTCTTTGCTTTCACATCCATTCCAACAAGTCTTTTCTCTTCATCGGTCCATTCAGTTTTTGGTTTCTTGATTGACGGTATGTCTGCATTGGTTTCTGGATTCGGATTCGCTTTCATTGGGAAGTATGGTCCAAAGGTAAGACAATCACCAAGTTGCTCGTCCATGGAGTAGATCTGAGTTAGAATGTTGTGGTTCCATACGTCAAAGTTATCTTCGTCGAACGCTGGAACGTGAGTGAAGTTAACCGTTGCCATAGTTTTCTGACTTGCCATTTTGAATCGGCACCCAAGCTGTTAAGCTTGAAAAATAGAAGTTTTATGAAGGTGTTCGGTCTGATACCACTTGTTGGTCCCAGAGACACAATAAGGGTATGAGAAGGAGGCTAGAGGGGGGTGAATAGCCTACTTAAAATTTCAACCCTTTTTCAAAATTCAACCAAGTGCTTACAATCCTGAATTTTGCGGTCAAGTAAAAACCACGCGGTCAAGGTGTAATATGCACAGCGGAAGTTTTCGATGGAAATAAGGTAGAGTTGGTTTTGACTAAAATCTCTAAGTGTAAGCTCACTCACGGTCAAGGTTTTCCAGTCGAGTGAGATGCGGTCAGAGAGTTGCGGTCAAGAATGGTTGAGTTTGAAAGTTGTTGTCTTAGAAGTTTTGGCAAATAATAAGTTAGTCAGATTTTAACTTAGGAAATATGGAGAACATACAAACACAATTAACAACAGTTCATAAATCTGAAAGATCAAAACACTAAATGACAAACAAGATTAATATGAACAATAAAGAACAAGATGAACAATACTTAAAAGTAAATTAGCAGAATGTAAGAACAGTAAGTAAATGACACAAGTATTTGGAAAGGTTCGATCTGTGAAAAGATCTACATCCTTTACCAAGATGGTCAGTCTTGGATTTTGAATGGAGGTATATTAATTTACTTGTGTACAGATTACATAGATGAAGCTTTGAATCAACACATACTTTCTATGAAGAATAAATCCTAGACTTAGACCAGTGTATCCCTTTTGATGCAATCTATGTGATTGATCAATCGGGGTGAGTGTGTGTGTAAGAATCAGAAGCTCTTTAAAATTTAAGTGATTGTAGAGCCTAATGAATCTTGTGTGTTGCAAGGCTTGAGATGACTTGAATGTTGCTGGAGATCTTTGAAGGTTTGAAGGCGAAAGCTTGAAGATTCAAATGATTCTGGAAATCTTGAGTATGATCTTTAATCACTAAGTATTTCAACAGCAATTTCTCTCTTTGAATCTCAGCAATGTTCAATGAAGAACTTAAGGGCTATTTATAGCCTTGAATGAGAAAATAGCTGTTGGAATTACTTGGGGTCCAAGTTGAAGGACAATGAGCTATTGAATTCTGATTGGAGCTCATTCTGAGTTGTCCCTTTTTGCAGATAAGAGGTGGTCCCACTTAGATGAATTCAAATTTGAATTACTTGGGGTCCAAGTCAAGTTCTGCAACGTTCTAAACTAACCATAGTTATGTACAAGAGTGAGATCATGGTTAAGTTTGAACAAACTTGGGTTACTTGGACATATTCATTTCTTGTGGTCGAGGCCTTACGGTCTAGAGCTTTCCGGTCGAGTGGTATTCCACGGTCAGGTGAATTACCACGGTCAAGATGAGTTCTCTCGGTCAAGGACTTGACCACTAAATTTCCAGACTTAGAAAATTTTAAGCCCTATCAATCTAAAGCCTATACTACTAAGTGGACTGTTCTAAAAATGAAGTTTAACACTTCTTACAATATATCCTAAAGTCCACAAAAGATAAAATTAGGTTATGGGATCAATCAAATCTTGGTAATATGAGTGGTTTATAATAAGCATACCCAACACTAACGGGTCATCGTTATCCTTGGGCACTTTTTTATTAATATCCTTGGGCACTTTTTTATAAAAACCATAGTACGCAGGTCATAGCATGAGTTTCTTTAGTACGAGGGCAAATCGTCAATCTTTTAATAGTACGCAGGTCAAAGTGGCAATAAACTCAAATTTTCTTAATCCCCGCGCACTCTAATTTGGTGGCAATAAGTATGAGAAGGAGGGAGTATTCATTATTGAAAAAAATTCTTAATCCCCGTACACTTTCATTTGGTAGCAATAAGTTTGAGATGGAGGGAGTAGGGATGGCCAACGCCGGTTCCGACCGGAACCAGCGGTTCCGGTTCGCCATTGATGTGAACCTTAACCGGCCCTTGGTTACACCGGTTCCGGTTACCACAATCCGGTTCCGGTCCTGTCACGCCCTTTTTTTTTATCATACAATAATGAATAAACAGGTTTAAAATTATTGAAAAACAAGGGATTTTCGGTCCGGTTCCGGTTCGCCATTTATGTGAACCGTAACCGGCACGGATGAATGGCGGTTACGGTTACTCCGGTTCCGCTTTATTCACCGGTTTGCTCCGGTCCGGTTCGGCCATCCCTAGGAGGGAGTATTCATTACGTAGGTAAACTCGTCATATTTGTGTTACTGAAACTACTTTAAAAAATTGTGGGTCCCACCGACTCGAACACATGTCGACCTCAGTTGATGAGGTGGTAACATCCAGGTCGTTGGGCAGAGCAATGAGTGGAGCAAACTTGGGTGGTGAAATTCGAAATATTTTTTTAAGATAAAAAAAAAACACAAGCATTATAAGAACAAAAGTATCCAAAACACTATTCATCATTTGTCATTGTAAGTGTGAGACTCTCACTTTGAAAAATATCAAAAAGGCAAGTAAGACTCTTACTATAAGGCGAATGTGGATATCAAAAAGGCAAGTAAGACTCTTACTATAGGGCGGAGGTGGAGATGAGCATAAGGGTAACCTGGCCCTTTTTTTATCAAACACGCGGTAAATTGGCTTGAGTCCGCCCGTGTTGTGTGAGCCCGCGGGGTGGACTCGCCCCGCCCCGCCTAAAAGTAGCTAGTCCAGCCCGCCCTTAAACCCTTGGGGTTTGCCCAACAAGTTTTAACAGTTTTTTATTGATCTAAGAAAATACAAAAAAGCATTAAAAAATATTAAAGACCTTACATATTAATTAATAATTTAGTAAAAATATAAATAGTCTAATAATACTAGTATATTATTAAAGAAAATTAAAATAGTGAACTAAGTTTATAATTTTAATAAATAAAATTGTTAAAACATTAAACGTACTTCATTTAAAAAATTATACTCCCTCCTTCCCGGTTTAAGGTTCTTAGTTTGACTTTGCGCGCTTATTAAGAAATCAAGTGTAAAATAAAGAAAAATTGGTCAACAAAAGTAGGGAGGTGAGGATATAATTTTCTACACACTAATCATAAAGCAAATGAGTGAAAAGTAAGTAGGGTAAGTAATTTTTTTTTGTAATTAAATGAAACTTTTGAGGGCGAGATTATCCAAGGCACTATTCATATTTTTCCATTTATAGAAACGCAACTAAGAACTTTAATCTGGGACAGACAAAAAAAGAAAGTAAAAACCTTAAACTAGGACGGAGGGAGTAATAATTAAGTAAGTATATAGTATAAATAGTAAATATACTCTATTTAAAAAATCTATATATATTAAAAGCTGAGGCGGAGTGATGTGGATTCGCCATGTGGATATTTTTTGCTAAAAGTTGCTTTTGGTGAAGCCATGTCCTCACTACCTTAAATTTTAAGTGACTTTTGATATTCTTTTTATTAGCTAATAATGTTAGTTAAAGATATTAGTTATTATATAGGTTAACTATTACTATTAATAGTATTAGTTAACTATAATAGTTACTATATAAATTAACTATTACTATTAATAGTATTAGTTAACCACAATAGTTACTATTTAAGTTAACTATTACTATTAATAGTGTTAGTTAACCATAATAGTTACTATATAAGTTAACTATTACTATTAATAGTATTCGTTAACAATTATAGTTACTATATAAGTTAACTATTACTATTAGTAGTATTAGTTAATAATGATTGACCTTCTTAATACTTTTTCCTTTTTATTTTCTTTTTATTTTCTCTATTTTTTTCTTTTCTTTTTGTGATGGTTTTGGCCTAGTCCCCCATCACTTTTTTGTATTTTATTTTAATAAGAATTTAGGGGGCATCGCCCTTTTCGATTAAAAAAATAAATGATACTCCCTTCGTCCCAGAGTAAGAGTCCTATTTTTTTCGCTGTTAGCATGAAGGTATTTTGAGCAATAATTTTATGTTGATCTAATTATCCTAATGGAGATTTAAACTTGTTATTGATACTCCATTATATGTACTACCAATATCAATATCTAGATGTTCATTAAAATAATTAAAATAACCTAAAATTATTGCTCAAAATACCTTCGTGCTAACAGAAAAAAAAATATGACTCTTACTCTGGGACGGAGGTAGTAGTTACTATAAAAGTTAACTATTACCATTAATAGTATTAGTTAACTATTATAGTTACTATATATATAAGTTAACTAATACTATGAATAACATTAGTTAACCATAATAGTTACTATGTAAGTTAACTTTTATTAATAATATTATTAGTTAATTATAATAGTTATTATATATATTAACTATTATTATTTATAATATTAATTAACCAAATCTTACGTCTCATGAAGCGATGTCAGCATTGCCCCTACAACTAAGAGGCTATTTATTTTTCTCATTCATTTTTTTTTGACAATGTCCACGCTATAAGGAGGCGAGGCGGGGGATTGAACCCTACACTCACCGAGGGTGAGGCTTGTCTTTACCACTGAACCACTCATTTGGGGACTTTTTTTTTAGTATTAGCTAATTTTATTAGTAATTATATATGATACTATTATCTTTAATTTATTATTTTAAAATACTACAAAAGACTAATTCAACTTATAGTCATCTTCTATAGATGCAATACTCATATATATATATAAAATTTAGAATAGAAAATTGAAAGGTCAAAAGTTAATACTAAATTTATTGTGAGCAATCATTTATTCATTAATAATTAATTTTAATATATTATTAAATTTTGAAGGTTTTCAATAGTCATATTGATAATCCATAACACTAAAACTATTATGACTTAAGCAATTACCACTTCAGTTACCGGTTACAATTATAGGTCATAGAATTTCAAAGGTTGAGAACATGTTTAAGATCATGAAATTTACATAGAATGTATAACAATATCTTCAACGAATGAATCACTAAAGTTTACGTTCATCTAAAACTAAACCAAATATGGTATATTAACTAATCTCTACACATAAATGAATGGTCTCATTAATTTTTGATAAACCGCTTAAAATTTATCATAAAGATTTTTGATTGTTCACTCTCCTCATACTTCAACGTTATTGGCTTGCAAGTCAACCCTAATTCTTTATACTGAAATTCAAATAGATAACTTCTCAAAGACATGAGTAAAATTGTCATTTGTTAGGTGTATCTCATTTTCTTTTTGAACTCAATATCTAAGAAAATTAGTTTACTAATCTTTGTCATCCTATTCCTTTATGTACCTCAATCCATTACCGTACAGAGCACGGGCTAAATTACTAGTTATAATAATTAAAGTTAGGATTTTGAAGAAAAACAAGAAAAGAAAAAAAAAAGAAAAAGAAAAAGGTACCAGCCTTCTTGACGGGCCCACAGATCACAGGTCTTAGCCCGCAGGCTTAATCCTGGCTCGTGGTCAATTTGCAGGGTTCGGTCCGCCCGTCTTATTGACGGGCTACAAGCTAGATTTGGCGGGAGTGAGCTTGATGGCCAACCCGCGGGTTTGAGCCCGAAATGCCGGGAGGTAGTTATATATCTTCAATTATATTTATTTTTTCTCCCAAAGCCAATAAACATTGATATATAAATCTCACTATCATGCGCTCCTAATGGTAAGACTAACAATAGTCCCATCTACTTTAAAATTGTTAAAGCTATAACAATCTATATATATTATGAAAGCAGAATCATTTCCTGCTCTCACATTGCGCCACCTCATAATGCCACCTCATAATACCACTTGGTGCCATTCTACCATTCTATTGGTCAGCACATTTTGAGGCTTTCAAAAAAAAATATATATATATAAAAAGAAAAGAATCTGCAATGCTCTAGCAATTATGTCTGCATTCTCAATTCCATTCTCCTCCTCCCCAATTCTCAATTCCAATCTCCTCCACATTTTTCAGATCCTATATATAGATTCCCCGATTTTCAATTCCAATCTCCTCTCCATACTCCTCCATTGCCGTGCACCAATCAATCCCACCAACAACACAAATTGCCAAGCAAACACCAAAAAAAGCCTCAAAAAGCTCGAATGATAGCAAACTCAATTGAAAATCGATGAAGAATCGAGACAAATTAACGCCACAATCGATAGGTCACCGCCGTCGTCGACGTAGGGGGACTGGTGATGTGATCCATTTGCTAGGTAGTTGACGTCGGCATTCAATTAGGTCGCTGATGTCGTTGACGGTGAAGACGGATTGGGTTTCTTGAAAATCGTTAAATGCTTTACAAGCCTTCCTTTCTCATTTTTTTTTCTGTATTCACGTCAATGTCGTTTCCCCTTTCTTTTAATTTTTCGTGATTACAAATCTTTTCGATTCAAATATTATACATACTCATTCACTCCTCTGCCTTTGGTATTTACAGAAAACGCACATGTCAGTTTAATTATTGCAATTTCATTCACTATTTTTCTCTCCAATACTTAATTTATACGTGATATTGTTATATAATAGTTTAATTATTTCAAAACATTTAAACTGACTTTGCAATTTGTGTGTACATTGTAATCTGATGCCAATAGAGGATTAATAATTTCATTAACATTGTTTTCCTTTATATCCGGTGTATATGATACTGTTATATAACAAGTAATGGCAACAAGTAAGTTAATTGTTGTTAAAGCTATTGATAAGAGGAGCAGAGGTAGTACCATAAATGTTCGTATATTACGCCTATGGAAGCGCGAAGATACTAAATACAAAAAAGTTACTGTTGAGATGTTACTTATGGATGATGAGGTTAGTCAACCAATACTCTCTTTATATACTTCTTTATCATTCAATATAATTTCTCAATTAAATCATTTTATTTCTCATTTTCTTTTTATTAATATTTTATATTGAATTTATTAGGGATCTAAAATCCACGCAGCTATTGCACCTAGCATGTCATCCAAGTTCAAATATATGTTTAAAGAGGGAGAGATGAAAAAAAAATCTAATTTTGGACTTGAACCGAATGCCATTACAATTGTCCAAAAAGCAATTGTAAACCATGAATGGAAATTATCATTCGGTTTAGCTACCACTGTATCTGAGGTGGATACATCGGTAAACATTTCTGATAACGGATTTGATTTCACTCCCTTTAGTCTTTTGGGGAGTGATCCACATAAAAGTGTTAATGCTGATTATGTGTTCGGTGAGTATTCTAACACACAATTTTTTTTTCATTAATTAATTAGGGTAATAATTAACATTATATTTTTTTCTTTATTGTGGATGTAATCGGTGAGGTGGTATTACCAATAAATGTGAAAGAAATATAGCTAGGACTGTTTCTGGGAAGAACCACTTGTGAGTACAGTTGATCTCACAAGTGACACCACAAATGTCGAGACAACTATCAAGTCAACTGTCGACGAACAGAGATTAAATGCATCAGAAATTAAAACTCAGAATTTAAACAATTCAGCAAGAATTACTTGCTGGAAAACTTTCATTAATAAAGATCTTGCAGAATACAAGATTATGAAATAAACTAAAACAACGAAAAGATCAAACCTATTCATGAAATACTCATTTAAAATGATTTTGAATATGTTAGTGCAGCCAAGACAAGGAAGCTGGATATTAAACTATTTGATAATGGGTACGTTATAAACGATGATTTAATTCAGTAATGAATTTTTCACATAAATGGTAACTATTTAATCAGTTTTATTAATCCCCTTCTAATATGTAACAGGGGAATGGAGCTAGATGCTATCTTATGAGAGTCGTACGGAGATCAACTGAAAAGTTTTATTCAAAACATGGGACAAGATTCAGAGGAACCAATCGTACTGATTTTGAAGTTTGTGATGTGTTCAAGATATATGGGTAATATGCTTAACTTTTTAAATTGATTACTATCTCTAAATTCTATTTAAAATTATTTTGTACTTAATGCTAAAATTAAAAATTGTTATATTATACAGGAAAAGAGTAGTGTTTCTACCGTGAAGCACGCAACAAAACTTCTTATAAATCTCGATGTTCCTGAATTAAAAGAATTTGATAAAAAGTAAGTACCTTTAAATCTAATGACACTTTAGACACTGGTACATGTTTATGTTTGTTTTTTTTTTTGTTCAGATGATTTAAATTTTATTTTCACTATTTATTTAACAGGCGTGGCGATGGAGTTTCATCGATGGGTCGCAGTCTCACTACAATAACAGATGATAGCAAGTTCATCGGTGGTGACGAGTGGTTCAAAATCGAAAATGTCAAGACTATAGATGAGTTGCTCAAATGTAGTGAGGTACAAAGCAAAATGTGAATAAATTTTTATTCATTAATAGTATGTTGATGATTATTGAACTATGTATTAATTTCTACAAGTTGGCGTATACACTACATTCGCTCAAATTATTGATGTTGACCCGCATGCTAACTGGTTCTACCAAGCTTGCAGTAACAAGAAATGTAACAAAGGAGTTCACAGGAACTCAACTAAATGTCCAAAGTGTAGTACCCCCTACAACAACCTCATTCCAAGGTATTTGTCGTTACAAAATTTTTAATACACAAAATTCATTTATAAATTTATAGTGTTTTCATAGCTGTTAATGATTTGATTTGTGACCGCCTTTCCTTCTAGGTTCAAAATCAAGATTGTTGTCATTGACGGAAAGGATGATGATGGAACTGAGTCTTACTTTATGTTGTTTGATGCATGTGCATCTAATATGCTTAATATGTCCGCTTCCGAAGTTGTTGCTAAAATATCAGAGGTAGTTATTCTATTTTACTATTTTTTCAGCTAATACACTCCCTCCGTCCCACCCGACTTAGTATTGTTGCAAACATGATTCTACTTTGAACAAGCCATTTGAACAGAAAATAATGGTTTTTATAAATTTTATAAACATTTATTACTTCATTATTAATAATACTTTCAAACTACAAATTTATATTTTTATTAGGTATTTTTTTTTAATAGCTTGATCAAACGACAATCATGTTTATCAAAAACTGTAGCCGGGCAAGACGGAAGGAGTATGTATTGTTTTATTTCATAATGTAAAATATTGTTTCTAATTGAATGGTCAGTCGGATCAATTGCCTGAAACGTTTTGCAAAATGTTTGGTAAAAAATGTCTATTTCGGGTGGAGATTGGTCAAAGAACAAAAGATGCCATTGGTGAGAAACGTACTTTCACTGTGAAAAAAGTGACATGGGATGCCCTCTTGATTGATAAGTATTTGTCACTCACCAATTCTGATGTAAGTACAATCCATTTTACGTCATTTATTTATAAATTTCTATGCTATAAATATTGAATTTTGTTTCTTCCAAGCTGTAGGAGGTGGCTTTTAAACTGGTTTCACAAGATAATAATGTGTCTGACTTACTGACTAAATATCAGGTAAAGAATCCCTACTTAACTTTTCAGATTTTTACTTTTCCTTTCCATTCTATTACATGATATAAATTGTTTTATGTAGGATGATGCAGTTGAAATCATTGGAGATGACTGTTCAACATCATGTGAGAAGATCACTTCTATGAAGCGTACGTTGGATGATGCTCTTAATAGCCAGAATGACCAACTTTCTGCTACAAAGATATTGAAAGAGATCAAGCAAGAGAAGATGGAAAAGTAGGAAAAAAGGAGAGATGCAGTTAAGGAATATTATTTTGTTTTATGATGTTTAAGGTGATGAATTATAGTTCTTTATGTTTGATGATGCAGTTAAGGATCCATGTTTTGTTTAATTATGTTTAAGGATCAAATTTTAGTTCTTTATGGTATTCATTGAACCCATATACATTTTAGATACTCTTTACTTTGTGTTTCCCATCAGATTTAAATGTAATCCGTTTAGGATTTATTTATATTTTATTTATTTTTGAATTATTTAAACCTTTGCAATTTAGATTCAGCAAGAATTTTCATTTGTGCAACCAGTTTCAACAGTTTTTAGCAACTGTAATTATGAACATAAAGAATAGTGAATTATGTAATTATGCACAGAAAGAAACTACTGTAATAATGAACCCAGTTGATCACAGAATGTGGTGTGAAAATCAGAACACATGAGCAGTTTCAACAATTTTTAGCAACTGTAATTATGCACAGAAAGAATAGTGGACATTCAGGGACGGAGAAAAGAAATCAATAGGCTTGCTCTTTTAAACCTCATAAAGTCTGATTGCTTTAACCAACTATTTGAGAAATACTCCCTCCGTCCCGAAGTGAATTATGTAATCAAAAACTCAAAGTTATCTTAAAACTCAAAAGTGGACATTCAGGGACGGAGAAAATAATAATAGGTTTGCTCTATAAAACTCATAAAGTCTGATTTCTTTTTAAATCTCATAAAATCTGATTGCTTTTTAAATATTTTGTACTATAATTATTCTTATATCATTACTAATCATGATTTCTCATTTGTTTTTATCGTAGCTACCACATCAACTGACACTAATTCAATAAAAATGGAAACTAGAAGACGTGGTAGGCCAGTTACCACAAGTAGTGGGCCATTGCAATCCGTAAACATAAACTTCAATGTTGATTACTTAAATTCATAAATTCAACATCAAGTAAATGAGAGTAATGACTCACGTAAGCGCATGAATACATGTACGTACAAATCAATCTATATGACTATTTTCACTATTTAGAAACTTCCCTTTTTTTATGTTATAATTCTTATCATTGTATAACATTACTCAAATATATATATTTGAAAGATTAAGTGAGGATTGAATCACATGATAACTTGCCAACAAATGAAAAAGATAAGGCTGGAACATCACGATGTAATAGGAAAAAAAAGATGAAGGAAAGTGCACAGCAAAGCACAGGTATAGTTCAACATATTATTTTCTATTCATATCCTACCAAAATAGAATTGCATTTTAAAAATATTTGTTTCTTTGCAAAAATCAATTACATTTTAGTTTATTTTACATATACAGCCTATTGGGATATCGGAGATCCAGATTATGAACGTGAACATTGTCATGCTTTATTTTGATACGAAGAGAGAACTCCAAAGAACAGGCCATCGACAAATCCAAAATTTTCATTGTGTTGCATGCATGGTCAGGTACAAGTTCCTCTATTGAGACATCCGCCTCAGTTGCTTCGTGATCTATTAGAGGAAGGGCACGAAAAAAGCAAAAGTTTTATGGATAACATACGTGCCTACAATATGATGTACGCATTTACATCAATGGGGAGCACGATTGATAGAAGCGTAAATCAAGGAAGAGGCCCTTATTCATTTAAGATGGGGGGTCAGAATGTTCATTGAATCGGATCATTGTTGCCCAATGAAAGAGCTCCTCCGCAATTCTCACAATTGTATATTTATGACACAGAAAATGAAGTTGCTAACAGAATAAAAGCTATCATGTATTTTCTTTCATAACTTACTTTATCATTCCTAGCTTTGTGTATATATCACGTTATGTTATGTACTAATTTTATATTTCTTGCTTTAAAATGAACAGTAAACACAGGAGTTCAGACTTTGACAACTCGATTGTAGCGGACTTAAGAAAAATGGTTGACGAACACAACCCGTATGCAAAGATTTACAGAATAGCTGCAGATCGTATTTCGTTGAGAGCTTCGAGTGAGGTAAGGCTTCGACTGATAGGGAAACAATTTAAGGATGGTAGAACGTATAATTTGCCTACAACTTCTAAAGTGGCAGCTCTTATTGAGGGTGATATTCAAGATGCACCTGATATGAGAGACATTATGGTTGAGGAACGGTATAGTGATTACAAACAAATACACGAGTTCAACCCATGTTATCTTCCTCTTCAGTACCCGTTGTTGTTTGTTTATGGGGAAGATGGGTTTTATACCGATATTCCTAGAAATATGCCTCCATTGTCAAAGCGAACTAACCTTTCTTTGAAAGAGTTCTTATCATTCCGACTACAGGAGAGGTCTGCAGAAGGACCCCAACTTATGAGAAGTGGAAGACTACTGCAGCAGTTTAGGGTTGATGCTTATATTATGATGGATACACAAAGGCTTCAGTGGATTTGTTATAATAAACCCGCTCTTAGGGTAGAATCTTATAGGAAACTTACAGATGCAGTTTCAAGAGGAGATACTGATCCATCGTCTGCGGGTAGATGAGTTGTGTTGCCGTCAACATACACCGGTGGACAGCGGTGGATGACTCAGAATTTCCAAGATGCATTAGCTATTTGTAGGTGGACAGGATATCCATCACTCTTTATTACATTTACCTGCAATCCAAAGTGGCCAGAGATTACAAGATTTGTTCAGAAGAAAGGGCGAAGACCCGAAGATAGGCCTGATATTGTATGTTGGGTGTTCAAAATGAAGCTTGATGAATTGGTAAAGGATTTGAAGGAAAATAAGATTTTTGGCGAGCCTACTGCACGTAAGTAATTCTTTCACCACCATACTATGTATGTTGTATTTGAATAACTTTTGTTAATATAATTACTTTATCCATTTGTCCCACATTTTTTGCTAATTTTGGTCAACTTGATCAAAATTACCAATTATAGTAGGACGGATGCTATATATAATAATTATTGTTTTATTTTATTTTTTAGTACAATAATTTTAAACATGCGCATTTTTTATTTGATTCAGTTGTTTACACAGTGGAGTTTCAAAAGCGATGTCTTCCCCATGCTCATATTCTTCTGTTTCTCAAAAGTAAAGACCAAGCACTAATCGCTGAGGATGTTGACAAGTGTATAAGTGCTGAGATTCCTGATAAAGAAACTGATCCGGAATTGTACGAGGTCATCAAAGAATATATGGTGCATGGTCCTTGTGGTGTTGCTAACCTAAAATCCCCTTGCATGGATAACAATAGATGCACAAAGAATTTCCCTAAAAACTTTAATGAAGGCACGTCTGTTGATGAGAACGGATATTATATTTATCGGAGGAGAGACATTGGTGCTAATGTAGATAAAAATGGAGTTTTGCTTGATAATAGGTGTAACGCCTCACCCAATTTTATTTTCATCTTTTGCATTTTATACGATTAAAATCTATTATGTGATTTATGTGTGCATTTTATATGCTAGATAATAATTTCTTAAACTTACATACATTATTTGAGTATATGTGTTGATGATATTGCCAGTCATAATATTTGTTTTGGGGATTAAATGAGTTAGTAACATAGTGGGCTTATGTGGTATTGAGGAGAATTATCCTTTAGTGGTAGTAGAAGAATTAGAGGTGGTTAGTAGGGAAAACTAGGAAATGAATATAAAGATCTTGTTTGGAGATCTTTATCCCATTCCTTCCCCTCTCTCACTAAACACCAAAAAGTATACTCCTCTTGTTCTTGAAAGGCACCTGGAAGAAGGTAAGAAGATGTTATATATAAATTCATATTAATTCAATTTCTTCTCCGTTTCAAATTCTAAATATATATAAATGTTCAGGGCATTGGATAGAGTAGTTCTACCGATTCAATTTTTATTTTCTTGATACTTCTCCGGAGTAGGTAAGTTACTAAATTCCCTTAATTTAATGTTATAAGGAGTATTCTTGAGTTCTATGATGTTATATATGAGTAATATAGGATTTGATTTGGTTTCTATGAAGTTATATGCAAGAAGTGCCTTTATAGGTTTTTGCAATTAAATTCCAAGTTCTGAGTTGATGAGTATTATGGGAATTGTTCTTATGTTTAAATTTAGTTGTTAAAACTCAGGAATTAGCCCAGATGAGTTAGGGAAAGAACTCAATTTGCTGGGTTTATGTGAGTTATGGTAACATGATGAATTGGGCAAGAACAACCCAGGAGGAATGCCTAGGTTCTGTTTTTCGACCTTGAGGGCGCGCGCACCTTCCCATTTGAAGCGCACGCACCCTTGTGAATATTTAGAAGACTTTATCTCTGATAAGTTGAGGGCGTGCGCACCCCATAAAAGGAAGCGTGCGCACCCATCATCTGAAGTTGAATTATTTGGGGTTAGTTGGAGGCGTGCGCTCCCTTTAGGGAGAGGCGCGCGCACCATATAAATTTGGGAATTTCATAGCTTCAGAAGGACAGAGCGCGCGCACCCATTGTGGGGAGGCGTGTGCACCTTTAGTCAAATTGGCCAGGCCTCATTTCTGAATTTTAGAGGCGCGCGCACCCTTGGTGGGGAGGCGTGCGCACCCCTTCCCCTGTTTTCAGCCTCATTTGATAAGTTTTATTCATAAGTTTGGGAAATGATAGGAGTCTTATGTATGTATTATAAGAAAGTATATTGTTAAGTAAATGATTGTTTTAAACTCTTCATGATTACTAGAAGATGAATTGATAAATGATACATAGTAAATATGTTACAAGTTGATTTATAAAAGTATGCAATTATGCATAAGTAACTTATATGGTTAATAAACTAGTCCCTTACTTTGGGCCTAGTACTAGTTTCATAATGTCAAGTAAATATTACTTGTGTACTTGTTTGTGAGTCCAATTGGTTTAGGTGTTTCGGAGGTGTATAGGTTCACGTTTATTATGAGAGCTGGGCTGAGTAATAACCGTGAATCTATGCATCTGTGACCGTTTGCTCCTATTCTTGATCACGGTAGGGGTCTAGCTTTCTCAATGATTATAGCATTATGCACAATGATTGAATAGCTCTTTCTTTCTTGGTTCTTGGTTTGAGATACTGGGTAACGGGTCTCCTTTGATATTGTGAAGTTGCCTTCAATATGAAGATCTACATCAACGTGTGAATGGGTATGGAGTAATAAGGAGGGAAGAAATATCCTTTGTAATGTGTACTTAGCTATACGTGATACTTAATGGGTAGGATTAACTACTCATATGATGTGCTACTTGATATATGTCTCTATGTGATACTAGTATACTTCACTGTTATATGTTTTCATATCATGTTATTATCGTAGTAACTTACTAAGATTTTATCTCACCCCGTTTCTTGTTTCTTTGTTTTCCTTAGATCCAAAGAAGGCTAGTGATAGCTCGAAGTGAGGATCGTAGAATCCAGTCCTTGTGCTAAGTGAGATTTCTTTTGGGGTAGGTTATTATACTTTTGTTATGTGAGGATGTCAGTTAGACTGAGTATGTTAAACTCAGAATTTTGGGGTACAGTTGTGTATATGTAAATAAAGTTGTCTTCTTTTGTTTATCGGCTTTTAGGCCGAGTGGTTGAAGAATAGAACTTAGAATGTTTAAGTAAAGTTGTGGAGGTGGTAATGTGGTAAACCATCTTGAGATGTGTATCTCCTAATACCTTTAAGGAGTATAGTTGTATTTAGTTTTAAATTTTATCTGTTTTAAGATAGTAGTGACGTGTCGAATTTTATGGTTCATATCAAATCTAAGAATTCGGGGCGTTACAGTTGGTATCAGAGCTATGGTTAGCTCTAAGCCTGGATAGGGTCTATGGCCTAAGTGGGTTGGTTTTTGGGTGTGTTATTAACGTCGAGTGTTTATGTGTAGGGTGGAGATGAGTCAGTCAGAGGATATTGGTAGTAGTACTCAGGGAAATGAGGAATCAGAAAATCCTTCTGTGGAAGTGGGTAATGATCATAATGTGGATTACAAGCAGATGTTTCAGTTATTGGCTCAAATAGTCTCCAACCAACAAGGACAGAATAATCCGGGGCAAGCACAGTCAGGAACAGAAGATAGGGGTTATGCCAGTCGTCTTACTAAGTTCCTGAAAATGCAACCTCGTAGCTTTGATGGAGAACCCGATGCAGTGAAAGCTGAAGAATGGATTGAGAGTATTGAAAAGATATTCACTGCTTTGAAATGTGAAGACAAAGAGAAGGTAACATTTGCAACCTTTAAACTAGAGAAAGCTGCGGAGCATTGGTGGAAAGTATAATGTCAAAGCTGGGAGCAAGAGAAAGATATACAACATACTTGGGAGGACTTCCTCAAGGAGTTCAACTCACAGTTTATTCCCTCAGTTGTCCAAGACCGAAGAGAGATGGAATTTTTGAACTTAGTGCAAGGAAATATGACGGTGGGACAATACTCTTCTGAATTCACCAAGTTAGCAAGGTATTGTAGCCATTTGGTTCCAACCGAAATAAAGAGGGCTCAACGGTTCGTGAAGGGATTAAAGACAGAGTATAGGAAACAACTTCTTTCCTTACAACTCACTAGTTACCGACAAGCAGTTGAGAAGGCATATGCAATTGAGAATGACATTGATGAACATAAAGTTAAACCGGGAGTTGCTACGGGAGGTCAACCATCAGTACGCGTTCCAGATAAGGTTCAGACCTCAAGAAATAAAAGAGGTGGATATAGCCGATCAGGGGGACGACCTCAGCGTCAACCTGAAAGTATGGGAAGTGTGTTAGTGGGTTCGAAGCCAAATGTTTTGGGTTCAAAGTGGATTTGCAAGTATTGTTCCAAGGATGGCCATACCGAAGACAGGTGTTGGTTGAAACAAGGAAAATGCTTAAACTGTGGTGATGGTGGACACTTCAAAAAGGATTGCCCAAAGAGTAAAGGAACTCCACGAGAGGGTACCGGACAGCAGGCTTCGGGTAGTAAGCGAGATAGTGGGGGTCGGCCTAAGGTTCAAGGTCGAGTGTTTGCTATTGATCATCACAGGGTGGCTGAGTCGACAGCAGAGATAGGAGGTATTATTTTTCTTTTTAGTACGCGAGCGCGAGTTCTTATAGATACAGGATCATCTCATTCTTATGTGGCATCACATTTTGTGTTTCATTTACCTGTTGTTCCTGATTCTATGCCTTATGTGTTAGAAGTATCTTCTCCTATGGGAGATTGCATGTTAGCTACATAGGTATATAGGAATTGTGATGTGCTTATGAGTAATCATACCCTTGAAGCTGATTTAGTAGTGTTGCCCATAGGGATTTTGATGTGATACTTGGTATGGACTGGCTTTATATGCATTATGCATCTGTTGACTGTCATCAAAAGGTGGTTACTTTTTCTGTGCCGGGTTTGCCTGAATTTATTTTTGAAGGTGATAGACCTATGTGTAGTTTTCATGTTATATCTGCTTTGAGAGCTAGGAAGTTGTTGTCTGGGGGTTGTACTGGGTATCTTGCTTGTGTTGTTGATAAGAGTGTGTCTGTAGCAAAGCTGGATGATATTTCCGTGGTGTCTGAGTTTCCGGATGTGTTTTCTACTGAATATAGTATGCCACCAGACCGGGAACTTGAGTTTTGTATTGAGTTATTACCAGGTACCACACCGATATCTAAAGCTCCATACAGAATGGCTTCCGCTGAATTAAGAGAATTGAAGAAGCAACTCGAGGAGTTATTGGAGAAAGGGTTTATCCGGCCTAGTGTGTCTCCTTGGGGTGCACCAGTATTATTTGTGAAGAAGAAGGATGGTACTCTACGGTTATGTATAGACTATCGAGAGCTTAATCAGGTAACAATTAAAAACAAGTATCCGTTACCTCATATCGATGACCTATTTGATCAACTTCAGGGGTCCGTGGTTTATTCGAAGCTTGATTTAAGAAGTGGGTATCACCAATTGAAAGTTTGAGAAGAAGATATACCGAAGACAGCCTTACGTACCAGGTACGGACATTATGAGTTTGTGGTTATGCCATTTGGTTTGACGAATGTTCCTGCGGTGTTTATGGATTTGATGAACCGGGTTTTCAAACCCTATCTAGATTGTTTTGTGGTGGTTTTTATAGATGACATCTTAGTTTATTCTAAATCCAAGGCGGAGCATGAGTAATATTTGAGGCTAGTATTGGGTGTTCTTCGTGAAAAGCAATTGTTCGCCAAATTCAGTAAGTATGCCTTCTGGTTAGAAGAAGTTTCTTTCTTGGGACACGTGGTGTCAAAGGCCAGTATTTCTATTGATCCTTCGAAGATAGAAGCCATAGTTAAATGGAAGAGACCAACTACAGTTACTGAGGTACGTAGTTTTCTGGGATTGGCAAGCTATTATCGGAGGTTTATTGAGGGATTTTCCAAAATTGCTGCACCAATGACCAGTTTGACTAGGAAATCTATAGCCTTCGAATGGGATGATAAATGTGAAGTGAGTTTCCAAGAGTTGAAAAGAAGATTGACGGTTGCTCCAGTGTTAGCTTTTCCTAGTGGGTTAGATAATTTTGTTGTTTACACGGATGCTTCCAAAGAAAGGTTGGGTTGTGTGTTAATGCAAAATAGTAAGGTAATTGCTTATGCCTCGAGAAAATTAACTCCTTATGAAGCGAATTATCCTACTCATGACTAAGAATTGGCTGCAATTATATTTGCGTTACACAAATGGAGGCATTATTTATATGGGGCTAGATTTGAAGTGTTCACAGATCATAAGAGCCTGAAGTATTTGTTTTCCCAGAAAGAACTTAACATGAGACAACGCAGATGGATGGAAAAATTAAAGGATCATGATTGAACAATTTTGTATCACCCGGGAAAGGCTAATGTGGTGGTAGATGCTTTGAGTAGGAACACCTATGTTGCACATTTGATGGCAGGAGAGTGGAAATTGTTAGAAGATTTGCGAGACTGGAATCCTTATGAGTCGAGTCATGGCATGAGTTTCGCGAATATAAAGGCTACATCTGTTCTACCTCAACAGATTAAAGAAGCTCAGAAGATTGATCCCGAATTGCAAAAGATTGTTAGTGGAATGAAAGAAGGTAAACAACCCGATTTTGCCTTGAATAATGATGGAATTCTTACATTTTGTGGTAGGGTTTGTATTCCAGCTGATGGAGAGATTAAACAGCGAGTATTGGAGGAGGCTCATAAGACAAAGTATACTATACATCCGGGAAGCACGAAAATGTATCAAGATATGAAGAAGCATTTCTGGTGGAACTGTATGAAAAGGGAGATTGCTGATTATGTATCTAAGTGCTTAACATGTCAACAAGTGAAAGTCGAACATTAACGTCCTGCAGGTCTATTACAACCTCTGGAGATACCTGAATGGAAATGTGAGCATATCACTATGGACTTTGTAACTGGTTTACCGCGTACTCGAAAGGGTTATGAAGCAGTTTCGGTTATAGTAGATCGGTTAACCAAGTCGGCTCACTTTTTGCCTGTTTCTATGGGGTATTCATTGACTCAGTTGGCTTCTCTATATGTCCAGGAGATAGTTCGGCTTCATGGGGTTCCTGTGAGTATAGTATCCGATAGAGATCCTCGTTTTACATCCCGATTCTGGCAAGCTCTTCAAGGGGCAATGGGTACTAAATTGAATTTTAGTACAGCATTTCATCCACAGTCAGATGGGCAGTCGGAAAGGTTAGTACGGATTCTTGAGGATATGTTACGAGCGTGTACAGTTGACTTCAAAGGTAGTTAGGATGTTCATTTACCGTTAGTTGAATTTGCTTATAACAACAGCTACCAGTCTAGTATTGAAATGGCCCCCTACGAACCATTGTATGGTCGAAAATGTAGATCACCTATATGTTGGGATGAAGTCGGGGAAGCAAAGCTTTTGGGACCCGAAATGGTTCAACAGTCTGTGGAGAGTGCGAGATTGATTCGGGATAAATTGAGGACAGCTCAAAGTCGTCAAAAGAGTTATGCTGATAACAGAAGAAGGGATCTTGAATTCCAAGTCGGTGATTTTGTGTTCTTGAAAGTTTCTCCTCAGAAAGGTGTGAAACGATTTGGTAAGAAAGGGAAGTTGACTCCTCGGTATATAGGGCCATTTGAAATACTTGAGAGGATTAGGAAATTGGCTTATATACTTGCTTTACCGCCATCATTGTCCGGGGTACATAATGTGTTTCATGTCTCTACTCTTCGTAAATATATCGCGGATGAATCTCATATTCTTGAGTATGAACCTATTGAATTCCAACCTGACTTATCCTACGAGGAGTTACCGGTAGAGATTCTTGACCCGAAGGAACAAATTTTACGTACCAAGAGAATTCCTCTTGTAAAAGTATTATGGAGAAATCACGAGATTGAAGAAGCTACTTGGGAATCCGAGCGGGAAATGCGAGAGAAATACCCGAGTCTATTTGATAATTCCGGTAAGTATTGGATCATTTAGATAAATAAAATTCGCGGACGAATTTTCTTTTAAGGTGGGGGGGATGTAACGCCTTACCCAATTTTATTTTCATCTTTTGCATTTTATACGATTAAAATCTATTATGTGATTTATGTGTGCATTTTATATGCTAGATAATAATTTCTTAAACTTACATATATTAGTTGAGTATATGTGTTGATGATATTGCTAGTCATAATATTTATTTTGGGGATTAAATGAGTTAGTAACATGGTGGGCTTATGTGGTATTGAGGAGAATTGTCCTTTAGTGGTATTAGAAGAATTAGAGGTGGTTAGTAGGGAAAACTAGGAAATGAATATAAAGATCTTGTTTGGGGATCTTTATCCCATTCCTTCCTCTCTCTCAGTAAACACCAAAAAGGATACTCCCTCTTGTTCTTGAAAGGCAGCTTGAAGAAGGTAAGAAGATGTTATATATAAATTCATATTAATTCAATTTCTTCTCCGTTTCAAATTCTAAATATATATAAATGTTCAGGGCATTGGATAGAGTAGTTCTACCGATTCAATTTTTTTTTTCTTGATACTTCTCCGGAGTAGGTAAGTTACTAAATTCCCCTAATTTAATGTTATAAGGAGTATTCTTGAGTTTTATGATGTTATATATGAGTAATATAGGATTTGACTTGGTTTCTATGAAGTTATATGCAAGAAGTGCCTTTATAGGTTTTTGCAATTAAATTCCAAGTTCTGAGTTGATGAGTGTTATGGGAAGTGTTCTTATGTTTAAATTTAGTTGTTAAAACTTAGGAATTAGCCCAGATGAGTTAGGGAAAGAACTCAATTTGCTGGGTTTATGTGTGTTATGGTAACATGATGAATTGGGCAAGAACAACCCAGGAGGAATGCCTAGGTTCTGTTTTTCGACCTTGAGGGCGCGCGCACCTTCCCATTTGAAGCGCGCGCACCCTTGTTAATATTTAGAAGACTTTATCTCTGATAAGTTGAGGGCGTGCGCACCCCATAAAAGGAAGCGTGCGCACCCATCATCTGAAGTTGAATTATTTGGGGTTAGTTGGAGGCGTGCGCTCCCTTTAGGGAGAGGCGCGCGCACCCTATAAATTTGGGAATTTCATAGCTTCAGAAGGAGAGAGCGCGCGCACCCATTGTAGGGAGGCATGTACACCCTTAGTCAAATTGGCCAGGCCTCGTTTCTGAATTTTGGAGGCGCGAGCACCCTTGGTGGGGAGGCGTGCGCACCCCTTCCCCTGTTTTCAGCCTCATTTGATAAGTTTTATTCATAAGTTTGGGAAATGATAGGAGTCTTATGTATGTATTATAAGAAAGTATATTGTTAAGTAAATGATTGTTTTAAACTCTTCATGATTACTAGATGAATTGATAAATGATACATAGTAAATGTGTTACAAGTTGATTTATAAAAGTATGCAATTATGCATAAGTAACTTATATGGTTAATAAACTAGTCCCTTACTTTGGGCCTAGTACTAGTTTCATAATGTCAAGTAAATATTACTTGTGTACTTGTTTGTGAGTCCAGCTGGTTTAGGTGTTTCGGGGGTGTATAGGTTCACGTTTATTATGAGAGCTGGGGATGAGTAATAACCGTGAATCTATGCATCTGTGACCGTTTGCTCCTACTCTTGATCACGGTAGAGGTCTAGCTTTCTCAATGATTGGAGCATTATGCACAATGATTGAATAGATCTTTTGTTCTTGGTTCTTGGTTTGAGATACTGGGTAACGGGTCTCCTTTGATATAGTGAAGCTGCCTTCAATATGAAGATCTACATCAACGTGTGAATGGGTATGGAGTAATAAGGAGGGAAGAAATATCCTTTGTAATGTGTACTTAGCTATACGTGATACTTAATGGGTAGGATTAATTACTCATATGATGTACTACTTGATATATGTCTCTATGTGATACTAGTATACTTCACTGTTATATGTTTGCATATCATGTTATTATCGTAGTAACTTACTGAGATTTTATCTCACCCCGTTTCTTGTTTCTTTGTTTTCCTTAGATCCAAAGAAGGCTAGTGATAGCTCGAAGTGAGGATCATAGAATCCAGTCCTTGTGCTAAGTGAGATTTCTTTTGGGGTAGGTTATTATACTTTTGTTATGTGAGGACGTCAGTTAGACTGAGTATGTTAAACTCAGAATTTTGGGGTACAGTTGTGTATATGTAAATAATGTTGTCTTCTTTTGTTTATCGGCTTTTAGGCTGAGTGGTTGAAGAATAGAACTTAGAATGTTAAAGTAAAGTTGTGGAGGTGGTAATGTGGTAAACCATCTTGAGATGTGTATCTCCTAATACCTTTAAGGAGTATAGTTGTATTTAGTTTTAAATTTTATCTGTTTTAACATAGTAGTGACGTGTCGAATTCTATGGTTCATATCAAATCTAAGAATTCGGGGCGTTACAATAGGTATATAGTGCCTTATAATCCACAGCTGTTATTGATGTATCGTGCTCACATCAACGTGGAATATTGTAATCACAGAAAATCAATAAAGTACTTATTCAAGTATATCAGCAAGGGAAGTGACAGGATAGGGGTAGGTTTTGAAGTGGATGATGAAATTAAAAGATACATCGATTGCAGATATGTCTCTGCATGTGAAGCGATGTGGAGAATATTTGGATTTGATATCCACTATAGGATACCCGCTGTAGAGCGCTTATCTTTCCATTTAGAGGGAGACCAAACCATTCATTTCAAAGATGGCGATTATCTTACGGATGTTGTGGGTAAGCCTACTGTTAGCCAATCACAATTTTTACAGTGGATGAAGATCAATCGTGAAAATCCAGAGGCTAGACAATACAAGTATTACAAATTTCCGCAATATTTTGTTTGGGACAAGTCAAAGCGAGAATGGCGTCCTAGAAAGAAAGGCACATCAGTAGGATGAATTTATCATGTTCCCATCAATTTAGGCGATATCTACTATTTGAGGCTGATGTTAAATCACATTGCTGGTGCTACATCGTGCGCTGATTTGAGAACTGTGAATAAATAAGTGCATGATGATTACAAAAAAGCATGTTATGCACTAGGATTATTAGACGATGATAAAGAGTATGTTGATGAAATAAAAGAAGCAAGTGAATGGGGGTCACCGGGATATCTAAGAAGACTATTCGCGATGCTACTATTATCTAAAAGTATGTCGAGGCCACAAGATGTTTTGGAAAAGATCTATTATTCAGGCCAAGTGCAAGCGCTGACTGCTCTTGTGCTCCATTTCTGGCCGTCGGAGTTCATACAGTATTTGTGTAATAAAATGGAAGATAATGAACCCCACAATTATATCCATGGATGAGGTAGATGCAATTGCTACTGCTAGTTTCGATGCTCAGATTGGTGCTCACAGAGAAGTTCAAAGAATCCTCATGGCATGGAACTCTTAAACCAGATGGACGGGTTTGACCAAACAGATAACGTCAAGGTTATAATGGCAACCAATTGAGCTGACACTTTGGACCCTGCAATTCTCCGTCCCGGAAGACTTGACCATAAGATTCAGTTTCACTTACCTACTAGAGGCTGGTCATATGCACTGCCAAAATGAATTTTGAGTGATGAGGTTGAATTAGAGGAGTATGTTTTTCGACCAGATAAAATCAGTGCTGCTGAGATTACAGCTATTTGTCAAGCAGGAATGCATGCAGTCCAAGAACAGATATGTCATACTGCCTAAGGACTTTGAGAAGGGTTACAGAACCATCGCTAAGAAGCCCGACACGGACTTTAATTTCTACAAGTGATTCCAGAACTTTCCATTGTGGTTCAGGATGTCTCAATATCTACTTGCCGAAGATGTTTCCCTCCATTTACTTCTATTTATTCAACTTGGAATTTAGCTTAGTAATGCTATTAACCTAAAAAAAATTGAACAGAGTGAGAGGAACAGCAAAAATACCAGTATGCCTTTTGCATTTGTATCAATTTCGTTTCAAGCCTAGAAAGAACTACTCCCTCCGTCCTAAAATGATCTTCTTATTTGACTATTCAAACTTTTTAAGAATATGAATACTAGCTTCACTAGCCATCTTTTGTTTATGCACTTCGAAGCCCAAATTGTACAAATGAGAAGAACTTTTTGAGACAATGAGAAAAGGCAAATGAAAACATCATTTTGGGACGGAGGGAGTATAATTTTTACTGTCTTATTTTGCTTCCTCTCACTGCAGGGACGAAGGGAATCGTTTCTTCATTATTAATGAAAATTGTCAAATTTGAAGATCATTTAAGGACGGAGGGAGTTTTTTTTTATTCTTAGCATTACTATGCTCCCGTCGAATCTCGACGGGTTACTCACTAGTGATCTTTAAAGGTACGAATGTCTAGCATAATAATCTCAAGTATATTGGAAATACACATACATCTAAACACGTTACAAGCATTTTTAACATCAATTGCAAACATCAAGTGTATTTTCAGAGAGCACTAATTCGCATCAAAATATTTGGTAACTTAAGAAAATTGTTTCAAATTTATTTTTCATTCATTTTTATTAAAGTTATATTTGAAAATTGCATAAAAAGGTTGTCAAGCCTATGTGGTCGCATGGCATGGTCGAATTGGGGTTTTCATGGAGTTCGTTATGCCAAATCTTAAAGTATAAGATTTTGGAGCTTATGCGGTCGCATTGTTGGATATTATGCTCTAGGCCCTTGAGAAAGGCCTATTCGTTATATTATAGCTTCATTGTTATAGAGATAACAAACCCGATTATTATATATTTTGCATGTTTATTATAATAATCATTGTCCCTAGCACTTATGAAGTGCTAGCATGAGTTTAATGGATAATCATATGATGCTTATGGTGCATAGGATGCGGATTAAACTTGTGGGTACTTGTTGGAGAACAAGGTACTGGATAGACCCGTTATGAGATTTATGTCATGGTCAAATGTCATAATTAAATCTCATGATAGTCATACCATTTGAATCCTTAGACCTGAGATTATCATGGTCATTCACATGATGAACATTATGTTTGACATAGTCAAACACTACCTTTAATCGGGTAGTTATAAAGGCTATGATTGGCATGATCGGATTCTTGTAGGGAAGAATGATAAGTCAAGATGGGATTTGTCCCTCTCTCAAGAGAGATATCTTCTTTGACACTCGATGAGTGAGATTGATGATAGTGCATGGCCATGCCCAAATGAATTAATGTGTTTAATGTCATTTGCTCATATCAATCTACTCGGGATCGAGAAAGCATTGGACAACATAAGTTGACGTGGACCATGACTTATGTCCAATAGGATATCGCGTGACAAAGGGATTGTGATATGTTCTATAAGGTAACTTTGGACTTTCAAAGTTTTACTAATTGGGTAGTCATATTGGCTTGCTAGAGTCCGCTTATGACTTAGGGGTTCTGACTCGTTCGGACTCATTGCCAACTTAGTATAATCCTATTGGATCACACACATTAGAACGGATTGGAAAATGCTGAAAATTTGGGATTTTCTGGACAAGCAACCGTACGGCGGAATTGGTGGAGCACGGCTCCATAAGAACCGTACGGCTGCTATGGCCGACCCTGGTCAGTTTGTTCAGAATTCTTGACTGTTAAGGAATCCCGATCCCAAACAGAATTAGGTCAAACCCTCATAAAAATATATGCAGCCTAGTTTGACAGCCTCTAATGTTGATTTTGGAAATCAATAACAATTGTTTTAGAAATAATAAATTATAGAGACGTATGATTATTTATTTTGAGATTGAGAATCATCAAAATACAATTATCAATAGAGCAAAATAATTCTGATGAAGAAATCGATTCTTCACCAAGCCTTGGATCTAGCAATAAATAAAGAAGGTGTTCTTGAGTCCGTTCGACGTGTGGATACCGGTAGAGGGTGTTCACTTTTCAACACCTAAAGTCCGTGTTCATGGATTCGATCTTAAAGGGTATGTTTCTTTCATCTTGTATTTAATCTAATCAACATGCACGGATCCGGGCTCATGGGTGTTTGATCTTATGTTTTATTCCGCTGCGCATGATGCATCAAAACCCAACAGTGGTATCAGAGCCGTATTCATTGTTGATTATTTTAATACATCATGTTTAAATTATTTAATTTGATTATATAATTTTTCATGATGATAAGATGAATGTCTGATTTGAGTTTTATATATGAGCTATAAAGTCTATGAGCATGAAAAGATAGGGATTATGTAATTATTATACTGATGTGATCTATATGAATAATTGCATGTTGGGATTATCAATAAATAATTGGATTATGTGTATTGATAATTTAGATCTAATTTGTATATGTTATAAATTGTTTATTCATGATATTGATTGGATCTAATTAAATTCGTAATCAGCAAACTCGTGTTGGTTTAATCTGATTAATGCATGAACAAGATATTGTGATTGATCGAATTTTAAAATTATGGAAAATCTGGGGAAACTGGAATGCATCAGCGTACGACGCCTGTGGAGGCGCACGCCTCCCACAGAGCCGTACGACTGCTTAGGTTTTCTGGGCAAATTGTTTTGTTTTTCTGGTTTTCTGATTGTTCTGTAAATCGTTTACAGAATTCGAATCAGAAATTGAATTTGGTTTCAGATTGCTGGTTTTCGAAACCGTGTTTCCTGAAATATGATTCAATCCAGAAAGTTGCAGAAATCAAAATTCTAAAGAGTTTAGGATTGCTGTAATCTATGAGATTAAGAGACAATAAAAAGGTCTTGAAACAAGTGACCAATCTATACGGGAATGTGGATGCCTTTTGGTTTAGTTTCGACCGTATAGAGAAGTTACTTGGTTTCTTGATCTTAGTACGGGATTATGGATGCCTTTTGGCTTAGTTTTGACCGTACGTTTTGTGCTGTCAATCTATAGATGTTCTACAGAAACAAAAGTTTTAGAATTTATCCCTATGAGCAAAGTGCAAATTGTTTGCAGAGAATGAAACTAAATTTGGATTAATTCATTGCATGGACCAATGGCAGGCTTACGCCTTGTTTCTGGGAATGCGAATGAAATATCCAATCTGTAAATTGTTTACAGATTATTTAGATTCCGTCCCCATAATGTTGCTTCATAATTAAATCACAAGATTTTGCTTTTGTTAATTAATTTGATTAATTAATATCCATTATGCAAAGACTATATTATATTATGTTTGATATAGTTAAATATATGATGCATGTCTCTGTGTAAATGAACCTTCATCAAAATTTTATGTTTTATGCCACCCACTATTTAAACACTTGTGAAGTACCTTGATCGTTTCAGTGTGGTTTATCTGCCAAAGCAGGGCACATCATTCTATCATTGAGAAGCAAGATGAGGCAAAGGTTGTCTATACGTTTAAAGTGGTCAAACTTAATTAGGCTATCATAACGGTTATGGGCCTAAGGCATATGATGGGATTAAAACATGTAAGACATAAGATGTCAAAATCCCATAAAGGATCTAAGAGTCACATGTGATGTGATTGATAAGGAGTTATCTACCTAAATAGCTTGGTTTTGAGGTTCATGCCAAACCAGACTCACAAATCAAGTGAAATATGGATCTTAGCCCATTTAAATTATATTATACAAGAGTTGTATTTGAAAGTGTATAATTTAGTGGGAGTATTTATGAAATACATTATTTATCTCTAAATGATAATGGTATGAAATATAGGTGTATATTTATTTGCATATTTTGTAGAATGTCTTAAACTATAAACATGTTTAATTACTGCGATTGACCCCACTTAAAGAGAATGAGGTTAACTTCTATGACTTAGTCATGAGCTTAAGAAATGTTCTTAAGCAAGAGCGGAAGTTATGTATTCTTAATAAATTATATTCCTAAGAAACCTAATGCCTTAAGATCAGACATAGACATATATTAGAATCATGTGGATGAATCTATGGATGTCAATTGTCCTACGACTTGTTACCATATTTTTGGAAATTTTAGAAGTATCTAAAACATATGAATGCTCATGTGATAAGCAATCGCGTAGGAAGCGTTCCTACAAGCAAGAAAAGCAGAAAAATTGAGATTAATTGGAGCTTAACATTCATGTGATGAATGAAAGGTATGTTAATAAGTTCTCATGTTTTCAAACATGGAGAGACATACTAATTACCTTAGATGGCTTGGTGATCAAGGTAGTTTGGAACTAACAAACGAAATTGATATTAATTCATAAGCGACATTTGATGTTTAAAATGATATGTCTTAATATCAAATGGAAACCTTCTCAAACTCTAAAGGTTAATAAATAATAAGGATTTAAGATAAAGGCAAGACAAGAGTTGTAAAGCCTAAAAGAAATATTTGTGGCTAAACCTAAAATCTTGATGATGTAATTACTCCCATGGCAATGTGATTGACCATAGGAGAAATTAAAATTTGAATTAAAAGATCAAAAAGAAGGGTAGTAGGACTACCACTTCAAGTATTTATCTTAAAATTCTACTTCTAAATTCTTAGGTATTGGATACCGGATATGGATCCCACATTTGTATAAATGTGTAAGACTTGAGAAATAAAAAAACTACTTAAAAGGGTAAAGATTAACCTATGTGTTGATAATGATGCAAAGGTTGCAACATTAATCATAAGAACTTGCAAAGTGTCTTTACCTAATGGGTTCATATTTGTTTTGAACAAATGTTGTGATATTCCCACTTTAAGTAGAAATATTATTTTTGTTTCTTCATTAAAAGATTACGGATATTTTTTATTTTGAATAAGAAGGTGCTGCATTAAATATGATTCACTTTAATGTATTGTTAATCATATAATGGGACTTTATATCCTTACCTTGGAAGAACAAAAAATAATAAGTATAACATAAGTAATGGAAATCTGAATCTAAGGATGTAAGCGTTACATTCTTAAAAGCATTGATGTCTATAACAAATGATAAGAAACACATATCTAAAATTCCATGAGACGGAGTTTTAAATTCGCATGATTTCGAATCATGTGATATATGTGAATCTTGTAAATTGATTAAGACACATCTTACTAATAGTAGTAAAAGAAGTACTCTTTTGGACTAATACATATTGATATATGTAGTTCACTAAAGTAACAATGCTTTGAAAAGGATTTCAGAATATCATGGTAAAAATATTAGTGTACTCTGATCTGATCAAAGTAATGAATATTTGAGCCATGGACTTGACGAGAATTCCGCAGAAAGTCTGCAGAATAAGAAAAAACAGAATCTAGAAACAACAACCATACGGCTGCATTTTAGGCGTACGCCTAAGGAAGAGCCGTACGGCTCTTGTTAACAGAAGTTTACAGATTGTCTGTAAAACACAGTTTTTGGCCTCATGATAAGTCAAACTGATCTTCAATTATCCTTCTGGATTATGTGCTGGAAACAGTTGCGCTTACACTAAGTTGAGATTCGTCTAAGGAGGTTCGTTATACCATATGAGATATGGAATGAAAGAAAACTTAGTTTGTCTTTCATAAAGATTTGTGATGTGATTCTTTTGAGAAAAGTGTTGTCTTGGACAAAATCACACCTAAATCTAATAAATGTATTTTCATGGGATATCTTAATGATATTATTTTACACCCTTAAAGAGTACAAATCGTTTGTTACTCTAAATAGCACTTTCTAGATAAATCGTTTATCTCTAAAGAACTAGTGGGAGTAAAATGTATCTCGAAGAGTTCGAGACCCAGAAAATTACATAGAACCTGAGATGAAAAGTTGAACAAAGTTTCACAAGGACTTGTGGAAATTCGTTCAAGTATACACAAGTTATTTGCAAAACTGATAGGATACTATCTATAACAATAAATATTGATTTCTCGTAATAGAAAGTAATAAGGAAGATATCATTGAGAATGATTGACCTATCACCTATCAAGATGCAAAGTCCACTCCGGATTTAGATCAATGACTTGGAGTCATAAAATCTAAGAGTGCAATCTATGTATCATAATCAAGTTTGGAACTTGATCGTTCTATTCTAAGGCTTAAAAAACCGTAAGATAGAAAATGAATTTTCTTGGAGAAAACGGACATGGATCGCAAGGTGCACATTGATATAGAACGACTAATTGAGTAAAGTTAATTCATATTATCGATTTTGATGAAACTTTGTAGTCATGTTTAATGTTATTAGAATTCTAATTGTCATGACCTCATATTGCGAATATGAAATATGACAAATGGATGTCAAAACTATATTCCTTAACAAGAACATACTTTAGGATGTGTTTGATACAACCTAAAAGTTTTGATCCATAAAATTCTAATAAAATATGCAAGGTGCAGAAATCCATTAGATGGATTGAAGCAAACTACTTAGAGTGAAATTTTATTTTGATAAAATATTCAAAGAGTTTGAATTCATCAAAGATGAGACTTGTGATTACAATAAATTTAGTGGGAGCGTAATTTTATTCATAGTCTAATATATGTGGTTGACATATAATTCATTTTGAAAGAGTTTTTAAATGAAAGACTTGGTTCAAGCCGCTTATATCCTTAGAATTTAGATTTATAGAGATAAATCTAAAAGGTTGATTGGTTAAAGTCAAAGTACTAATATAGACAAGATAGTGAAAAGTTCACTATGCAAGACTCTTGGAGAGGTTACTTGCGAAAGTCTAATGAATTAATCTTTGCAAGATTTAAATCTTACTGGAAGACTAATGAGAAAGATACATGATTAGGATTCCATATGCTTCGGCATTTGGATCTATCATATAAGCCATGTTAATGTACTAAGACCGGATGTCTCATATACTTGGAGTGTAATGAGATAATATCATTCGGATCCTAGTGAAAGTCACTAGTTAAGAAACATCCTTATGTTCTTGAGAAGAACCAAAGGATGCATTCTTGATCTTTGATGGAGTGAAAGATGATTCTGTAATAGTTACATAGATGCATTCTTACAAACCAACAAAGATAAATATTACAGTATAAATACATGTTTATGTTTAATAATGGTGTTAGAAGAGTTCTAAATGTACCATTACTATTCTACAAAAGGTTGAGTATCTAGTGACATGGGATGCAACTTGGATTAAGATACTAATTAGTAAACTAGAAATCGTTTCTAGTGACACTAATTTTATGGACCTTCATTGTGTCAATAATTGTTATTACACAATACAAGGGGCTAATATCTTATCTAAACATATGCTCAGACGTTTCTATCTTATTCGAGAAATCATCAAAGGTGGGAGATGTCAAAATATGCAAAATACCATATGATGATAACAAGGATAATCATCCTACATAAGTTCGCTTGCAATAATGATGGAGATCATAACTATCTCAATGGGTATTGGATACGCGTTGATTGGTCCTAGTGCAAGTGGGAGATTGTTGGATATTATGCCCTAAGCCCTTGAGAAAGGCCTATTCGTTATATCATAGCTTCATTGTTATAGAGATAACAAACCTGATTATTATATCTTTTGTATGTTTATTATAATAATCATTGTCCCTAGCACTTATGAAGGGATAGAATGAGTTTAATGGCTAATCATATGATGATTATGGTGCATAGGATACGGATTAAACTTGTGGGTACTTGTTAGAGAGTAAGGTACTGGATAGACCCGTTATGAGATTTATGTCATGGTCATATGTCATAATTAAATCTCATGATAGTCATACCATTTGAATCCTTAGACCTGAGATTATCATGGTCTTCCACATGATGAACATTATGTTTAACATAGTCAAACACTACCTTTAACCGGGTAGTTATAAAGGCTATGATTGGCATGATCGGATTCTTGTAAGGAAGAATGATAAGTCAAGATGGGATTTGTCCCTCTCTCAAGAGAGATATCTTCTTGGCCACTCGATGAGTGAGATTGATGATAGTGCATGGCCATGCCCAAATGAATTGATGTGTTCAATGTCATTTGCTCATATCAATCTACTCGGGATCGAGAAAGCATTGGACAACATAAGTTGACGTGAACCATGACTTATGTCCAATAGGATATCACGTGAAAAAGGGATTGTGATATGTTCTATAAGGTAACTTTGAACTTTCAAAGTTGTACTAATTGGGTAGTCATAATGGTTTGCTAGAGTCCGCTTATGACTTACGGGTTCTGACTCGTTCGGACTCGTTGCCAACTTAGTATAATCCTATTGGATCACACACATTAGAACGGATTGGAAAAGGCTGAAAATTTGGGATTTTCTGGACAAGAAACCGTACGGCGGCATTGGTGGAGTACGGCTCCATAAGAGTCGTACGGCTGCTATGGCCGGCCCTGGTAAGTTTGTTCAGAATTCTTGACTGTCAAAGAATCCCGATCCCAAACGGAATTAGGTCAAACCCTCATATAAATATAAGCAGCCGAGTTTGACAGCCTCTAATGTTGATTTTGGAAATCAATAACAATTGTTTTAGAAACAATAAATTATAGAGAGGTATGATTATTTATTTTAAGATTGAGAATCATCAAAATACAATGATCAATGGAGCAAAATAATTCCGATGAAGAAATCGTTTCTTCACCAAGCCTTAGATCTAGCAATCAATCAAGAAGGTGTTCTTGAGTCCGTTCGACGTATGGATACTGGTAGAGGGTGTTCACTTTTCAAAACCTAAAGTCTGTGTTCATGGATTCGATCTTCAAGGGTATGTTTCTTTCATCTTGTATTTAATCTAATCAACATGCACGGATCCGGGCTCATAGGTGTTTGATCTTATGTTTTATTCCGCTACGCATGATGCATCAAAACCCAACACGCATAAGGTGGACGCGTAGAGGGCATCTAGGAGGCCGCATAACCCAAGCGACCTGTATTTAGATTTTTATTTATTTTTTATTTTTGTTGCAGAATTCTTTTTTGCCGTGAGTTGTGTATTCCTTCTAGGGTTAGGTTTGTATCATATATAAGGCAAGTGGTGGCGAAGAATATTGTGTGCCAAAAAAGAAAAGATCCGAAGATAATATTGAGATTCACAAGAAAGTGAAAGGCTGTATGTGCCTTTGGTGTCCTTGGGGTTGGACACTTCATGTATTAGGGGTGTAAGTGATTTTCAGTTCAGCCCCAGTTTGGGACTGAACGAAACCAAACCATATGGTCTGGTTTAGTTTTTAAGTACAAATGGTTCGTTTCTGTTCGATCTCGAAAATCGGTAAACTGCGTGGTTCTGTTTGGTTTATAATCTAACCCTTTCGGACCGAACCAAACTAAACCGAACCGCGAGATCGAACCACCAGGTCGAATCGCCAAAACCGCATATATTAGTCATATATTGCCTCCGTCCCATTCGAAATATGATTTTTGGTTCCGGTACAGGATTAAGGAATACCAATACTTTATTAGAAAAAAGTGGTTTTAAAAGTAGATGTTGTGAGTATGGAGGAGAGAGAAAGTGGGTCGGGAATTAAAAGTTGTTGTTAATATGACAAGTGAGCTTAATTAATAAAGAAGTATTAAAAGCTTTATACTTTAGGATGTTCTACTTCGGGTGGGACACGCAAAATGAAAATTTGTTTTAATTCGGGTGGGATGAAGGGAGTATTTGTATGTTGAGTAACATCTACTTTTAAATTATTTAAAGAAAATCTAACTTATGTATTATGTTACTAACGAGCAATAAAAACCTAATAAAAAGTCGTTAAATATTGCTTTCATTTTCGACCTATAGAACTCCTTACATTTTTGTAATTGATTCATTTTTATGTATGGTTTAGACCATCTCCAATGGTTTGGTGCAAAAATTGCACTATTTTTTAAGATGGTGCAATTTTTGCACCAAATATTTACCATAATCTCCAACCATAATGCTTCAAACCTTGCACCAAAAAAGCATATGTTAAAATATTCTTTATTATTTCATTCATTTAATATATTTTTCCTTAATTGGTATATTATTATTACAATGAATTAATCAATAAGGCATGAAAATATGTAATTATATTACAATATCAAATAAATTGTTAGAGCAATAAACAAGACTTGATGGAAAAAGTAAGCAATCACAAAAACACAGATTTACGTGGTTCACCAACTTGACTACGTCCACTGGGAGGGGAGAGAATATTATTATCAATCTGGAGAAACGTTTACAAGATCACACTAATCTATGCTAGCATGAATTTTGGTCACAAAATTCCTAACTGTGCTAAAACCCTAGATCTAGAATTATTGATCTTTTCTGAGCAATCTTCAATGAATCATAATCTTTTTTATGTTAGGATGATAGCCTCTGTTTATACTAGTCATATCTAACCCTGAAGACATAAGGAGTCCCAAAATACAACTCTCACAAGGAGTTGTTTTGTCCCACACGTTTTCTATCTTTCTACACAAAACTGGGTCAAACTTGCTGTTATACACGACTCGTGTACCAATGCACGAGTCGTGTAAGTTTTCACCCTTTCTGAATCTCAGCCTTTACCGTTGTGCACGACTCGTGTACCAGTGCACGAGTCGTGTAGATTTTACCCCTTTCTGATTCTCATCCTTGCATGACTCGTGTAGACTTCAATCTGCCTTACACGACTCGTGCGCTGCTGCACGACTCATGTAAAGGCCATTTTTCTCCTTCTTTGTCTTCTCTTCTGCTCTGTCTAGGCATTACGAAAGCCTCTGTTGTATAATCCTTAATATAACGTCCCACATTCAAAGGCATTATCCCAACATAAATAAAAATAAATTTATTTATTCAATATAAAACATTTAAAATGCAATAAAATTAGATAACTAGAATACAATACTTCAAAATACAATTGAAAAAAAAAAGTTAAGTGGCATAATGACAAACGGGAATCACGTTGTGAACACAAAATAATGTTGATAAACATCAACAGTTTTTCAGATCCAGTTTCACGAGTTTATATTGAAAGTAAACTACCGAAAAGTATATTATTTAAAAATACTTACTAGTCAATTGTGATATCTATTTTTATATTTATTCTGGGTGGAGGAAATATATTACATATATGATAAAAGTTATTTATTTTAGAACAGAAGTAGTATATAACATATTACATTATATTATTTTGAGATGGAAAGAATAAACACAAAGTAATATTTATTTATTTTGAGATAGAAAGAGTATAAATAAAAAAAGAGACTACAACGAAAGAAAATACTAACAAATTTATTTTAATATGGAAAGAGTGTAGAGTATAATAATTATTTTTATATTAAAATGAAAGGAGTACAATCAAAAGAGAAAAAAAAAGGATTGTAGCGCAGTTATGCATGTTGCGGCAAAGTTGAAGCAAATAAATGGATGAGCTAAATTTGAAGATCTACTTAGGGCATGGTTGGAGTCCTATTAACGCTAATCTAGCACTAAATATGGAAAATTAGCGTTCCATTGGGCATGGCCTTAGAGCATGTCCAACCATGCGCTAAACCTTCATACTTGGCACTAATTTGGCGTCAACGTCATCCCAACAGTACTCTATCCGGATCTTCAAACACGACGCATGGGTTTTTTTGCTTTAAAATGGCGCAACTTACAAGCTGCGCTATATGGTCTTTTCTTTTCTTTTTAACATACTCTTTCTATCTCAAAATAAAATATTCTCTATATCTCAAAATAAATATATTGTATTATATACTTCTTTCGTCCTAAAATAAATACTTTTTACTTTTTAAAAGAAAAATGTTCCTTCCGTCACAAAATAAATACTCTATCCGTCTCCAAATAAATACTATATTGTTCCGTCCTAAAATAAATAAATCTTACTTTCTCAAAAAGAAAAATTACTATACAATTCCTTATAAATCGTTTAATATAACGTGATAATAATATACTAATTAATTGGAAATATATTAGATGAAATGAAATAATTAAGGAAATTCTAAGAATATGTTTTTTTGGTGTAAGGTTTGAAATATGATGGTTGGAGATGTTGATAAATATTTGGAGATGTGCCTCACGGGTAACCCGGCCCGCCCGGCCCTTTTTTGACCAAACCCGCAAGCAGACGGGCTTGGGTCTGTCCGTGAAGAGTGAGCCCGCGGGCTAAACCCGGTCCGGCCCGTTTAAAAAAATGCACAGCCGGCCAGCCCTTAAACCCTTGGTTTTTACCCAACGGGTATAACGGGTTTTCCTTTTTTTTTTTTTTTTAATTCTGGAAAAAAAAATGCAAACAAATATTTAAAAATATTGAAGACCTCACAATCTAATTTATAATTTAGTAAAAAATATAAATGGCCTAGTAATATTGGTATATAATTAAATCAAATTAAAATTGTAAAATAAGTTTACAATTTCAATGAATAAATTATTAAAATATAAACATACTCCATTTAAAAAATTATAATAATTAAGTAATAATACAAATGCATAAAAAATTAATGTAGTTACTTTTTATAAATAATATAAACTATTTTCAGAAATTCAAATAAATAAATAAATTAATTAATTTTGAAATTTCAAGGGCTACGGGCGCGGGCCGTTTCACGGGTTTGAGCCCGCGGGCTCAAGCCCGGCCCGTTGGATGTATTAAAGGTCTGGCCCGCCCGTTAAATGCAAGGGCCAAGGGCCGGGTTCGGGAGGCGGGCTCACGGCTTAAGTGTTTGACGGGCGCGGGTTGACGAGACGACGGGCTGCCCGCGGGCTTGGGCCCGAAATGCCCATCTCCATAAATATTTAGTGCAAAATTTGCACCATTGTTGAAGAATAGTGCAATTTTCGCACCAAACCATTGGAGATGGTCTTAGGCATCAACATACCCACTTATTTTTTCCCAATTAAGTAATTCTCCCCCCGTCCCAAAATGATCTTCTCATTTGTCATTTCTCGTTATCCTAAAAAGTTCTTCACCTTTCAACAATTTAGGCTTAAAAGTACATAAACAAAACATGGCTAGCAAAGTAAGTGTTCATATCTTTAAAAAGTTTGAATAGTCAAACGCGAAGATCATTTGGGTCGGAGGGAGTATTAATTTTAAAAGTATGAAAGTATATTATTAGTAATAATTTTAATATTAATTAAATATAAAAATTAGTCAAACTACAAAACTTAACAAAACTAACAAAAAGTTGTCAAAAAATTGACTACATCAAAAAATAAAAAATAGAAGTTAAATGTTCCATTGCCCGAATAAAGTGAGTTGATTTGAAGAGGGCATAGGTTGGTGCAGCAAGAGCTTGGAGAACATTTGGCAGAGGATTTGCCATGTATATGGATTATGGAAAATTCAAATCGTGTGTTGGTGTGCTGGGAAATCTAATTTCTTTAGATATCGTTAGTTTTTAAATTTCTCGTTAATTTTGTTAAAAGTTATATAAAAAACCTAATTTTTTTGGATGTCGTTAAACGGTAAAGTTAAATTGAATGCATATAGTATACAATATAGTAGGATTGTTAAAACTACTTAAAAAAATATATATATAAAAAAACGTGAATGATTAAAAACCAGAACCTCATTTGAGTGAAAAGTGTGTCAAAAAAGAGTGATAGGCTAGAGATAAATGAGCAACAATTGTGGGCTTAAGGCCCTAAATCTTCACCAAATATATTTGGGGCCTTACATCACCGGCCCAGCGAACGCCGTCTTACTCTTTACGTCCGGGATTAGGGTTTGTCGATATATAACCCTCTGAAATCGTGCGGCGCAGTCGTTGATTGTCAGCTTCGAATCCCTCTTCTCCCTCCTGGTAATCTCCTCTATTACTTGTTGTAGTTTGCAGTTTAATTTTTGATTCATGACGTTTTTTCAAATGTCGTTAATTATATATGTTCAATTCACTTTTATGTTCATTTATTTATATTGTTAAAATGGGTTTGATTTAGATGTAATAGCTCTTGGAACACAATTGACTCGTGAACCTAATACAAATCTAAAACTTTTTATGGATAGTATTTTTTGATAACAAGTTTTAGATTTTCATTAGTATAATTGAATCTACCTAAAATTATTGCTCAAATTCCTTCGTAGTAACGGCATAAGAAATGCAAAAAAAATAAATAAAAAAAATTGGGAATATTATTTTGCGTTTATGTTATTAGATCAAAGCAGTGAGCTTGGAGTTCAATTGGTCGTGGATTTGTGGGGGTTGTGAGATTCTATGTTAAATGAGTTTATTGCCAAATATCCTTCCATCTCCCCAAAAAAAAAATCCCATTTGACAAGTCAATTGTCTGTGGCCTTGATTTCTTGTACATTCTTCAAGTTGCACTAAAATCAGTGCTTATTTAGAAATGGAACTTTCTTTTGGTTTAGAGGAACTATTTTTTTGATGGAGGGATTATGTAGTTTTAGACATCTTGTGTTGAAGAGGGATAAATTACAAAAATTTCCATTTGTCAATAGTACTCTATTTTTAAACATTTTGTAGTTTTTTTTTTAAGTCAATAGTGGTACTCATCGAGTTTGATAGTTATAAGTTATCATTTGATTTCAAGCTAGTAGAGGGTTTACTGCTTAAGCACCTCTTGATTTGTTTTTGTGTAGGTCTATTGTAAATTAATTTTCGGTTGGTGCTCATTTCAGGTGTTTTTTTCGCTCATTTGTTGTGATTTGACCAATTCGCCAAGATGCAGAATGATGAGGGACAGAATATGGATCTCTACATCCCAAGGAAGTGGTATGTTATGTTTCTCATGTGTAAATAAAGCATCATAATTTGGTAAAACTGACTTTATCTTTCGACTTCTCTCTTGCAGCTCTGCAACAAACAGGTTGATCACTTCAAAGGATCATGCATCTGTCCAGATCAATGTTGGACATTTGGACGAGAGCGGCCGATACACTGGCCAGTTCTCCACTTTTGCTCTGTGTGGGTTTATCCGATCGCAGGTATGTCTTGATTGTTGTAAGCATCATGCCTGTTAGCTCTTACCCGGTCTTTCTATTGATTCTGTTAATTGAGGAAAAACTTACAATAAGCAGTTCCCCTTCTTTAGTATGATAATTTCCCTGTTCTGTTTGATGTTTCCATTGTGCTTATATATTTCTGTAACAAAAACTTGTGTGAGACGGATCTCGTTGAGTGAGTAAATGGTTTGCCCCCTATGAGCGGGGCGGGGCAAGCCCATTTCCTCTCGTTGAAATCCGTCTCATGTGAGAGACCATCACACACATGAGACAACTTTTTTGAGACGACCAAATTAGAAAGTGAAACGTATTCTATATGAATGGAGGTAGTATATCTGTGTGGAAAATTTCATTTTGTTTCCACTGTTTCCAAATTGTTGGGTAGATTGTGCTTTTCATATTTTTTTTGACGGGGTGCAGATTTGCATTTGCATCTGTGGGTTGGTAATTGGGTTGGTAATAGTAGTCAACCAATTAATTGCTTTGTGCTTTGTGCTTTGTGCTGCAGTGTTATTGTTCTTGTTTCGTGCTTGCTTTGTGTTATTGGTCATGTTTTGAGTTTTTTGTATGTATAGACTGCGATTGCATAAATGTTGACCCGTCTCAAAATCTCAAGCTAAAGTCCTTCAACGGAGAGTATAGGATCGATGTGTTTTTTCCAACTTGCTACTATATTACGGTGTCAAGTGTACTTGGCTTTACTGAATTGTTTTGGTAATCTATTTTGCAGGGTGATGCTGACAGTGCTCTTGATAGAATTTGGCAGAAGAAGAAGGTTGAAGTCAGACAATAGTGATTTTGCCGGTTTCTATGAATCTTCTCTATAAACAAAAGTGCATTTTCAATGTTTGTAGACTATTATGTTGGAAGTTTATTAGGTGCTTGTGCTTGAATTATCTTACATTTGAGTTTCTTCTCTGGATCTGAGTTGCATGGCACTTTTTTATAGACCTTTAATTTAGAATCCAACTACTATTTTCAACATTTTAGTATCTACCTTCTGATCATTTTAGCTGTTTGGTTAACCATGACTAGTTGTAGTAGTCTCCTCAATAGGGCCGTTATATGGTACGATCAGGCTTTGGCTTGTCAGAGCTCGAGGTGTAACTCGACTTAAGCTCAAACCTATTGTCAAGCTCATTTCGTTCTTGAGCCGACTGTGTTCGACTCATTTAGCTTGTTCAAAGCTCGAGTTCGGCTCCATAAGCTCGTTAAACTTGAATTCTTATTTTCGGCCGGTTTGAACTCGACTTGGTAAACTCGTCAAGAACGCATTTTTATAGAAACAAACCCTAAGCTCGAGCTAGGCTCGTTAAAACTCGAGTTCGATATCGGCTCGAGTTGTTTGCGGACAGCTTGCGCAAACAAGTGGGTTCGAGCTCAAGAAAAGCTCGAGATCGATAAGTTGGAAACGATCTCGAGATCGACACCGCAAAGCTCGACTCGGCTCGGTTACATTACTAAACAGCAAAAGCGGCCCTTCAGAGTGGAAATAGTACATAAACATAGTAGCAATATTACTAAACAACAAAAGCCCTTCAGAGTGGAAATAGTACATAAACATAGTAGCAATATTACTAAACAACAAAAGCGGCCCTTCAGAGTGGAAATAGTACATAAACATAGGATCGATAACCGAAGCAGTTAGATTGCGCAACAGTGTGGTGCCTGTCCTATCTTGTTGGTTCATAATCCACAATTTGTATGCATTTTAGCTGGTAAGTTTTTTCAAATGCAGTACAACTGACAATGTTTCGAATCTTATAAGCTACATTTAAAAAAAAAAAAAAAATTAGGGTGGCAGTCAGTTACTAATCTTTACTGTCAATGGCTTTGATGATGGCATTTCTTGTTTCTTTACTGCATTCTTGTTTGATGGCTTCCCCTAGTTAGTTCAGAGTAGTCATTAATGAAGATCACAATTCTTCTTCTAGGTATGCTCGAATAACGACATCCTGCCCTCTAACAGCTGCGGAACCAAAGATAACGATATCCTGCCCTCTAACAGCTGCGGAACCAAAGATAAAACAGTCGTAGACATTAATAATGAGGATCTGACTCAAAGTGTCATGAAACTAAATTATATCTAACATATCAGGTGTCATATAAGCATAAAGCGACTTATACTATGTTAAATGTGAGAATTTTTTCGTGACTTCTTATACCTAATGCTAGTTTCACGACAAGGTGAAATGACAACTTTACCCTTTTAGTTTGATAGCCTTTCTCATTCGGAATAGTGCCCACAAAGCCAACAATATCCATGTATGAATACAACATAATAAGAAGCAAGCATATAGCTCAGATTAAGGGTTGAAGGGAGGAACAAGGTAATATCCAAATGATGCATCACACAAGTTTCCAAAATTTGTAGTACTTAAAAAGTGTATTCATAATATATATATATATATATATATATATATATATATATATATATATATATATGTGCTCAAATGAGAACCTAAATATCGTGAGAACCGTGAGAACCAATCATAACCATTAGATTAGGAAAAAAAAATCAATGGTCCATATGTTAGATACAATTGATACACTTAGATACATTACAAAAAATTCGATATTACACTTGGATACAATAGGTTAATAAATATTGTATCTAAGTGTTGCACTTGGATACACTATGTTAAAAACTAATGTATCCAATTGTTTTTCGAAAATTAACTAATGTATCAAAGTGTATCCAATGTATCTAACATCTGGACCCTTGATTTTTTTTCTAATCTAATGGTTATGATTGGTTTTCACGGTTCTCATATAAAATGGTTCTCACAGGAGCGCGACCCTATATATATATATATATATATATATATATATATATATATATATATACTCCCTCTGTTCCCAGTAAGTTGAAACATTTTGTCATCTAGGGTATTTCACTTAAGTTGCAACAATGCAAAAATGAAAGTTTTTTATTACTTTTATAATCCTCCACTCATTCTCTCTCTTCCTCCCAACCTCTCATTCTCTTTCCTTCTCCACTAGTTCTCTCTCTTCCTCACTACCTTTCATTCTTAATATAATATTAATATCCTTAATTTCCCAACTTCAAAATGAATGTTTCAACTTACTTGGAACGGATACTCCCTCTGTTTCATGTCACTTGAGACTTATTTCATTTTTCGTCCGTTCCACGTGAATTGAGACTGCCCATAATGGTAATGAATTTTTACTATTCCTCCTACTCATTCTCTCTTGTATTTTACTTTTACACTCACAACACCAATCAACTTACTATTTCTCCCACTCATTCTCTTTCCTATTTAATTTTTCATACTCACAAACACCGGACCCGGAACCGCTCCACCCAAGTTAGCTCCACCCCTCCACCTAACGGCTCCGATCAAGGCCACATAGGCGAGCGGTTTGGGTGTGCGGCTAAGATGATTTCAATTTTTTGTGGGTCCCACCGAGTTCGGACACATCTCAACCATTGGGTGAAGCTAAAATGAGGTGGCTCCAATCGGAACCATTGGGTGGAGCTAACTAGGGGGTGCAGCGGTTCGAAATCCCACAAACACCTCTTCTCACTATTTCTGTCTCCTACTTTTCCTTAATTTGTGTGTCCAATTTTTTGGTCTCAAGTGACATGAAACGGAGGGAGTATATAAAGAATAGAATGTAGAGCTTTCGAGAGTCTTGGAGAAGGTTAATAGAAGGTCGCAATTGTGATATGGAGATCTCTTGTACTGAAAAAAAGGAATCCCCGTGGCATCAACATTAAAGATATATTATGAGAGTACCTAAAATAAAATAAAATAAAAATATAAAGATAAAGGCATTTGACAAGAGAATGATCATCCCAAAAATGGCAAAAGGCCAAAGACTGACCCTTTGTTTACAGGTATATCAGCAAAAGCTAAAGGCTAAGTCTTTAGTTTGAAGCAAGCATTCCTATTCCCAAAAAGTGTGAAATGCTCCAAATTAATTTAAATACATTTATATTCCCAAAAAGACGAGAATAGGGATAGAGCCCATCTTTCCCGACCCTCTCCTCATTAAATCAGCTTCACTCTTATTGAGTAAGCTACCAAATTGACCCGCGTACTACTTCAAAATTTCATTTTGACATTTGTACTATCGAATCAACAAAAGTAGCATGCATACTATTAATAAATTAATAAAAGTAACTTAAACCATCTATGAGTGTTAATAAATACTAACGGGGGTTAATAATTTAACAGATACTATTACAAAAATATTCAAATTGCCCCATAACTAAAAAGACTCCTATCTTTACACAATTGACCCGCTCCCCCCCCCCCCCCCCTAAATTACCTCACTCACCTCTAACTAAACTAGGTCTGGAACATAAAAAAAAATCAACATTCGACTCCTCATCCGAACTTCTTTACTTCTTCCTGCGTTTTTCATCGGTAAAACCCATCCCCACCTCCGCTCACCCCCGGCCGCCACTCCTTCATGCCTCCCCTTCCTCTCTTCAAGCAGCATCGCCACCACCCTTCTCCCCTCCAACCATACCCCCACGCCACACCATTTCACGGTGCCCTCCTCCACAGCCCGCCGCCCTCTGTCAATAAAACCCAAGTCACCTTCCATGTCTGCCACCAATCGAAATCAGATCTGGGTCAGGTACAAAATCGTCCATCTACCATCCTCGGATTCCAAATCATCGCCTCTTCTTCTTCTACCCCTTCTCTAGTTAGATGTGAGATCTTTGACTTTTTTTTTTTTCCCAGATCTAATTTCAAAGGGGGTATTATTTTCACATTTTTGCTTCGATTTATGCCCCAATCTGGAAATTTTTTTCTTGGGTGATTTTTTTTTATCAGGTTCTTCTCCTTCCTCTCGTATCTTTTCTTTTCTTGCTTTGGTTGGTAATTGTGACATTTGGGTTGGTGTGGAGATGCACGGTAGATGGTAAAGCAATGGTGGTGGTGAGGTTGAGTTGAAGAAGAAAGGAGATTTAAATTTATTTTTGCTATATACTGAAAAATTTATACTACTCAAGAAATTAAGAAAAGAAAAACGAGATAATAAAGATCAAAGAAAGGAGAATGGAAAAAATTAACCAGTTGGAAATATTTCTATTTTTGTAAAAAAGAGATAATAAAAATTATTTTGAAAAAATGGATATATAAATAGATAATATGATTTTATTATATTTTTGAAACAAAATATACATAAAAAGTCTGAAAAATACTAATTATTAAGATTTGTAGTTAATTGTTCCAAATAAAAAAAATGTTGTAATGGGTAATGTTGGGTATGCTTACTTCTTAACCCTCCTATTCTTGTTAGAACTGATTGATACCATCACCTATTAATATTTTATGGACTTTAGGACCCTATGTAAGAAGTTTTATAACTTCAATTTTTAGCTTAGTCCATTTTATAGTATAGGCTTAGAACACAGGACTTGAAGCGAAAAGGAATGAAGATCCAAGTGTCAGTGGTTACTGCGCAGGACTTCGCTGCCCAGGACACCACTGCGCAGGTATATCCTGCGCAGCATTCTTCCTCAGTTCAATTCATTCAGATCACCTAACTTGGAAAACGCTTTGAAGATGTACGCTTTTAAGAGTGTTAAGGTGTGCAGAAACGACAAAACAAACACACTTAGCAGATCCAACGGTGGAGACGCGCTCAAGAGATATATTTCAAATGAAGACATCTGTCAACCTTCTAGAAGAAGCTTTTTGAATTTGGTCTTCATGCTCAGTCTCCAACGGCTCTATATACCTGCGCACCAATCATATTGTGCCAGGTCATCAACTTTGATTAGAGCCCCAACGGCTATAAATGACACCTGCGCACCAATCATATCGTGCCAGCTCATCGTCCTTGCTCAGAGCTCCAACGGCTATATTCAAGCTCTCAGCTATAAATAGCCAGCTCATCTTCATTTTCAAGTTGCTAGAGTTTGTGCTTTATAATGTCCTTGAAGTTCTGAAGATTGCTGCTTACTATTCACAGATTCAAGATCAACCTTCAAACCTTCATACCTTCAAACTCCTGCCCAGATCCTAAGCCTTAAATCACCAGAATTCTTCGTGCTCTTCATCTCATAGATTCATAGAGCCTAGAATTTCTGAACACACACACATCTATTGAAGCTTTGATCATTTAGATCTTTCTTCTTGAGATACACCGGTTTAGTCTAGGATTTGTTCTTCATAGATTATAGATCTTTGAGATAGTTGTGTTTCATTGTTGTATCTTGTAACTCTCTCATATAATAAGATATCCTTTAGAAAATCCAAGACTAACCATCTTGGTAGAGGACGTAGATCTTTCATTGATCGAACCTCTCCAAATAGCTTGTTCTTTAATCTCGCTATTTACTTTCTGCTAATCATTTCTGAATTACTGCTTTGTTTGATCTTATCAGATTGCTACTATTGCTGCAGTGTTTGTTATTGCTTATTGCCTTAGAACATTTTATCCAACTCTTTAAGCCAAAACTGAGCGCGTGCGTTTTTATCATTGCGCAGCTTTTTACTGCGCAGGTGCTGCTTAAACTTCCGCTGTGCATTGCACACTCTCACTGCGCGCTATACTTAGCTTATTTGAGAACTGTGCGCATATGCCATCGATTTGCAAAAGGGTTTGAAAAGAATTTTAAAACACTATTCACCCCCCCTCTCTAGCATTTTTCATACCCTTGTTGCCCCTTTGGGACCAACAAGTGGTATCAGAGCAAACACCTTCATAAAACTTGTTTTGTTTTTCAAGCTTAACAGCTTGGGTGCCGATTCAAGATGACTTCAAAATCTTGGGCAATGGCTAACTATTCACATGTCCCAGTGCTGAATGAAGATCACTTCGAAATCTGGAAGCACTGCATGCTCACTCATTTTTCTTCTATCGACGAGATCCTCCACGACATCGTTCTTGAAGGACCTTACATTCCAATGAAGGCCAATCCAGATGCTGCTACCAACAAGGATAATCCTACAATCAAGAAGGCCAAAGGGGAATGGACTGATGAAGAAAAGAAATGGGTTGGCTATGATGGAAGAGCAAGGAACATCATTCTTAGCACTCTAGACCTCTCCACGCACAATCAAATTGTGAGCGGTGGAACTGCAAAGGAACTATGGGATGCTATTGAAGGATATGTGAATGGAGACAAAGTAAGCAAGGAAAACAAAAGATTTGTGGTGCAAAGAAAATTCAACTGCTTCATGAGAAAAGATGGTGAAACCTTGAGACAAACATATGATCGCTTCTGTGCTGTTGTAAACTCTTGTAAATCTCTTGGAACTACTTTCACTAATAAAGAAGTCAATTCTCAATTCTTAGATGCGCTATGTTCCAGATATGTGCACAAAGCAAGTCATCTGGAAGATTATGGATTTCTAGATACTTGGCCTCTGCGTAGCTTATACGCTAACTTAAAAGTGTATGAGCTAAAGCTTGATCGAATCGACGAAACTGAAGGCAAAAGGAACCTGCGCCTGCTCAATCCTCAGACAAAGTCTCTACTTCCTCCCTACTTGAAATGGATGATGATGATTTCGCCAAGTTCGTTAAGCGATTCCAAAAATTCAGGAAATTCTCTAAACCTGGATCCTCGAGCAAACCACCTGCTAAATTCTCTCGTGGCAGAGACTCAAAGAATGATGAAGAGTTAGTCTGCTACAACTGCAGAAAGCCCGGTCATTTTGCCTCAAAATGTCCCACTCCAAAATATGAGTACATGAAGAGGAATAATGCGCAGAGATCATCAAGGCAGCGCGGAATGATTGCTGAAGAAGACTGCGCAGAAAAGGAACTGAAGACTTGGATAGAGACTGACACTGAAGACAGTGATGATGATGACTCTGAGGATGGACTGCTCTGCTTGATGGCCAATGCTGATGCTGATAGCGATTAAGACAATGATCAAGATACGGACACAAAGGCTGCGCCAAGGACAAAGAAGAAAGGTCCCACTATCACAGAACTAGTGGAAATGGGACACCTGACTCCAAGCAAACAGAATGGCAAGTACTTGTTTGCCAGAGCAGACCTATCAAAGAAATTTGTAGCTGCGCCTCCACGCAAAGAATCTCTTGAAATTCCTGCTGAAATTGTAATAGAAAAGAATGACTCTGCTACTGAGCGCGAGTCTATTTTTCAGCAAGCTGAAAAGGTAATCAAAAAATTTAACTCTATGAAAGAAGCAGTGGACTTATCAATTGAAGAAATTTCACAGCTTAAGACGGAGAAAACTCTTTTAAAATATGAGATCACCCTCCTTAAGGAGCAGATTAAGAGCATGACTCCTCTTACAGAAAAGAACCGTTTTCTCACAGATCAAAATGAGCTATTTAAAGTAAGAAACGAAGAATTGGCTGCTCAAGTAGCTGATCTCACAAAGATCACTGATGAGTGGACCAAATCTCGTGTCACTATGGACCAAATTCTAGAATCCCAAAAAGCTAGTGGAGACAAGGAAGGCTTGGGATTCTCAACTAGTGATAACTTTAAATGCGCAGTTTGCTCTGATAAGGAAAATGAATTTATACCACAGCAAACTATTGAAATTCCTAAAGCAAAGCATTCTGCTTCAGTGGGTGAAGGACAGGAGAAAGTCCAGAGACAAAATTTCCATTATGTCTACCCAAAGAAGCAAACTTTGAAAAGCCAAGGGTAAGGCTAAAGTTGAACCTGCGCATGACAACTCATATTCTGACTATGTTTTGCGCTTCAACTTCAAATGTCAAATCTGCGCAAAAGGGTCATGCGCATGAAAGCCATGCGCCCCAACGCCTGATGCGCATTCTTAAGAAAAGCGCACCCAAACCTCAGAAAATGATATTTGTCAAAGCAAGTTCATCTGCTCCAGTAAAGAATGCTGCGCCAAAGAAAAGTAAAGAGTTTGTAAAAACCCAATCTATAAGTGGCTTTCATCATTGTGTTGTGTGTGATGGTTTAGGTCACAAGGCTGCAGAATGCCTTTTGCGATTTGCTCCTAATGCCAAGGGACGTAAAAATCCTAAGGTCAGACAGGAGTGGGTTGTCAAAAGTTGCTAACTCTAGGACCCAAGAATAAAGGGGACCTGCGTTCTTAATGTCTATCTTTCAGGTCTCCTGCTTCACTGCGCACTCTTCACAAGCTAAAGCGCATATATGGTACCTCGACAGTGGATGTTCTAGACACATGACTGGAGATGTCACCGCTCTTGAAGATGTGCATGAAGGAAGAGGTCCCTCTGTAACTTTTGGAGATAACAACAAAGGGCACATAGTTGGATATGGAAGAATCAGAAAAGATAAAGTGTGCATTGAGAAAGTTGCGCTCGTTGAAGGTCTCAAGCACAACCTGCTCTCCATATCACAATTCTGCGATAAAGGTTTGGAATGTCACTTCACTGCAACGCACTGCTACATCAAAGATGGCATATCCGGACTAACTTTGCTCACAGGGACTCGTAAGACTAATGTTTACATTATTGATCTTACTTCTATAGATTCTATCACTAATCTCTGTTTTGTAGCAAAGAATGTAAGTGAAAGCAGCTGGCTATGGCATAAGCGCTTAAGTCATTTAAACTTCAAGTATTTGGCTAAGCTAGGAAGGGAAAATCTTGTCAAAGGACTTCCCAAAGTAGCTGACCATCATGACAGAAAATGCGCAGCATGCCAGCTCGGTAAACAACCTAAGCAGTCTTTCTCCAGCAAGATTGTCTCCTCAACTTCCAAATGTTTACAACTGCTTCACATGGACTTGTTTGGACCGGTCACCACTGCGAGCATTGGAGGAAATAAATATACTTTAGTCGTGGTGGATGACTACTCAAGATACACATGGGTCGAAATGATGATATCCAAAGATGACTGCTATGATATCTTGACTGCGCTATTTCGAAAGCTCCAAACTCAAAAAGAAGACGACATCGTGAGTGTTAGATCAGACAATGGAACTGAATTCAAGAATAACGGTGTTGCTCAATACTGCAATGACCATGGAATTGATCACAATTTCTCTGCTGCTGGAGTTCCTCAACAAAATGGCGTTGTGGAAAGAAAGAATCGCACGTTGATTGAGGCTGGAAAAACAATGATATAAGAAGCTAAGCTTCCAAAGTATTTCTAGGGAGAAGCTGTCAACACTGCTTGCTTTACTCAGAATAGATCCCTCATCAACAAAGCCTACAACAAGACTCCATATGAGCTATGGAGAGGAAGAGCGCCCACATTGCTTTCTTCAAGATTTTTGGCTGCAAATGCTATATCCTCTACAATGGCAAAGATCATAGAGGTAAATTCGACGCCAAAGCAGATGAAGGTATTTTCGTTGGGTATGCCAAACATTCTAAATCTTTTCGTGTTTTTAATAGAACTACTCTAGTAATTGTAGAATCTGTACATGTTACTTTTGATGAGCATTCTCTCCTTGAGCCACATTTGGCTCCAAATGATTCTGATGATTCTGCTGAGAATGTTGAGACAGGTACGCAGCCTCAAACTGTACCTGCGCAGAATGTTAATCAAGAAAATCAAAACCAGAATCAAGCAAGTCCATCGCATGCGCATACACCCGATGCTGCGCCAGAAGTGACGACTCCTGATTCGCAAACTCCTCCTCCTGCGTATGATGTTTCTCCACTTCAGCAAATCACTTTTGATGATCTTGGTGCTGGAATAAATGAAGTACCCATTGAAGATCTTCGTATTCCTACCACTCAACCTAACTTACCTCCCGAGGTTCGTGAAGTTAGAGATCATCCAACGTCAAACATCATTGGTGATCTCAATGTAGGGGTTCGTACTAGGAGAGCATCAAACTTTGATGATGAATATCACTCCTTTATCTCTCAAATCAAACCAAAGAAGATTGACAAAGCGCTCCAAGATTTAAGTTGGGTTACTGCTATGCAAGAAGAGCTTAACCAATTTGAGCGCTGCAAGGTTTGGACCTTAGTACCCAGACCTCATGACCAAGGAGTTATTGGTACAAAATGGGTATTCAGAAACAAGATGGATGAGAATGGAAGCATCACAAGAAACAAAGCAAGGTTGGTTGCGCAAGGCTATAGGCAAGAGGAAGGAATCGACTACGATGAAACATTTGCGCCTGTAGCAAGACTTGAAGCTATAAGAATTTTCTTAGCTTATGCCTCTCACAAGAAATTCAAGCTTTATCAAATGGATGTGAAGAGCACATTTCTCAACGGTGAACTCCAAGAGACGGTCTACGTAGCACAACCACCTGGATTTGAAGATAGCAGATTTCCAAATCATGTCTTCAAGCTTCAAAAAGCTTTGTATGGACTTAAGCAAGCTCCAAGAGCATGGTACGATACACTATCAAAATTCCTACTAGAGAAAGGCTTCAAGCGCGGTAAAATCGATACAACTCTTTTTATTGCTAAGTATAATGATCATTCTTTACTTGTTCAAATTTATGTCGATGATATTATATTTGGTTCTACTAATGAGTTACTTTGTAAGCTCTTTGAGAAGCTCATGAAAAGCAAGTTTGAAATGAGCATGATGGGAGAACTCACATTCTTCCTCGGGCTTCAAATCAAGCAATTGAATGATGGTATCTTCATAAATCAAGCCAAGTACACAAAGGACTTAATCAAGAAATTTGGACTTGAGAATGCTAAAGCATACGACACTCCAATGGCCACAGGCAACAAACTTGACAAAGACTTGAAAGGTAAGAAAGTTGATCAAACTTTATATCGAGGTATGATTGGCTCTCTCCTTTATCTTACTGCAAGTAGGCCAGATATTATCTTTAGTGTTTGTGTCTGTGCGCGCTATCAAGCGGACACTAGAGAAGCGCACTTAACTGCTGTTAAATGCATTATTCGTTATCTTTCTGGAACTGTTAACCTTGGACTTTGGTACACCAAAGATTCGAACTTCGATTTGCTAGGTTATTCAGACGTAGACTACGCAGCATGCACTATTGACAGGAAGAGCACAAGTGGAACTTGTCATTTCCTTGGGAATCGACTTGTTGCATGGGCAAGCAAGAAGCAAGCTGCGGTGTCCATCTCCACTACAGAAGCTGAATACATTGCTGCTGGAAGCTGTTGCTGCCAAATCTTATGGATGAAGCAACAATTGGTGGACTATGGAATTCATGAAGCAAACTGTCCAATATTCTGCGATAATATGTCCACCATAGTTGTCTCCAACAATCCTGTCATGCATTCAAAGACAAAGCACATCGACATCAAATATCACTTTCTCAAGGACCACGTGGAAAAAGGAAACATTCATTTAGAGCACGTGGGCACAGATAATCAAATTGCTGATATCCTTACAAAGGCTCTTGACGCAAAAAGATTTGTATTCCTGAGAGGAGAAATGGGTATGCTTGAACTTAGCTAACCTGTCCATATGATTTGTTAATACTAATAATCTTGTGTTTGCTTGATAAGATATTCATCATAGGTCAAGATCCATGCTTCTGCGCAACCCCTGCGCAATACTTCATTTGCGCATACCACTAATGTTAATCTATTTTAAGAATTGATTGCGCTATTTACAGCTCTGCGCATGATTTTAACATGCGCACACTTCGTGGATCGCAGGTAAGTCTTCTATTTATTAGAAATTGCACTTAGGTCCCTGACTGAAAAGTCAACGCTTAGTTCACAAGGGTACTTGTGTAATTAAAATTTTCCCTCGCCTTATTTTTGAAATTTCTTGGGAAATTACGCTCTTGCCCCTGCGCATGTCCCATTATCATTAAATGCAAACGGCCATTAATGATAGCGCCTGTTAGAATTCCTGATCAACATTTATGAGGGAGTTGATATGACTGTGACCTGCCTAGACCTACTCACTCACTCGCGCGTCAGGTCTGCGCACACGCGTTCCCTATTCGGCCACGTCACTTTGCTATCGTGCGCCTCTGCGTTTTTCACCAAATTCGCCGTCTTTCACCAAACCGCCTCGCTGACGTCATGCACCATTTCCCTTTTTAGTATAAATCCTCTTTGACTCTTTCTTTTTCTCTCTTTCCTGCTCTCTCTCTCTTTCACAAATTCATCCTCTTTCTCTCCTCTGCAACCTACCCTCCATTTCCCAATCATTTCCTTTTCTTCTCTCCTTGACTTTTCTCTCAATCTCTGCAAAACTCTTCTCTCTCTTCCCTTTTCAAAAACCCTAGCTTCTTTTAAAATGGCTCCCCGAAAATCGAAAGCTAAAGTAGTTGGTGAGGTCCATGAACCTGTTGAAGAAGTTCCTCCTCAAGAAGCTAAAACTATTGACGACATGGTAACAATTTCTGGACCTTGAACTCATTTTCTGTTTATCCGCCATTGTTATGTCTCGAGCTCTTAAAAACTCCCTTTTTCGATTTTGCTCTTATCTGTTAATCATTTTTGAAATCGTCTGTTGTTTTGCGTTCGTCTCTCTCTGATCTACCTTTGTGTGTACTTTATTTCACGATCAGTACTGTTTTCATATGTTTTCTGCAAATTTTTTCGTTCGAAAACCTCCTAGGCAGACGAACGGTTATTCTTAATTTCTGGGCTAAATGTTTTGTTTTTGGAAATCTTGTTTTCTTAGTTGTTTTTCGTCTCTGAAATGCGGTTATTTCGATATGCTTTTTGTCCTTTTTGGTCAAACTTTGATTTTTAGTGTTCTTGATGTTCTTCGTGTTCATATTTTTATTATTCCGTGTTCATCAAGTTCTTATTTTTTTTCTCTTGATTTGGGTCGCCTTATATCTCTGAGTGTTTGCGTTTTTGCGCATATCTTTTTCATCAGTTTCCTATGGAGATGCTGCGCATACGTGTATCTGCGCATGCGCTTCGCTCCATGCGCAATTCTTGTCTAAACTATTTCTTATTTTGCGCAGAATTCTTTCTACTTCCTACAAGGCTGGGAACTGGATCTTGCTGCGCTCCACAAAGATGCTGTCGGACGCAGGAGTGTTCATCTTATGGATTCTTCCGGCATCTTACCTCTCTTTACACTGGCTTAGGACTTCTATGTCCCCTCTCTTGTAGACGAGTTCTTTGAGAACGCAGAGAGAGTCACCATGACACACAAGCAGACTCGAGAAAAGATTGATGTTATCCGCTCAGTCGTTCGGAATTATTCAGTGCGCATTGTTCCTGCGTCACTTAAAAAGCTTTGCGGATTTAAAGTTGATGATGCGCCAGAAGCCTATTCTGAAGCTAAACAAAACAAGCTTGCGCAGAAACTGGTTGGGGAACCTTCTCTGGTTAAGAAGTGGAGCGTTCATGATCGCAAGGAGTTTGGTGAGGTGATGTATCACCTTTGCACCATTATTGGCGACTCCGTAAACTGCAAAAATGGAAATAAGGGCAAGTTCATTTCCAAGCAGTGGACTTATTGTGCTGCGGTCTATAATGGCGATGCTCTAGACTGGTCCTCTGTTCTTTTTGACGAGCTATGGGATGCATCGGAGAGCTATGACAAGCGCATGGACAAGAAAGTAGCCAAGTACAGAACTCACTGTAGGCTCTTATCCAAATTTCTGATGAATGTCTCTGAGCTGCGCACCTTCGTGCGAAAGCGTCCTGATCTCAAAGTCCCCTGCACCAAGACCTATTCCATCTCTCACCTCTACTCTCTGCGAAATGAAATTGGTCGCAGTGATTATCGTAAGATTTGGAACAAGGACACCAGCCCAGACAAAGAAGATTGGGTTGATAGTGATGATGATGAAGCCCCTCAACCCAAAGCAAAGAACACTGCCGCGCAGCCTTCGAAGGACACTGCGCCAACTGAACCTGAAACTGCTGCTGCGCAGGCAAAGCATAAAGGCAAAGGTATTGCAGAACCTACGCCAGAAAAGGTGAAGGAAATCCCAAATGTAAGATCAACTGCTGGCATTAAAATTGGATCTGATTTACCGCCACCTGCTCCCAAACCTTCAAAGAAGCGCAAAGATCCTCCTGCGCCTGCTCCCTCTCCTGCCAAAACCAAGAAAAAGCCTGCATTTACCAGACTTCCTCCTGCGGCTGCTATGGTTGAAGAAGACAGCGAGTCTCGAATGGATGAGACTGTTGCTGATGCTGCGGATGATACAGCGCAGGGGGAGCAAGATCCAAAGGCTGCTGACGCCCCTCCTGCTCAGGGTACAGGAGATAGTGATGATTGGATGGATGAAGCTTTTCCCGTCTCCGCTACGCCTGCCAAGACCGCTGCTGCTGCACCTGCCAAGGATACTCAACCTGGCACCTCTGTCCTTCATGATGATTTGGACTTGGAAGATGAGGATGCGGATGAGGTTACCAAGTCTGTGCAGGGCGATGATGCTGCGCAGCAAGCTCCTGTTAATCCTCCTGAAGGTGAAAAGGAAGGAGATGTGCGCACAACTGATACAGATAGCAGCAGTACGCACTCATCTACGCATAGGTCTCCGGCTGCTGATCCTATTCATCTCTCTCCCAAACAACCTTCTCCAACGCACTCTCCTCCCAAAGTCTCTCCTCCTCCAGCTCAAGCTATTCCTTCCGTTCCTACAGTATCTACTTCCTCTCTATCTTCCTCCGCTGATCTACGCCAAATTCTCCAGGCTCTCAATACTATTCAAGTCAACCAGGTTGCTGCGCAGTCCCAAATGACTCAGCTCATTACTGCGCAGACAGCTATCCAAGAGCAACTTGATGCGCAGCGTTTAGAAATTGCTGCCATTAAGGGGGAGAATATATCAAAGGCAAGTACCTCCGCCGGCCCCTCTGCGCAACGCGTTCCTGATGCATTAGACCAAATGGTCCTGGACTCATTGAAGTCAATAGCTGGGATGCTTGAAAACGTCTGCACCTATACCACTATCAATGATGGGGTTATAGGACTGCTTAAGCATCCGCGCAAGAGCTTAGCCGATGGGTTGCATGAAGGATTTGCTGGGATGGAAGCGATGATGTTGGAGAGTCCTGCGCATGCCAATACGCTTAACATGGAAAGTGTCAGGGAGTGCATAACTCAAGCGATGATTGATTTCGCTGATGGGTTCAACGCTAGGATGGATCAAGCCATGTTCGATATTCAAGCCAGCGTGAACACTCAGCGCCTCCACACTGACCAAAGACTCGAAGCAACGCAGGCCACCGTCATCAGCACTATTGAAGCTGCTGAGCAGTCTTATTTTAATCAGATGATGGGACATCAAGTGCAGTATAGAGCCAACTTCCGAGAGCTGCGAGAAGATAACGCAGATATGCGCAGAGGAATGGCTACCTATGTCGGTGAGGCCGTAGCGTTCAGAGAAAGATTTCAAGAACTGAATATTGAACTTATGAATAAATTCAACAGTCTGCAGAATGAGCTACGTGAAGCCTTGCACCGGATCAACATAGACTAGGTTCTATGTAATTTTTGTTTTTGCTCAAAGTATTTCTTTTTGTGCGCATTTTTGTTTTTCTTATTCAAACTTGTAATCTGCAACTCTTTACATTTCAAGTTTTAATGAGAAAAATTGCATCATGTGTTCCCAAAACCTTGTTCAATTCAAACTCTTTGTTTGTGGAACAATGACTGCATTATTTCAACCCATGCGCATAATCTTAACTGTTCATATTTTTATCGCATAATGTTTAAACATTCAGTTTAAACGCATACTTAAAACTAAAACTCATATTATTTGTATGCGCTGAATGATATTTCTGTCTTTCCCTTTTTGTAAGCTAATATTTTGGATAGACTAGAAATCTATGACATTGGCTAGTGTGTGCATTGACTTGAGGCATGATTTGCTATTCACATCTTTATGGACATGTTATTATCAAGTACAATGAATTGCCTTTGTTATAGTAGGTAATGGCATCAATCATTTAGGGGGAGATTGTTGGGTATGCTTACTTCTTAACCCTCCTATTCTTGTTAGAATTGATTGATACCATCACCTATTAATATTTTATGGACTTTAGGACCCTATGTAAGAAGTTTTATAACTTCAATTTTTAGCTTAGTCCATTTTATAGTATAGGCTTAGAACACAGGACTTGAAGCGAAAAGGAATGAAGATCCAAGTGTCAGTGGTTACTGCGCAGGACTTCGCTGCGCAGGACACCACTGCGCAGGTATATCCTGCGCAGCATTCTTCCTCAGTTCAATTCATTCAGATCACCTAACTTGGAAAACGCTTTGAAGATGTACGCTTTTAAGAGTGTTAAGGTGTGCAGAAACGACAAAACAGGCACACTTAGCAGATCCAACGGTGGAGACGCGCTCAAGAGATATATTTCAAATGAAGACAGCTGTCAACCTTCTAGAAGAAGCTTTTTGAATTTGGTCTTCATGCTCAGTCTCCAACGGCTCTATATACCTGCGCACCAATCATATTGTGCCAGGTCATCAACTTTGATTAGAGCCCCAACGGCTATAAAGGACACCTGCGCACCAATCATATCGTGCCAGCTCATCGTTCTTGCTCAGAGCTCCAACGGCTATATTCAACCTCTCAGCTATAAATAGCCAGCTCATCTTCATTTCCAAGTTGCTAGAGTTTGTGCTTTATAATATCCTTGAAGTTCTGAAGATTCCTGCTTACTATTCACAGATTCAAGATCAACCTTCAAACCTTCATACCTTCAAACTCCTGCCCAGATCCTAAGCCTTAAATCACCAGAATTCTTCGTGCTCTTCATCTCATAGATTCATAGAGCCCAGAATTTCTGAACACACACACACCTCTTGAAGCTTTGATCATTTAGATCTTTCTTCTTGAGATACACCGGTTTAGTCTAGGATTTGTTCTTCATAGATTATAGATCTTTGAGATAGTTGTGTTTCATTGTTGTATCTTGTAACTCTCTCATATAATAAGATCTCCTTTAGAAAATCCAAGACTAACCATCTTGGTAGAGGACGTAGATCTTTCATGATCGAACCTCTCCAAATAGCTTGTTCTTTAATCTCGCTATTTACTTTCTGCTAATCATTTCTGAATTACTACTTTGTTTGATCTTATCAGATTGCTACTATTGCTGCTGTGTTTGTTATTGCTTATTTCCTTAGAACATTTCATCCAACTCTTTAAGCCAAAACTGAGCGCGTGCGTTTTTATCCTTGCGCAGCTTTTTACTGCGCAGGTGCTGCTTAAACTTCCGCTGTGCATTGCACACTCTCACTGCGCGCTATACTTAGCTTATTTGAGAACTGTGCGCATATGCCATCGATTTGCAAAAGGGTTTGAAAAGAATTTTAAAACGCTATTCACCCCCCCCCTCTAGCATTTTTCATACCCTTGTTGCCCCTTTGGGACCAACAGGTAATTTGAAAATTATTATAGTAACATTTGTTAAAAAACTAACGATCATTAACTTTTTTAATGATTTTGGTTATTTATATTATTTTGTATATAGTACGTAGGTTAGATTGGCTATTTCGTTAGTACGCAGGTAAAAATGAAAAAATTGATTAGTACGCGGGTTAAATTGGTAGTTTACTCCACTCTTATTCTCCAAAACTCTAAATGTCTTATAAGTTTAATATTTTATGCTTATGAGAAGAGACTACTTATTCTCATACCATAGAGTTTTTTAGCCCACCTCACCATTCTCCTTCCCACGGCCAAGACCATCCTAAAGTTTCAGTTCATGTTTCGCCAGTTAGGGCCTTTTTGACGGAATTCGTTAGAAACTCAGTTAAAAGGCATGTGCAATGCACGTGACTAACGTAAATGGGTAGTTTGAAGTTGATATTTCATTTAAGGGGGTTAAATGACATATTTGAAACTTAGGGGAGAGTTTGGCAAAAAAAAAAACTCAAATAAATTATTATTTTCAAAACTAAAAAATTTAGAAAAAAATAATTTCATTATCTTAAAAAATTCAAATACTTCAATCTTAAACTTATTTATTTTTGAAAATGAAATTCTAAAATTAAAAGGGTTGAAAGTGTTTTTCTAAAAATATTTGAATAAATTTGCAACATTTTATAATCTATTACAAGAAATAAAAAAATGAAAAAAATATTAAATTATTAAATATGAAATAAATCATTACTATTTTTATTTTTTTTACAAATTAGCTCAACCAAACAAAAAAAAAAGGAAAAAGAAAAAGAAAAATGATAAACCCTTCTTCCCCATATTCCTCCCCCACCCCATGTTCATCAATAATCACCTATCTTCTTCTCCTCATCCAAATTATCACCAACACCAGCACCCACACCATCACCCACCACCACATTCGAAGCTGACACCACCTCACCACCACTGTCAAAGTTAACACCGCCCACCACCACCATTAGTAAAAACCACCATTAGTCAAAACCAACATTAAAAATGAGGAGTAGCCTAAAATGAAATCAAAATCAGTCAAAACCAAATCTAAGGTTTAACACAATATGGGTATCTTCCGAATTTGAAATTCCCACGTTTAGAGTATCCAATTCAAGTTTCTGGGCATCCGATTCTAGGGTTCCAGCAGCTTCGCCATCCAAATTCAACGTTTCCCCCTTCTCATATTCCAAGCCACGAGTCAATGACCGTGAACTCAGATTGGGGGTTAGGGCTTCGAGATTTGGGGAAACATATTAGGGTTTATAGCGAAGTAGATGAGATTGTCGGAGGTAACGTCGAGAGAATGGAGTGTTTTGTCTGGCGAAGAGCTCAAAAGCTCGGTGAAGCGAAGGGAAAGATGGAGTGAAGAAGATGGTGGAAGAGAAGGGAGGGATTTAGAGATGAGTTGTTTAAGGTGGGAGAGAGCGATGAAAAGGGAAGGGGGAAATATCACGGAGGGGGAAGAGAAATTATAGGAGGATGGACGGCGTGGGAGGTGGGGAACGGGATCTGGGAGTGAGGAAAGGGAGATGAAGAGGATATAATTTCTTTTTATTGTTCATCCCCATTCCTTTTCAAAATATCATTTTAACCCCTTAAAAGTTATTGATAATTCAAATCATCTAATTTCGTTAGTCACGTGTATGGCACATGCCTTTTAACTGAGTTTCTAACGAATTCCGTCAAAAAGGCCCTAACTGGCGAAAATGAATCACCCCAGGGTCCGATCTGGCGAAAAAAGACATCCGGGGCTCGATTGGAAGGGTGGTATGGTACTTCAGGGTCTAAATTGTCATTAACCCTTAATTTAAATATATTTATATTCCCAAAAAGACGAGAATAGGGATAGAGCCTATCTTTCCCGACCCTCTCCTCATTAAATCAGCTTCACTTTTATTCTCCAAAACTCTAAATGTCTTATAAGTTTAATATTTTATGCTTATGAGAAGAGACTACTTATTCTCATACCATAGACTTTTTTAGCCCACCTCACCATTCTCCTTCCCACGGCCAAGACCATCCTAAAGTTTCAGTTCATGTTTTGGTCGTGGCCTAAGGGGAACCACCCCCCTAACTCATAGGGTTTTGTTTTGCATATTGCAACCATCTTCCCCCTATGCTATTTTTTCTGATAGCATCATAAACTATCTTAAGAGTATACAGTGGTGAGCCAAAAAATCATTCACCATGTGAACAAGATTAGTACGTCAATAAAATTTCGTACACACAGCTTACATTCTGTAATGGTAAGCCAATTTTATTTCACTAATATATATTTTTAAAGTTCGATGTTTTAAAAGTAATAATATAAATTAATAACTTTTTATTTTTTATTAACGTCATTAAAAATAAAAATTAATATATTATTTATTTAGTTATTATACTTAATTTAACAATTTTGAAAAATTAAACGCTCAAAAATAAACATCAATGTACAATATTTAAAATACTACACACAAAAAAAGAATATAAATGTTTTTGATATTTTGACATATATAACGTCGTATGGCGCAAAATAAAAGATATATAAAGTATTAGAATTTTCAAATATATAAAATAATAAAATATTAGAATAAGTTAGTAGTATAATATTAAAATTATGTCAAATATATACAATATTAGACTCTATTTATAGAAAAAAAGAAATTATAAATGTTTTTAATATTTTATCCAAATGTTGTAATTTCGAGTTTGGCAAAATTACAAGATACACATATCTCTTGAACTAATTTTCATTTATGAATTCGTTCATAATGTGATCAAAAATTCACTTTTGGCCTTGAACGAAATTGAGCCACCGCTAATTGCATGAACCAATTTCGGTTCACCAAATTGCAAAGGAATTCCTTTATTAAACCAACCATAATTGGTTCACCACTGCGTATGATATTCGGATGCGGCTCGGGAGGAAAAAAGAGGCTGTTATCCTCCTTTCCTGCTAGGGAAGCGCGTGTTACTACTACTTTTGCACATGCTCCTCCTATTAGAGTACGCAATTTTACTATATGTTTTGGTCAAATTTTGCAATCTAACTTCAAGAAACGAAATTGGGTACAATGGAATGAAATTGTAAAGGATTCAAGAACAAGTAGACACGATAATTAACGAGGAAAGCCCTTGAACAACTTGTTCACCGGCATAAAACCTCAAAGATGGAATTTTATTAGTAATGGTGAAGAACAATGAAACAAGTAAGAATATAACTCAAAAGTAAATGAGGCCGTCTCCTGTACATCCGTTGTACGGCGTGCGACGGCTCCGAGCCGAGCCGACCAATTTTTTTTATTTTTTTATTTTTTTTGCCGATTTTTTTTTTTTTTTTGCCGATTTTCTTTTTTTTTTTTGCCACCCCAACTTTTTTTCCTTCAACAAAAGTAACACTTATTATAACGAAATGTAACACTTTTTTTCTTCAAAATGTACCATAATTTTGCTGCAATATGTTAAAGATAACATAAATATTGATAACTAAACTAATGTCACACTTTTTATAAAGAAATGTAACACTCTTTTTTTCAAATGTAACACTTTTTTTCCAAATGTAACACTTTTTTCTCCCAAATTAGCATAGGATTGACAACTAAACTAATGTTACATTTTATAAAAATGAATGTAACATTTTTTTTCTCAATTGTAACAGTTTATATTCTTAAATGTAACATTATATATGAAAATGTAACAATTTTTTATTGAGAAAGTAACAATTGAAATGCAAACCCATTTTTTTTGTGTGAAAACTGTTGTTACCTTTAACAGTAGAAAGTGTTACTTTTTGAAGATGAAAGTGTTACTTTTATCAGAACAGAGTGTTACATCCTAGCTGACGAGCAACTCAAACTTTTTGTGTGTAAAAAATATGTTTTTTGTTAAAAAAAATCAAACCATATCATAACCTATGTAGTTTTATTCGTCTCGTCGAGACGAACACAACGGTAATTTTAATTATTTTTTTTGAGTTATAAAGCTCAAGATATAGCATTTTAAAGTTATTGGAGGGTTTTTTTTTTTTAAATGCCACGTGTCGCGCTGGGAGTGGAAGAGGGCCTGGCGGGCGGGTCGGGCGGGCTGCTCCATGGGCCAAGCCCGCCACACGCCAAACATCCGATGTATTTGAGAATTTGCCAAAGTAAATAGCCGAGTGTGTTGTGTGCGTTACAATGGATGTGCTCTCTATTTATATTAAGGAAATAATCATAAACTAGCCAATAAACCCTTGAATCTCGCACAGTTGGTTGAGTTCTATCTTTTTGCCGTTGCTTTGAATTGGTGTTGAGTAGATAAGACTTTGTTGTTGACTAAGTCTCTAAATAGGTCACGTTTCTATGTTTGTGATCCACGATCTGCGTATCATTACCTAAAAAATAGGAACAATTGTACCTTGGATTGACCTAGTCTTCAATTGATCACATGGTTGATATTGTGATCCTAAAAAATAGGATCTGTTAACTGGGTTCAAGTCGTCGGCTCAGGTTGTCACGTCAGGATGTAAAGTCAACATGTAAAGTCAACATGTTGAGTCAAGATGGAAGATGTAACTTCAGGATATCAACATGTAGAGTCAAGATGTAATTTCAGGATGTCAACATGTAGAGTCGAGATGTAAGATGTAAACTCAAGTTGTTATTTCCAGGATGCAGATATAATGTTGTGAGATTTTTCACCCCAAACAATTACCCCCAAATTTTTTGAATTGAGTGAACATAGAAATTCAAGAAATTTCCATAACAGTTGATGTCTGCTACCATTTATGAGGCAGTTGATGTAGGTGATGTAAGCTCCAAGATGCAATTGATCCTGCAAAAAACAAAGAGAAAGACGAAGAATAGGATATTTTGGTGATTGTCTTTAAGACAATTTTTATTTGTTTGCAACATGTCTGTTTGGATATGTTAGGTTGTAATATTGTTTGAACCATGTCTTTTGATAGCATGGTTAGAACTTATGGATGTTTCCCGTTTTAGGATCAGTGTGTTTGATCCTTTTTGGTATTTTGATAATAGACTGGTCGTACGGTTAGGATTCTAAGGATAACATGTTGATGTTAAAACTTAGAATAACTTTGGAACAATTGAATAGTAGTGATGTAAGGAATGCTTGGCAACATGTTAATGTTACAAATTGTAAAACTTTTTGTTAATGAAAAGATGTAATCTTTACACCTTGTGTTCCTTTGGTAATATGTAAATGCTACAACCAGTGATTTTAACTTGAGTTCATAATTTTAATTAAGTGCAAGAAGGTAATCAATATGTACATGACACATTGGCCCACCTACAACTTAACTAAAACATGAAAATCGTGCGCACGGGCGAAGGTGTAGAAACCTTAAACACATAAGAAAAGTGTAAAACCTTTAAACCTTTGAAAGGTGTAAAACCTTATACCTTGGATGAAATTGTACTTTGATTTTGCCCGTTGGCTTTGAATTCAGACTCATGTTGACTAAGTCTCTAAATAGGTCACGTTTCTTTGTTTGTGATCCACGATCTGCGTATCATTACCTAAAAAATAGGAACAATTGTACCTTGGATTGTGTAGACACCCCGCCTTGGACCTCTCACCCCGATTGCATACATAGTATTTTTATTTAACTTGTTTTTGTTAATTTCTGTTATTTCCGTTAAGTTCCTAACTGATTTCCTTAGTTTTGGACTACATAACAGGGTTAACTTTTAGAGTGATTCTGTCATTCTGTTATTTTCACCCGTGGGCGCCTCCGACACTGTCAACGGGCCGCGCGCGCTTCTCGCCCCAAAGGCCGGACTCGCGCGCTTCCCATTATGGCAGTTACGGATTGCAGCTTTTTCCCTCCCTTTTCTTGATCACAAACACTCCCTTTTTCATCCACATTCATCCCCCTTATTTCATAACTCTCAATCCCACATTCTAAGCCTTTTCTTTAAAACAAAATATTTCCTTTTTATTTTATTTGATTTTCTTTTATTTCTTTCTTTCATTTATTATTTTATTTATCTTATTTTTTATTGGTCAATTCCATTTCACATGGATGATCATCTTTTCCCTCCAACCTTTCCCTCTCCTTTTTACCTATAAAAACCACCTTCTTCTACCTTAGAAAGGACCTTCTTTTTTGACTTGAAATCTCTACACAAATACACTATACACAATTCACCGAAGAATTCTCTTTACAAGGGTTCTCCCAACAAGAGTTTAACACAACAAAACTCTACAGAAATTTCTACACAGCCATTTCTCTACAACAACAACACTTTCAAGTCAAGGTTTCAAGTTCTCTTTTCTAAAGGTACAAGTTTTCTCCTTCTCTTTTATTTGTGTCTTACTAGTATGCAATCTCCATAAAAGGGAATACAACCAAAAGGCCACTTCACTATTGAAGTTTGGCCAAGGTTACATTCCAACATTCCAAACTCCATTTTAATTTACTTTTCATTCTTTAATATAATTGTTTAACAATAATTCAACATGTAATCTTTGGCATTAAATTAATAAAATAATTTCTCTTTTAATTTCCCCTTTCTTTTCATTGTAATCATTAGCACTTTTTTATATTAATAAATTGAAGGACATTTAGCACTAGAACACCAATTGTAGTAAGACCCGCGTAAGCGGGGCGGAGTGGGTGTTTAAGTACTTCCCACTCCGTCACCTAACCCCCGAACCCTTCTCTCCCGAATCTCTGGCTTTCGTACAAAAAGGCTATTCTCTTAGGTTTTCTCGCGTTACTCTAAAAACGTGGGTGGCGACTCTTAAAATCAATTATACATCCTAGGATAATTCACCGCTCTAGCCAAGTGGAGTTTCCCGGGGCATCTACAATGGCGACTCTGCTGGGGATATAGAGGGTTAAACTTGCGTTTTCATTTTTGGGTGTTCTTATTTATATTTTCTGGGCATTCTGGTAAAAAAGGTGGGAAGCGCGCGCCTCTGGCCTTCTTGGCCTAAAGCGCGCGCGTCCGACTCCAATTACCAGAATCGCCCTCCTTCCGTCTTGTCCTTCAATTCCATGTTCTGGGCTAACAATGTCTGCAGGGGAAATAATTTTTTATTTAGGGTCAAGGCAGTCCTTTGAACCCACTGATTTGCATGTACTGCCCAGAAGCGGGCACCTCCACCTCTCTCAGTCTAACGCGCACGCCTCCCGAGTAGACACTAAAATGCGCGCGCTTCTGGTCCATTTTTCAGAACAGAAACAGTGAACAGAATGGACAATTTTGATAGTGTGTGGGCACCGGGCCCGCACATAGACTGATTTTACTTTATGTTTATTTTTATCGGTCACACGGGTGATTCGAAAGTTATAAATTATGTGCTTATTTGCTTTTATTTATTTTTTATTTTGAAAAAAAATATATTTTGTCACTTGTTAGACCTCACACTATGCGCACAATTCTTATCAACTGCTCACAATCGAGTCGTACAAGTCCAACCCCAAACCCGTCGAGGCCCGTCCTAGAAAGTTTCAAGCTCCACCCGACCTTGACTCTTTCGAAGCGGTCAACCTCAGCCCGTGGCGTAGTTCAAGACTACATGCCGGGGGTGACCATTAAGCCTCTCTTTAGCCGAGCACAAGCCACACAATTCTAGTCTAGGGTCTAACACTCCGTGACTAAGTCGGTTTTTGTGTGCTGAGATTTCCCTAAACTAATGTCTTCAAATCATACATGCCAATTTGTTGCAATGGACGAAATAAAACTCCGTCCCCGAAGTGGTTATTTTGGACGCAAATAAAAAATCTGTCCCCGCATGTATGCTTTACTACATTAATTTAGTTTAATCCCGACACATATAGGATTCACAAGCGTGGCGGAATCCGATGAGTATATGGGGCCGTGAGATGGTCTATATACTAGTGTGACGATTCCACTATTTTTTCTAGAAACCCCAAAAAGGACTATGTCCTTCCGACTTTGTAAATAATAATAAAAAAATAGTCTTTTCTTTATGTGGTTTGAGTCTTTACTTTTGTTTGTGGGTGAAATAATTTTACTCAAAAGGTATTTGTGGGGCCAATCTAAGATCAACCGTGTTCTCTCAATAGGTCCAATGGCTTCCAACGGTAACAACAACAAGGGTGAGAACATTTCTGTGTCCAACGAAGAGTTATTCAACATGGTGAAAGCATTGAAAGGGCAAATTGATGCACTAGCCAAGAATGTCCGCCGCAAGGATGATATATGGCGAGCCGTTACGAGCATGTGGAAATGGCCCATAAGAAAGAAGTAGCCAAACTCGAGAACCAATTAAAGGGGCTCACAAATGAAAGAAAGGAGGTCCAAAATTTCGATACCGGTTTGGTCAACACTCTCATGTCCTACATTGACCAAAAGTTTAGTGGGCTAAATTTTCACAAAGGCCCAAGCTCCGATCTCCGTCATGCTTCTTTTCTCATAAATACTATGGTGGCCCTTCCTGAAAAATTCAAGATGCCCGATATTGGCAAGTTCAATGGCAACTCTTGTCCCGATGCTCATGTTTACTCCTAAATTTGGGCCATGCTACTTAAGAATGTGTCTCCTCAAATAATGGCACAATGCTTCCCATTTACTCTCGAGGGGGTCGCAAAAGATTGGTATATGGGTCTTTCAGTTTCCACCCGCCTCAATTGGGATTCCGCTATGCTTGCCTTCAAGTCACAATATCAAGGAAATTCCATGTTCCGTCCTACCAAGAAATAATTGGAGAGCACCATGCAAGAGGGTAATGAATCATTTGGGGACTTTTCTCGACGTTGGAAGGACAAGTTAGCCGAGATGGTTGATAGGCCCTCAAGGAAGGAACAAACGGACATCTTCTTGAAGTGTTTGAAAATGGACTACCGCACTCGTCTTAGTGGGACCTTTTATCCGGATTTTGCAAGCATGTACGATGCGGGAATTAGAGTTGACAATTTTCTCCGAGAAGTGGCCGAGTCCTCCTATGAGACAAGCCTCGACGACGAAGGGTTCCCGAGCAATGACATGAAAGAATGTAGTGACATGGAAGACTACAACGACAATGAGGACTACAACGACATGGGGGATGACGACAACAATCTCTGTTTCTCTTTCTCTACCTAGAAATACTATTAAAGAAAAAAAAGAGTCAAAAGTCCTCTTAAGTGTGCATTAAAGTTTTCTTTCGTCCCACTTGTGTGAATGTTCGAGTCAATTATCAAATTAAAGTCATTCTTGTCCTCATACACCATTCCAAGTTGTTCAATTTAATTCATGGCAAAATGATAAAAAGATGTCTAAACAAGTTCTAGAACGAAGGCCGTCACTTGAACGCCTAGGGGCTAAACATCGTGACGAAGGCGACATCATCAACAGCGAAATCAAGACAAAGAAAGGTGGAGCAACAATCATGAAGCAAAGTTTTCAAAAGGGGATAAAAAAATAAAATTCGTTAGGTTGAAATCCTCAAATCAACCTAGGCAAAAAAAAAAAAAAAAAAAAAAAAAAATCCCCCTCAATCAAAGAAGTACAAGATCAACATCATTCCACCGATGAAGGACGAAGCAACAACCACCTCGACGAATGGAGCATCCACAAGAACTACGGTGACCTGAGCCTCTTCACTGGAGGAACGTAGGCAACCTTCAGGTCCGGTCTCATGCAAGAAAGAAGATATGTTTAGCCCTAGCGAGTCATGGTGATCGGCCTTCCTCTCGAACTTGTCATGACATCATTGTACGATTCATTTGCCAATGAATTAATCACCAAAAGATTGAACAACTTTCTTAGATTTGGAATCTCTATCTGTTCCTTGTCGAGTCTAGGGGTTTCTTTTTCTTTTTGCGATACTCCCAATTTCTTGCAATCAAATTGGGGCTTTCCTTTTCTTCTCTCTTAATGACTTACTTGCCTTCGTGAGTCATTCAACAAATATATACAAAGTCAATACTAGGGGCTACTTCCCTAGCCAAGTCAATGTCACTCATCATTAGTGACAAAAGGTCCTCACCGCAAAATCACATGTCTCTCATCCTCATCTAGAGTCAATGCACACTTCCTCACCAATTGAGTCAAAAAAAAATGAAGGCACAAAAGAGATGCCCGCTAGATTGAAAACCCGAAAGGGCGGTCTAGGCAAAAAACAGGGTGCGTCATAAAAAAAAAGAATGAGAGAGTGAGAGAGAGAAAGGGAAGAGAAATGGAGATCTCCGGCCTCTAAGGAAGACAACTGCATAAGTTCTACATTGGGTCTCCTCAGCAAGTCAATCCCCACCGAGCCAACTTTGGAATTGCAAAAGGCTTGCCGAGATATGGCACCATCAAAGGTCATTTTGGGTTATTGAAAGATTGTTCTTGCAATGTGCATCTTTGGGCTCATGAGAAAGAAAGCCCGTGGTAACCAAGATCCGTCCAAGAACGAGCCTATCATTGAAGGGGTACGAGGTTGCACAAAATAATCCCCAGATAGTCAGTTGGTTTGGGCAGCAAGAAACAACATGTAATTCAAGGTTCTCCAAGCATGTGCCCCTACAGTATCTCAAAAGGTTTAACGAGAAATGGAGTAGCTCTTGCCATGTCCCCTTGTGTTTGTTCCCCCACACGAGGATGAGTCTCTTGTTTTGCTCAACAAGTGATGATGCCCTAGGGTCTATATGACTCGAGAATGAAAACTTCTCTTGCTTCATTTGACAGTTAATGAGCCCTAGGGCTACGCTCAAGAAAGATGTGTGAGACTATCCTCAAAGTCTCTCAAAAAGAATGTCGAGAAGCCCCTTCTTGTCATGTATGCTCATACTTGTTCCCCCGATCAAGGATAGGCCCTTCTTATCCCACTCCTAATCAATGGTGTCAATCTAGGGGCTACGATCAAGTTTTAAAGGCTCCCTCGGCAAGAATAAATTCACTTCAGTGTCCCCAGCCGAGTCATGTGCAACATTGGAAGCTTCCTCAATTCGTCACCAGAGGTCTCAAGGGGCTTCGCAATCTACAATCTTTCGGGCTACGACATTACAGTGATACAAGAAAAGGGCAATATTGGGGCTTCGCAACCGACAGTCCTTTGGGACAACAATGCTCAAGCAATGCAATGTGGAAAAGTCTTATATGAAAGGGATCAAACTTCAATGGTCCCTCAACACTTCCAGTCAAAAGGTCTCTTTGTTTTAAATGAAGGCTCCGATGATATGAATGAATTTGATGATTCTTGTTAGAACTCACAGCGAGATTATGAAGGAAGTCTTAGAGAAAAGGAAAAAGATTCAATATGCTAGACTCACCCGGCTGAGTTATAGCGGGCAATGCCAATATGTTAACTCTATAAGCAGAGTTACGGTCAATCCCAATATTTCTGCAATACAACACCCCCTTCTCCAAGATCAAAAGCACAGGCTGCATCCTAAGATCCGCCGTCGGTTCAACTCAAGAAGACTCAAGCAAACATACAGTTCGAGACTTTATCACACCAAGACCTTATCATCTGCAACAACATCACTATCTCCCACGAGACGTCTCCCGAAGACCGTACTACATTTTCAACATGGACCTTCCGCCATTTGGGTATCAACCACAAAAAGGGCCATCAATCTCCAAGCAAGAGAAAGAAGGAGATCGCCTTCAAGAGTTCTTACCAATAGCGCCATTCGCTCCCAACATAATGCTAAGCCGATTCCAAGAAAATTTGAGGCTTCACACCGAAAGGTCTCCACATCCCACCATCTACAAACTTGATAAGCCCATGACATTTGGGGCTTAGCAATCTCTCAAATCTTGGTATCAATGATCTTCTCTTGGGGCTTGCCCACGTCGACAACAAAAGACAGTTTATTTGAATGGGCTAAGAGTTGATTCATCTTGGCCCTTCATAAGCCACTCAAAGTTCAGCATTCGAGGGGCTTTACAATCAGCAACCCCTTGGCATCTCGGCATCAATAGTCCTTTTGAAGCCCCATAAACGACCAATCTCTTGGGGCTAGACATCAATTTTCGTTGGACACACCGGCAACGACGACAGAATTCAAGCAAAGCAATCCGGACTTCGATTGAACATGACTTGATCTTGGGTTGGCTTTACAAACACACAAAGGTTAAAATGGTTCACCCACGAACTAAAAAAAATAATCTTTTTCTCACGTGTGTGCATATTCTTTTCTTTCTAATTAAAAAAAAAAAGATTTTTTTTTTCTTTTCTTGCGCAAAAGTATGTGTTTCATTTTTCTTTGCTCCTAGCATTCTCCCCCAGCACTCTCCATCATCCTTGAACTATGCTGGTCTGATTCTCTTAAAGGGATACGTATGCAGCCTTTTGGCACGACCAACCCATCACCCAGAATACCATCTCACCGACACTCCATCAAAGGCAAAAACAATTCATCATCACCAACATCATCATTCTCCATCCAAAGCATGGACATTCTTCATCAAAAGCATCAAGACATCCACCACCACGACACTAATCCATCCAACGGCAATGGTAAGTGAAGGTATGAATACATCCGAGGCTTTCCTCAAATCACACCGCACACAAAATCACTTTTTCTCCATTCTTACAAAAATTCTCTCTCATGCAAAACTGCCTTCAAACCACATCTGCCATTTCACATCTCATACATGTCACAAGCACATATACCTGCAAAGCACACACTTAACAGGTACCACCACAAGGTCAACAACATCTGCAACTCAAGGCACTTCATCCCCAGCAGAAAGTGATCCGCCGTCAACTACGCCTGCATCCCACAGAGTCAAACAATTACAGTTCAATGACAATAACTCGGTCCATGGTGAGCCGCAAAACCACCACCTTTCCATCAAGCAACACAACAATATCACATATAGGCAGACGGAGCCTCGGTTCCCGCCATCCGCAAACGGATCCCGCTTCAGCAAACGGATCCCGTTTCAGCAAACGGATCCCGCATCAGCAAACTGATCCCGCATCAGCAAACGGATCCCGCATCAGCAAACGGATCCCGCTTCAGCAAACGGATCCCGCATCAGCAAACGGATCCCGCTTCAGCAAACAGATCCCGCATCAGCAAACGGATCCCGCCATCAGCAAACGGATCCCGCTTCAGCAAAACGGATCCCGCCATATCCTTTCTATATCAATAAAGCAGCTCACACAGGGAGCGCACCCCTATTCTTCGCAAATTTCAAATTCATGTTTTATCGAGTCTTTGTTTTCTCTTGTCGATGTCCTCGGCGGTTGTCTTTCTTTCGTCAACGCATTTTGCTTTGCAATCCACGTCGCCGAGGGGCTCTGTAGACACCCCGCCTTGGACCTCTCACCCCGATTGCATACATAGTATTTTTATTGAACTTGTTTTTGTTAATTTCTGTTATTTCCGTTAAGTTCCTAACTGATTCTGTTAGTTTTGGATAAACTGCATAACAAAGTTAACTTTTAGAGTCATTCTGTCATTCTGCTATTTTCACCCGCGGGCGCCTCCGACACTGTCAACGGGCCGCGCGCGCTTCTCGTCCCAAAGGCCGGACTCGCGCGCTTCCCATTATGGCAGTTACGGATTGCAGCATTTTCCCTCCCTTTTCTTGATCACAAACACTCCCTTTTTCATCCACATTCATCCCTCCTTATTTCAGAACTCCCAATCCCATATTCTAAGTCTTTTCTTTAAAACAAAATATTTCCTTTTTATTTTATTTGATTTTTTTTTATTTCTTTCATTTATTATTTTATTTATCTTATTTTTGATTGGTCAATTCCATTTCACATGGATGATCATCTTTTCCCTCCAACCTTTCCCTCTCCTTTTTACCGATAAAAACCACCTTCTTCTACCTTAGAAAGGACCTTCTTTTTTTACTTGAAATCTCTACACAAATACACTATACACAATTCTCCCAAGAATTCGCTTTACAAGGGTTCTCCCAACAAGAGTTTAACACAACAAAACTCTACACAAATTTCTACACAACTATTTCTCTACAACAACAACACTTTCAAGTCAAGGTTTCAAGTTCTCTTTTCTAAAGGTACAAGTTTTCTCCTTCTCTTTTATTTGTGTCTTACTAGTATGCAATCTCCATAAAAGGGAATACAACCAAAAGGCCACTTCACTATTGAAGTTTGGCCAAGGTTACATTCCAACATTTCAAACTCCATTTTAATTTACTTTTCATTCTTTAATATAATTGTTTAACAATAATTCAACATGTAATCTTTGGCATTAAATTAATAAAATCATTTCTCTTTTAATTTCTCATTTCTTTTCATTGTAATCATTAGCACTTTTTTATATTAATAAATTGAAGGACATTTAGCACTAGAACACCAATTGTAGCAAGACTCGCGTAAGCGGGGCGGAGTGGGTGTTTAAGTACTTCCCACTCCGTCACCTAACCCCCGAACCCTTCTCTTCCGAATCTCTGGTTTTCGTACAAAAAGGCTATTCTCTTAAGTTTTCTCGCGTTCCTCTAAAAACGTGGGTGGCGACTCTTAAAATCAATTAGACATCCTAGGATAATTCACCGCTCTAGCCAAATGGGGTTTTCCCGGGGTATCTACAGATTGACCTAGTCTTCAATTGATCACATGGTTGATACTGTGATCCTAAAAAATAGGATTTGTTAACTGTGTTCAAGTCGTCGACTCAGGTTGTCACGTCAGGATGTAAAGTCAACATGTTGAGTCAAGATGGAAGGTGTAACTTCAGGATGTCAACATGTAGAGTCAAGATGTAACTTCAGGATGTCAACATGTAGAGTCGAGATGTAAGATGTAAACTCAAGTCGTTATTTTCAGGATGTAGATATAGTGTTGTGAGATTTTTCACCCCAAACACTATATAATACAAGTACTCCCTCCGTCCCAAAACACCTTGCACACTTTTGAAGATGCACGGGAATTAAGGAGTGAGTATATATAATCAAAAATATTGTGAGTGGGAAAAAGGTTGTGAGTATGATATGTTGAGTGGGATTTACAAGTGGGGCCCAAAAGTAAGTGTGTGAGTATGACAAGTGGGTAGAGAGAATAGAAAAACAATAAATTTTAAATATTTTAGGAAAGGGGACTTACCAATAGAACACCCAAAAAGGAAATAAATGCAACGTGTTTTGGGACGGAGGGAGTATACAACTACTCAATACTTAAACAAGTAAAACAAAAATAAATCAAATGCGATATTTATATTAAAACTAAATCAATACTCCCTCCGGCTCATATAGTTAAAAAATGAGGGGTTCGAGAATTAAGGAAAATGTGATGTATTGTGAGTGTTGATAATTGAGTAGGAGAGAGAAAGTGGGGTAGAAAATGAGTATGACATGTAGGAACCACTTTCTATTTTAAGATTTTGACTCTTAAATTGGAACGCCATTTCAAGAATTATTTTACTCTTCAAATGAGACCGAGGGAGGGAGTATATAAATAATGGTCAATTAATAATAATTAGGGTACAATAGGCGGTGACTCACTCGAATCATTGCTTATTAATTCTATATTACACCTTTAAACTCAAATGTACGATCATGGACCAAATACTCGGGCCTAGACTTGGAATATCCACTTTTCAATTATATATGTACAGTGTTCCAATAACATGTTTTTTTTTTTTTTTTTTTGAAACCAAAAGAAAACATATTATTAATGATAATAACAAACGTTCAGAAGTCTGACTATCCACATAATTCGGAAGTTCGACCCAAACGGTGGGGCTCGCAATTACAAATGCTGTCGTAGATATTACATTTGCCAACATATTGGCATTGTGACTTGTCAATTGCAAAGAAAAATGAATATTCCTACTAAGTCCATCTTTGCAACAAACGATCTTAACAAAACCTGACTTCGAAAGATTCCGCTATTGAAAGCTGGACTTCAAAAACATCTTGATGAAGTGTTGCGTCCCTATCCCTCTTCTGCTTCTTTAAGTCAGATTTAAACTTTTCCATGATCATAGAAACAACAAAAACATTACACAAAGCCCTCACTAATGGAGGGGAATCACACGCCCTCAACAACGGAGGGAAAACACAGGCCCTCACCAACGGAGGGAAATCACAGGCTCTCACATATGAGTATGGAGAGAAAAACAACAAAACAAATATAACAACGATAAACATAATTAAAAACTAGATTTAAAAACGAAAATTAAAAACCTGATTTCACATTTATTAATTGCAAAATAACAATTAATAAGTGTGAAATCGGATTAGATAAATCAATACAGAACGAACAAGATGAATAGATTGAAGATTTCTCCCAAAGATAAAAGACGGATAGAAAGATCAGTTGAAGAAGTTTGTGTTAGGAAAATTGTATAACAATAGTAATGGCTTTCTTGAATCTAACAATAATGACAAATATAAAATGAACCATAATATAATTAACGGGGCAGAAAATAAGGATAAATTATAAATGCAGATATTAAATCAAAACGGGCAATAATTGAAGTCGAGTCTTGTGTTGGACACAATCTCCGCAAGAAGATATTGCCCCGCACAGGTGCTAACGGTCTGCGGCAATCTTCTCTCAAGATGAAACGACTTTACAATCGTTAATAGAAGCACTTCAAATTAACGATTTCGGCGAACATAACTGTGTTTGACACTTCCAGACTATGAAGAAATCTTATGCAACAAGATGATACTGTCTTCTAACAGATGCCTTGAGATTTCCTTTGAATTCTAACAAAATTCCATCGAATTCAGTTAAGTATTTAACCGAGTTTGTTAACTCAGTTAAATATGTGCTTCTCTACTTCTTTAGTGAAGAGAGAGTGATTTGTGTGATGATGAGAGACTGAGTGAGGAATGTCAAACTGGTGGGGGGTTTATATAGGTATTGAAGAGATGGGGTGCCTTTTGGGAATAGGCATAAATTGCACCTGGTATCAGATCAGGATGAAGGGAGGAGATCGTCTGGATCGACCCAGCAATCCGACCCGCCTATTCAAACAGGTGCGGGTCACGACCCACCTCTTCCTGAACCAGGATAACCCACGGCCCAATTCCAGATGGGCTTCGGCCGAGGCCCATTAACCCGAGGCAACCAACCCACGGACTGGACCGAGCCGCCAAGCCCAACCAACTGAACCATGCCACGGGCCGGACCACCATCGAGCCCACCCTTATCAAAAATTTAAGCTCCATAGCTCCCAGCATTTGAGCAAGCCCAAAATTAACCAACTTGCCCACTAGCTTAGCATGGTTGGCCCAATGGACCACTTAAGCTTGGAAGCCCAAGTCCACACTTGATTGGAACCTTCTTAGATGAGCTATATTAAATACTCTCATCTTTTTCATTTTCCAACCAATGTGGAATACATGACTTTCCACATTTCCAACTCTTTATTTACCCATTTCAACTTGCATAGTTTGGTCATTAATTTCTCATTCACCCGGAATTGGTTTTGAGAAAATAAATATACCACACTAATCTAGTCCAAACATAGATTATAAATATACAGTTAATTTCCATTTACACAAAATGGAACCTTGGAATTCTTGGTCAAAAGTCGGTCAAACTACCCATTTTCAAAACCAAAATTCCAACAGTTTGAAGAAGAAGAAGATGGAAAGTTTGAGAGAAAAAACGGTTATCTGCTCTTGAATCTGTTTTCAGACTGAAGAATTGTTAACGTGTTCCAATAACATGTTAGGACATCAATACAGTAACTAAATGATTTTTATTAACTCAGAAAGTACTCTTTCTTACGTCTTATATAAACTAGCGGGTAACCCGTGCTCTGCACGGGAAACTAATATTTTGTCTTAAAAATATTTTAACTATAATTAACTAATATAGTAATCATCATTTTAACTAATACTATTAATAATAAAAATTAATCTATATGATTACTATTATTATAATAACTATTATAATTAATTAATACTATTGATAGTAGTAGTCAATATATATTAATAGCAATGATTAATCTATATAATAATAATTATTAATATAATTATTATAATAAAATAATATTATTAATATTAATAGTTAATTGATATAGTAACTATTATGATTAATTAATAATCTAAATTATATAATAACTAATATAATAAACTAATACTAATAATAGTAACAGTTAATATATGTAGCCAATTATAGTTAACCAATACTATTAATAGTAAAAAATAACTTATAAAGTAACTATTATGGTTAACTAATACTATTAATAGTAATAATTAACTTATATATTGTAACTATTATAGTTAACTAATACTATTAATAGTAATAGTTAACTAATATAGTTAACTAATACTATTAATAGTAATATTTAACTTGTATTGTAACTAATATTGTTAACTAATACTATAAATAGTAATGGTTAACTTATACTATTAATAGTAATAGTTAACTTATACTATTAATAGTAATAGTTAACTCATACTATTAATAGTAATAGTTAACTCATATAATTACTAATATGATTAACTAATAGTATTAGCTAAGAATGAGAATATCAAAAGTCATTACATTTTAGGATGATGTTGATATGGCTTCTCCAAATTCAAGCTTTAACTAAAACATGTACAGATGTCAAATCCACAACTCTCCTCACCAACTTTAATATATATATATATATATATATATATATATATATATATATAGATTTTCTCTCAAATTTCTTTCTTCAAAATATGACATATGATATTTCTAAATATGAGAAAAAGACATTATAAATATTATTTTTTACTCCCATGAATTTACTAAATTTTGCACCAATACTTCATGCAACAATGATAATTCCATTTAATGATATTCTAGTAAAAAAGTACTCCCTCCGTTTCACGTCTCTTGAGACTTATTTTTTTTTTCGTCCGTTCCATGTGACTTTAGACTACCTAAAATGGTAAAAAAAATCTTTACTATTTCTCCCCCTCATTATCTCTCTTAGGCTCCGTTTGCTTGGGGGGAAATATTTTTTGGAAAATGACATAAACATATTTTTGGTTGTTTGGTAAATGTAAGAAAAATGTTTTCCGAAAAAATATTTTCATATGAGCCAAAAAAAATTATTATGAGAAAAAAAATATGATTTTTTTTTTTGAATGGGGGTGGGGGTTGAGGTGGGATGAGTGGTGTTAGGGGGGGGGGGGGTGTAGGGGTGGGGGGGGGGGGGTAGGGGTGAGGTGGGGGTGGGGGAGATGTTCAAAAATAATTTTAATGTAAGTGAAAAGAGAGTTTCTTTTCTGGGGGTGGGTGGATGGTGGGGTAGGGTGGGGGTGGAGGTGGGTAGGTGAGTCGGCATAGTGGGGGTGGGGGAGGTGTTCAAAAATAATTTTAATATGAGTGAAAAGATTTTTTTTTTTTTTTTTTTGTGTGGGTTGGGGGGGGGGGGTTTAGGGTGGGATGGGTGGTGTGGGAAAGGGGTGAGGCGGAGGTGAAAGAGTGTTCAAAAATAATTTTGTATCATTAACCTTTTTTTGGAAAATGTTTTCTTTAGGTGGAGGTAAGGAAATCGTTTTCCTTTGAAAAGGGGAAAACCATTTTTCGGAAAACATTTTCCCAATTTTCGGTGTTTAACAAACACCGAAAAATGCGGAAAATGTTTTCCTCCAAACAAACGGAACCTTACTTTACTTTTACACTCACAACATCAATCAACTTACTATTCCTTCCATTCATTCTCTCTCCTATTTAATTTTGCATACTCACACAAACACCTCCTCCCACTATTTCTCTCTCTTACTTTTCCTTAATTTGTGTGCCAAAATTTTTGGTCTCAAGTGACATGACGGGGGGAGTATTCTGTATTAATGCATATCAGATAGGGAGAATCGTCTAATGTGGTTTTGTCATGTGAGACAGAGACCAAATGATGCACCGGTTAGCAAGCCTGAAGAGTGGAAAAATGATAAAATAGCGAGGGGTAGGGAAAGACCCAAGCAAACTTGGATTATGGTGATTGAAAATGATATGAGCTTATTTGGATTGGATTGGATGGAAATATGATGTTGAAGAGTCGGAGTGGAGGGCAAAAATTCATGTGGATGATGAGGTTGATTTTTTACTTTTATTTATTATTATTATTATCTTCATTTTCCCTATTTATTATTTTATTATCACTTTTTTTTCTTTCTTTTCATTATCTAATTTTTTCCCACATATTTTATCTTTTAATTTTTTCAGTGATATATATATATATATATATATATATATATTATTTTTTTCATTTCTCCAACGATGACTTATGAGGATTCATATTAGCGAACCTAGGGCTGTTATACGAACCGAGCTGGCTCGAGCTCGGCTCGTGAAAGCTCGAGGTGTAGCTCGAGTCGAGCTCGAACCGATTGTCAAGCTCGTTTTTATATCGAGCCGACCGTGTTCGACTCGTTTAGCTCGTTGAAAGCTCGAGTTCGGCTCTATAAGCTCATTAAACTTGAATTTTTGTTTTCGAACGGCTCGAACTCAGCTCGATAAGCTCGTTAAGACCATATTTTTCTTAAAAAAAAAGCCTAAGCTAGAGCTCGGCTCGTTAAAATTCGAGTTCGATATCGACTCGAGTTGTTCGCGAGCTCGATTCGACTCGAGCTCGATAAAAGTTCGAGCTCGATAAGTTTTAAACGAGCTCGACACCCCAAAGCTCGACTCGGCTCAGCTCGTTTACAGCCCTAAGCAAACCCCAAATTACTTTGAGACTAAAGCTTTGCTTGTTGTTGTTATTTTAAATGCATAAAGATACTCCCTCTGTCCCCGAGTATATGTCAACCTTTCCATTTTAGTCCGTCCCAGAGTATATGTTCACTTCCTAAAATGGCAAAGAATCTTTACTATTCATCTCACTCTATCTTACGTTACTTTTATACGTACAACACCAATTAATTTACTATTCCTACCTCACCTTTTCTCTCTTACAGTACTTTTCATATTCACAACACTTAATCACTTCCAATACTTCTTAATTTCCGTGCAAATAGGAGGGGTCGACATATACTCTGGGACGGAGGGAGTAGTTTGTAATGAAATCACAGCTCCTTGATACCAAATATTATAAAAAAAAAAAAAAAAAATACTCCTGCGCAAAATAGTATCCAAATTTTTGTTTTTTTTTAAAAAAAAAAAAAAAGCTTTAATGTAAGAGAAAATTTGAGAAAAAAATATTCAGAGAGTTTTACGAATCAAAATTTAAACTATTTAACATCAAAGTGAGATAATATTATCGATTCGGAAAAGAAAAACAATTATCTTAAAATTAGTCAAAGGAGGAAATTTCAGGAAAAACGCGTTTTACACTAGCCTTAGTGTAAAACGTGTTTTCCTCAAAGAAGAGTTTTGGGGCAAAAGAAGGGTTCTGGGGCAGGCACATTTTTAAACTGTAGTATGAGGCATTTTGTGATATTTTCACAGCAGGCACTTTTTAACCCTAGAGCAAGCACTTTTTGGAAACTTGTGGAAAAAAAGAAAAAAAAATCAACAAGCATATTTTAACATTAGAGCAGGCATTTATTTGGACTTGTTAAAAAGAAAAAAAAAAAAACTCTCAGCAGGCACTTATAAAAGTGTATGCTTTGAACTTAGAAGTGTCTGCTTGAATTTTAAGAAGTGTCTGTTTTAAATTTTACATTTGTTATAATACAAGAGGCATTTTCTAATGCTATAAGAGGCACAAAATAATTCAGAGCAGGCACTTATTTGGAACTTGTAAAAAAAAAAAAAAACTCAACATGCATGTTTTAAAATTCAAGCAGACACATATAAAAATGTCTGCTGAATATTAGAAGTGCCTGTTTGAATTTTAAAACATATGTCTGTTGAGATTTTTTTTTTTTTTTTTTAATTTTTTTTACAAGTGCCAAAAAATGTGCCTACTCTAAGGTAAAAAAAAGTGTCTGATGTGAAAGTCCCAAAAAAAGTGCCACAAGAGGCATTTTCTAATGCTATAAGAGGCACAAAATAATTCAGAGCATGCACTTATTTGGAACTTGTAAAAAAAAAAAAAAAAAAAAAAAACTCAACAGGCATGTTTTAAAATTCAAGCAGACACATATAAAAATGTCTGCTGAATATTAGAAGTGTCTGCTTGAATTTTAAAACATGCCTGCTGAGTTTTTTTTTTTTTTTTTGACAAGTGCCAAAAAAGTGCCTAATCTAAGGTAAAAAAAGTGCCTGCTGTGAAAGTCCCAAAAAAAGTGTCTGCTGTAAAAATATTGAAAAGTGTCTCCTACAGTATCCTACAGTATCAGAAAGTGCCTGCCCCATAACCCTTCTTTTGCCCAAGAACCCTTCTTTATGAAAAACACGCTTTACACTAAGGGTAATGGAAAAACACGTTTTACACTAAGGGTAATATAAAACGCATTTTACGCAAGACTTGCTCTAGTCAAAAATTCATGGGTGAGCTTTTTGACAAACCTGTTGAGGTCAGATTAGTGCAACTCATGATAGTGTTAGACCCTCCCAAGGGAAAATGAAAGAGACTGCAAAAAGAGACAAAGAAGTAATTTGGTTTATATTAATTGAGGGTGACTCTGAAAAAGCAATTTTTTTTTATAAAGACATTAAAAACCAAACCCCAAGAAGTAGTTCAACTTTTAATGAGAATGCTTTTTCCAAAAGAAAAGAGACACCAAGAACAAGGATTTGTAAATAATCCTTCTTAGCAATAGCAATGATATGAGTATAAAAGAAGTCTACAAAATGATAGATATAAAATGATGTGATCATAATTTATTAGTTAGTCAATTGTGAACCCGCCACGCTCACCAATAAAATTTTGATACATAATTTATGAGCCAAATTTTATAAAAAAAAAAATTGTTACTTTATATTTTCCCTAATCCTTCCTCCTTGTAAAAGTGTGTGGCTGAGTAGATCCCAAAGGCACATTCAAAATGCAACTTTACACATAGGAAAGATGGCGAGTGAAGCTGAAATGGGCCTACTAAAAATGCCATCATCAGTAAGGCCAACTTGAACCGAACAAAACATTTTTATGGAAGTAACTCTGTCTTTTAAGTTTGTTCACAATTTTTAACACGAGTTTTATGAAAAATGGTTTTATATTAATAGTTTAGTGGGTGTTGTGAGTATGAAAAATGTGATGAAATATGTGAGTGAGGTTGAAATTGTGAATGAGATAGTTATTGTGAACATGACTAGTGGATTCTATTAAATAATGAATAATATAAACTTTCTATTTTTGAGGCGTGAACAATCAAATGAGACGTCCAACATGATCAAAAGTAAAAAGATAAAAAAGACGGAGGGAGTATAAAATTGTGTGTAAATGTTGCACTTTTCTTTGTGTTCATGACATTTCTAAAGAAATAAATTTTCTTTGGGCAATTTTAGCGTTGTACAAACAATGTGCAAGTAAGTAAAACATACTTCCTCCTTCCCATAATAATGTGAACAATATTGAGAACCATCAGGCTTTGGCCTGGTGGCCAGAACTCATGGCTTCCAACTTGGAGGTCATGGGTTCGATCCCCCCTTCCCCCAGAAGTTAGAGAGAAGATTTTTCTCTCTTTAAGATTTGTCTCCTAGGCGCTTCTGCTGATGATTATGTATTGAGTTCAATATGAATTAAATTTAAATTTAAAAAAAAATATTGAGAGTGCACGAAAATTAAGAAGGAAATAGTAGTTTGTAGTTGTGAGTATGAAAAATAAAGTATGAAAGAGAAAGTGAGGTAAGAAATAATAATGAATAGTTAATGTGAGTATGACAAGTGAATCTCAATAATTAAAAAATATATAAAATTTCCATTTTCGGAAAGTGTGAATTATCAATGAGACGCCCAAATGGAAAAAAATTGTATATATTATTATGAGACAGAAAAAGTATTTCTTAAAATATACTTCCTCCGTTTCATGTCACTTGAGAGTGGTGAATCTAGACCCCCTGAAATTTTCTTTTCAGGAGGGTCAATATAGTCGATTTGAAAATTGTAAAAGGTAAATTTGAAAAAATACAGAAATCAGGAGGGTCGAAGTACCATCCTCAAATGGCCTAGATCCGCCTTTGCTTGAGACCAAAAATTTCTTAATATCTCGATCTAAAGCGGGTGCTTTATAAACTTCCTCACCTCAAGGCCATATTTAACCAGTATTTCATTCTTTATATTCTATATTTGCTACCGGATAAAAACTTGTTTTATAGCCGTTTTAGTGTAAAACTTGAACCCTTAATGTAAAACAAAATCTCTTAATTTTTTTGACGATGTCCACGCCATAAAGAGGCGAGGAGGGATCGAACCATAGCCCTCACCGATGGTGAGTCTTAGCTTTATCACTAGGTCACTCCTTTGGGGGACCAAAATCTTTTAATGTAAAACAAGTTTTACACATCTTTTAGTGTAAAACATGTTTTTCATAAGACTCACTCTTTGCTACATACCTAAATAAACATAAGAAAAATATTTAACCTAACCTATTTGTACGAGAAATTAGTCAACAAACTATTGAATAAAAATCAAAGAGTATTTCAACAGAAGAAGCAGGAACAATTGATTACAGTAAAGCATACCTAAAGTTTATTTAATTGAGGTAGCTATAGTTAGTGCTGACCCACATTTCTCGTTTGGGACACAAAAAGCCCTCAAAATGTGCTCACCCTCCCATAAACAAAGGGAATGTCACAACAAAATCAACTGAAAATGCTCTTATGTAGGTATGTAGGCTACAAAATATTTGAATATTCATCCTCACTTTTTATCCTTAAATACTCCCTCAGTCTTGGAGTAATAAATTTTTCGGTTTTTCTAACATGTGCCCTTAGGGCACATGTTAAGTGATTTAAATAAGGAAATCGAAGTGTTTATTAAATTTGCTTTAACTCATTCATTTCCATAATTAACGAAATATATTGTTTATATATGTAAACTTAAATATTTATGAAAGCATATAAAAGTGTTGAATTCCATATTTAAATCGCTTAACATGAGCCCTTAGGGCACACGTTAGAAAAACCGTAAATTTTTTACTTTAGTTCTCACATTTGTAGAGGAAATAGTGAATATTTTATGTGCATCGAGAACATTATTATTCAAAATAATATTACATGAACAATGTTCACAATTCAACAAGTCAAGTTAGTAAAATATTAATATTTTTTTTATAATTATATAACCAATAAAAGGATAAAGTTCTCCAAGCTACTACTATTCAACATCAATTTGAGAAAATACTCTTATTTTAAGATGTATCAAAAATGAAAGTAAGACTATTACCTTGAAATAGAAGGAGTGAAATAATCTGAAAGGAGATTACTCTGAAATGAAAAGAGTACTATTTAAACGGTTTTACAAGTCAACTGTCGCTTATAATTACATACTCCTTCCGTTTCAGTTTAAGGTTTTTACTTTCTTTTTTGGCATATCTCAGTTTAAAGTTTTTAGTTGTTTTATTCCTTAAATGGCAAAGTGTGAATAGTGTTTTGGACAATCTTATCCATATAAAGTTCATATATTACAAAAAAAACATCACTCACACATCTACTTTTCACCCACTTACTCACACATCTACTTTTCACCCACTTACTTTATGAATGGACAATTATACCCTTCACACATTACTATTGTTGACTTAGTTTCTTAATAAACGTGTAAAGTCAAACTAAAAACCTTAAACATGGACGGAGGAAGTATAATTATTGCTGGACGGGAAATATATGCTTAAATAAAAATCTAAGTTTAAACATGACATGACTACATCCTCTCAAACGTGCTTTTAAACAAAAAATGAGCTATTGAAACTGCTTTCCAACTGTGTGTTAGCTAAAAGAGAACCTAACCACTAACCAAATACCAAACCTTAAAAACACTTTTACACAAACATAAAAGGAGCAAAATTACAACTAACTCTATACTCGTACTTCATTTTAATACATAAATAAAATTAATCAAAAATAAGCTACAAAGACTATTCTACCCCCCCCCCCCCCCCCTAAATACTCTTTCTACTTATACAAGTAGTATAAGCTCCATATACCCATTTCCTTTACCCGATTCACATCACGGAGCATCCATTTGGATTCTCATCACTGAACATCTCAAACGAATCCAACGGCTGTCGTGGATACGCGTCATAATCGGACGGAGGAGGTGGAGGTCCCATTTCTTGACTTGGATACGAATATGCATAAGATTGTGGAGGTGGGGATGCATAATACGACGCCGTGTAGCTACTACTAGGTTGTGCTGTATTGTAGCTCACCCCATATACAGGGGCTGGCGGCGGGGCATAGTAATGTGATGGTGGTGGGTTAGAATACCCGTATTGATGACGTGGAGGGCTGTCATTCGATGATACAGCTGGTGGTGGTGGTGGGCCCCCACTACGACTACGTGATTCTGCACTTGATGGTTCGACGACCACACTATTACCATTTGGCCCCTTCTTTTTCTTCTTTTTACCAACACTGCCACTTCCTCCACCTCCACTGCCACCACCGGTTTTCTCAGTCTGTCCGTCCTTTACTTCCACCACCGGTGGTGATGTCTGGTTACCGGACGAATCAGTTTCCGGTTTCTTCTCTTCTACCTTCTGCTCCTCCTCCTCCACCACCAGCGATTTGCCGGCCTCAATGCTTTTACTGGCGGCGGCGGCTTTAGTGCCGCCGCTACTTGAGCTAGTTCCGGCGATGTTTTTGGCTAAACCACCGGCGGCACCTCCACCTGCAGCTATTTGGGTTGTTTTGGTAGTGTCAAGAGGCGGTTGTTTGACGTCTTTTGTATGGGGGGTTTCTTTAGTGTTCTCTAATTGGCTGTTTGATGCAGATTTTTCAGAATGATTTTTGTCCTTTTCCGGCAACAATAACTCGGCATGCTTACCGGACTTGAAAAGCTTTCTGAGTAAAGCATCTCCCTCTACATTTCCAGTGACCACTGCTCTGTGCAGCTTAGCATCAATATCTATTGTAGATACCCCTGTACATAAAAATATGAAGAGATTAATCAAACACGTCTAGAAAAGAGCAACAACGACTGAAATTGACCAATTACTACTTCAATTCAGTTCCAAACTACGTGTTTCCAGTTAACTAATCAAGTTTACCACTTTATAATTGCGTCATAGTTATGAACTGTATTATAGCTGACCTTCATTTTAACACAATTTAATCTATTGGACCATATCTGTGCACCAACTTTATATGGGCCAAAGTTAGGAAACCACATCCATTAGAGGGAGTGAAGATGAAGACATAAATTTGCATACCTGGAACTGAATTGAGAATCTTTTTGACTTTCTTCTTGCAGCCTTCACAATGGATTGAGACTTTCAAAACCCATGTCTGTATTAATCAAAAGAGTTAGTAACAACACATGATCAAACTTATGTCTCTCTTTGGGTGTATGTGGTATAAAGAGTGAAGATAAGTGGTCATTAGGCAGTTACCTTGAAGTTGAGGGGTTCTGAGTGTACTTCAGCTTCACTAATAGCAGCTGCCATCAAAAGAAGAAGGCAGAGGAGAGTGTTTGAGAGAGATCAAGGAAATAGTGGTCAAGTGATTTAAAACTTTATAGAGGGCCAAACTATTATATATGAAGGGGTTGAGACGGACGAGGTACAGCTACTACAAAGTTCTGTGCTACACTACGCTGCAACAACGATGGTGATGATGACACGTCTTACTTGTATAATGATCAACCGTTAATATATTTATGTGGAGCCTACTTCATGATTAAAGAATCTTAACCCTTGATGTTATGTAAAGCGGAGCCCAATATATATGAGCCGCGGATGATGTCTGCCGCACTGATATAACCACAGCAGCAGTACTAAATCCGAGCGAGGAGAGGGTAAGAGAATAAGTGGAGGAAAAAATAAAGAAAAGGAAAAGAAAGGAAAAGTAAAAGAAAAAGAATGGTGAGGGAAAATTCTGGTAGGGTTCTATTTTCATATGGTGAGTGAAGCTCAGGGGAGGGATACTTGGTGGGCAATGTTGTACAGGCTGGAATATCACTAGAGCTTACTATTAAACTCACCCTCTTTATGCCACCCACCCACCTGTCACTTTAAGATGAAGACGATTTGAAATCATAATTTGGTTTTGTCATGGGTTATTTCTTTATTTATTTGCTTTTTTAAAAAACTATTCTCTTACCTTTATATTAATTAATAACACCTTTTATAAATGATTTTTTCATAAATACACGTTTTTGCTTATTAGCATGTCCTCATCCTTGTAAAGTTAAATGCCACTTTGTCATTTTATAAATCAGCCTTTTATAAAAGAAAATCTCATAGTGTAATTTCAACAAGGTAAAAGTACAAGAAACACTTTTTTTTTATATGTTTGATTTGCCAAAATGAAAATAATGTTCATGGATGGAGGACTATGGTCTAAGTAAGCAAATTTTCACATCCTAAAACGAAACACATTTTTGTGAGATTTAAAATCAGCTCTCAATTAAGTTTAAAGCCATCTGTGGTAATAATGTCAGTAGCAGTTATCAAGCTCATAGTACACCCTCATCATCAGAAAAGAAAAAAAAAATCGGAAATAGAGAAAAAGAAAGAAAGCCCAATATGGGATCGTTGGGGAGGGATTCGGATTGCTTGAGCCCCAAATCTATGTGTGTGTTTGTAAGTGTTTGTGGGATCCAGACTGTTCAGCACGGCATCCTGTAATTATGTGTGTTTATGAGTGTTGTGTAGGTAACAATTTAAAAAATGAGTAGACTAAGTTATTAATTTTGAGAATCAAGTAGCAAGATATGCACTGTTTTTAATCTAATTACAATTTCTAGTGATTAAAATAGTAGTGTTGATGGATATATGATTATGTATAAGTGCACCTAATGTATCAAACCTAACAAAACAAAAAAGCAAGATAATGGTGGCTAAAGCTGACAAATAGTGTGCCTGCCTAATTGCGTTTCAGACCTGACCACTTTTTTATTTGGTATTCAAAATGTTAGTGGAGTTATTCTTATCCTTATGCACATCATTGTGACAACGCCAGTATAGTATATGCTTTGAAAATAATAGCCCCACTAAATAAAAGCATAATTATATAACTGGAAATTAACAAGTGAAATATTGAAGAACTTACCACTTGTTGATCAGAATGATTACTCAAAACATCCTTGACTACGTTCAGACAATAGAAATATGCCCGTTTCGTTGCGCATCCCTTGCTTTTGCTGTCTCTCTCTATGATCCCCCCTTGTTCATTCTCTCTTTGTTGCTTAGTGTTGTTGTGCGCATCTTTCACAATGCTAACCGAAGGAGCAGCGGGATGCCTAGACTGATTAGGAGGATGATATGGTAATTTTTGTAGTCTTGAGCTGGTGTTCAATATTAACCTGTCAGTATGATCACGAACATAGTAATGTTTCAATAAAGATTGTTTGAAGGAAAAAATCATCTTGCGGAACTGTTACACCATGTCCTCTTAACAATGTGGTGTGACGTTGTCATGTTTAGGCAGGAACCAATCAAAACAAATCAGCCCCTTAATTTGGGGGCGCAGTTATGACACTAGATGTTAAATTGGATAGGTGGGTTCCACCTTGTTAGCAAGATGACATGGTATGACAGACACTGGCGAAGCCAAAAAAAAAAATAAAAAAATCGAAGGGGGTTGAGATTGTGTAAGGTATAAAAATCATGCTGTAGAAATTTGGCACAAAGGGTGTCAAAATGATACCATAGTGCAAATTTTACAAGTACAGGGGGTCGAAATTGATAAAAAATAATACTAATATTTTTGATGTATAGTTTAAAATTTTATATGTACTAATATGCCATTTTCCCAAATTTAAGGGGGTCACATATCCTTGTGGTAGCTTCGCCACTGATGACAGATACAGCTCCACCAGATAATTTCACAAACGGGGGAAAGCAGGGAGTTATAATTATGGTTAAGATTCGACAAGGTTCCAAAACACTAGGAGCATAGTTGATTTTTGGCATATTAACATTGTTTCGGACTTGATACTAATTCTAATGAATCACTCTTATCTAACCACTTAAACATAGAAAAACATGAATTACCTAAGCGTGCCACAGCCTTGTCCAATGTCGGCTCTTAGGAGGCCACTTTCACCTGCAGTTGGAGGCTGACATGCCTAAACGTTACACCTAGTTATGAGTTTCAGTATGAGTTCAAGAGGAAGGTTTTTTACAGAAATCTAGTTGCCTCCTAGATCTGTTTAATATAAATAGTTAAACAAACCCCCACATGTATTACGAAATAGATACATAAATACTAATTCCGCATGTTATAAAGACTCCCTCTGTCTCGGAAAGTTAGTCCCTCTGTTTTTGTTGCTACAACGAATGAACTTTGAGCAATAATTTAGGCTACTTTTAATTATCTTAATGGAAATTTAAAAATCTGTATTGATAGTATTTATAATGGTGTATCAACGACAAGTTGTGCTTTCATTAAGATAATTAAAAGTAGCCTAAATTATTGCTCAAAGTTCATTCGTAGTAAGAACGGAAAAAAAAATAAAAAATGATTAACTTTCCGGGGAACAGGGAGTACATAAACTTGCTTGTTTGTCTATGTTTCCTAATGCATTATCGTCTTTTAAACTAATTACTTAGATAGGTGAGAGGGTAATCTCCTACCTTCAGTTTTAGTGAGTATTGGTGCCACCTTCCCTATAGTCAATACTAAAAAATGACAAATCATACTTCTACGAATCAATATGAACTAACAGATTTAGTAACAAAATAAAAATCCAAAGGCAACATCCATTTAAGTTTGGATGTGATAGACATCTAGACTCAAGAATGGAAAGGGAGACAAGTTGCTGAAATTATGGCTAGGATCATGAAGATGTTACAATTGCTAAAGATGTCATGCTGAATTAGGCGCTTGAATAATGTTTAGGTTACTTTCTTTTCTTTTCTTTTCTTAAGACTATAAATAAGGGGCAGTATGGAGGAGAAACTCATCCAGAAAATAGTATTGGAAGTCGATTGACTTGGGAGAGTTCCAGCCTCTAGAATAGCTGGTAGGAGAGTGCCAACCTCTATAATTGTTGGTATTTCATTGTTCTGTAGGAGAGTCGCAGGAGAGTCCTAGAGTCCTTGTTATTATTGGTGTTCTTTCTGTTTCGTTGAATAAAATAAGTTTTTTCTTTACTATTCAGTAGTATATTATCTGTGCCTATCAATTGGTACCAGAGCAGGTTGCTGCGCAAGTTGCTGAGGAATAATGGAGTATGATGGTTATTTTTTGCTGGGAGTCGATCCACAAATCTTACTCGAGTGCCCGAAAGATAGAAACGGGTTAGAAAGGAGTGCATCTGCATTCCTTGAGCGAGTGGTCCAGATAAATTCATTCGATGAATACATCAATGAGTTCCAGATTGTTCGATGTCAATTGGAAACCATAGCCTCACACATGTGTGAAGAACTGACTGAAGCTTTCTTCCTGGAACATTTCATCGCTGGAATGGAAGAAGGAAGTAAGTATTACGTCAAAGGGCTTGCGCCTTCTTCAGTATATTGGGCTATGATGTATCTTAAGCACTCCAATGCTCAAGAAAATAAATCCACAGAGAACTATCAAGAGCCAAAAGGTATTCAAAAATCTTCTTCTTCTATGGTTGTTGATTGTGTAAAGGATTCCCTAGAAGTTGATATTTCGAAGCTAGTTGATGAAACGGGTATGGAACTCTATTCAACAAGCTCAGATGCTGAAAGTTACAATCAATTTGCACAGAGGAAACAAATTGCAACAATGAACACTAATTGTTCAATAGAATGGCCAGGAGGAAGACTTAAGAGATTGCTTGAATCAGGTGTCAAATGTAATTACGAAGTAAAAGTTTGTGGTGATCTTGAATTGATACTCAAATTACAGGAGTTTGGACACCAATCCATGGATGAGAGGTGTGCTTCAGTGCATGAAATGGAAGGGGTATCTCATGTAATTCGTGTACGTGCTGAAATTTTAATAATTTGTTTGGGGTTATCATATGAGTGGTGGGATCCAGGAGGTATCTATGTGAAACTGCAGAGATTAGGGCTACGGTGGAAGCCACATGAGAGGGATATTCCAAGGTGCAGAAATCAGTCTCCTAATATTCACCTTGAGGACAAGGTGAAAGTTAGGGCGGGGGGTAATGATAGACATCTAGACTCAAGAATGGAAAGGGAGACAAGTTGCTGAAATTATGGCTAGGATCATGAAGATGTTACAATTGCTAAAGATGTCATGCTGAATTAGGGGCTTGAATAATGTTTAGGTTACTTTCTTTTCTTTTCTTTTCTTAAGACTATAAATAAGGGGCAGTATGGAGGAGAAACTCATCCAGAAAATAGTATTGGAAGTCGATTGACTTGGGAGAGTTCCAGCCTCTAGAATAGCTGGTAGGAGAGTGCCAACCTCTATAATTGTTGGTATTTCATTGTTCTGTAGGAGAGTCGCAGGAGAGTCGCAGGAGAGTCCTAGAGTCCTTGTTATTATTGGTGTTCTTTCTGTTTCGTTGAATAAAATAAGTTTTTTCTTTACTATTCAGTAGTATATTATCTGTGCCTATCAGGATGTTGTATTTATGGAGCGTGTGGACACTGAGATCTAATGATGGTGTAGAAAGAAAAATCTGTTACCCAACTATGCAAACCAAAAGCAAGATTACTAATATAATTTGTGTTGATATCAGGGGCAGAGTATAGCTTCTGCCAACCTTAATGATGAAGATTTCAGCAGAATAAAATACTGAACAGTGGAAGGACAAAAGAAAGATAAAGATATTTTTTGAGAGGGGCCGGAGATTGAAACAAAATTCTTCTAGTCAACTAATCTTCAAAAGGGCTCGAACCTCTCAAAACTTGTCACGAATAAGCAATAAAAAGCATACTTGTAACAGCAAATACAGCTCAATAGCTGTCAAAACAGCTCCTACTGAATGGCTACATGTGCAATACTAGAGCATGAGCACATGATCAGCCCAATATGGAATAAAAAACAATTATCAGAGTGAGAAATGTAAGAAATTATATATTCAGAGAATATACCTACTCAGATGGAACCTCGAGTGTATGAGGAAGCTACCTGAAACAATTTATTGTGATACATTATCTTGAGAATCGTCATCAGCATAGTTTCAGCAAGCTTCTTCTTCTCAAAGAATATAAAACTTTGAAGCCTGAAGCTTAAAGTGGTTAACTTCGATGCTTTTCTCCTTCTTCTCTTAGAATCTTATGCATGCCTCAATTGAAGATGGACGCACACATGTTATGTTGAGCCATACATTGTAGAGGAGACTAGAAATGTACAGAAAGGTATTAGTCAATAACTAAACATTGAATCTTGATATCTTGTGCATAAAAAATCATAGAATCTTTAAATAATTGTCAGGGAAACTTCAGACAAGCTACAAGTTAAGTAGGAAATTCACAAAAGCAGACTTAAGTTTCATTGTACGGGCACTAATTAAATAACCAGAAAGGCATTTGCAATTGCTTAAAGATAGTTATACTCGGAAGATAGAAACATCCGAAAAGGTTCACTAAATTTCATGGTAATATATGTCATGTCTTGCCATGGACCAATGCGTGCAGAAGATCCCCGCTCCCTTCCTCAACTTTTGTCGCTTCTCTTATTTCCTTCCGCAAATTACTGTAAGTAGTATTGCGTCCGTCCCATGAAGATAGTCCCATTTGCTCTTTTGTGGTCAACCCAAGTGAACTTTGACCAAACATTAATGTCAATCTAATCATCCTAGTGAAATTCTGAAAATTGTTACAGATAAAAATCGTTTAAGTGATTTATCAATGATAATTTTTAGAAGTTCATTGGGATAAATGGATTGATATTAATGTTCTGTCAAAGTTCACTAGGGTTGACCATAAAAATTAAATGGGACTAACTTTCAGGGTGGATGGAGTAATAGATAAGTGAGTACCCAAGCCAAAGAGAAATCAAGAGTATCTCAATAAAGCTTACCGTAAGACATTAATTTGACATTTACAAATCAGTTGTTTATTTGTTTAACACAGTTTTTTTTTCTAACATTGTTTGAACCATTTTCTACGACACATAGGATTTGAGGAAAACAATATATATCTCTATATCTATATATATATATATATATATATATATACTCCCTCCGTCCCACCTCACTTGAGACCTAAGAGGTGGGCACAATAACTAAGGAAAAAGAATAAAATAAAGAAAATGTGTGGTAGAAAATGAAGAGAGAGGATGAGTGGGGTTAATAGTATGTTGGTTGAATGAATGAATTGTGTGGTGGAAAATGAAGAGAGAGAATGAGTGGGTGGGGTAGATTGAATATAAAATTATAAAAAGATTACTATTTTTGAGGAGTCTCAAGTGAAGTGGGACGGACCAAAATGGAAATAAGTCTCAAGTGAGGTGGGACGGACTCTTTAATTTACAAAAAATGAGTTGGGCACATGAATTAAGAAAAAAGTGAAAAGGTGATGTGTTGTGAGTATAGATAGTTGGGTAGGAAGGAGAGAGAAAGTGGGGTAGAAAATAGTGAGTGGATAGTTGTTGTGAGTATGACAAGTGGGTCCCATTATTTTACAAATTATAATATTTCCATTTTAAGACTTTGTAGATTAAAGTGAGACAACCAAATAGGCAATTTTTGTAGATTAAAGAGGGATAGAGGGAGTATATATGCAAGGTTCGCAAAATACATTCAAGAAAATATGCTAAAAGATCAGAGAAAAATAAGAAGCTTATAAAATGACATGATGTTTCAAGTTATCAAATTCCTTGAACAATCAAAAGATCGATTAGAAGGGCAGAGACAACTAGGAAACAAAATTGTATAGAAATAAATAAAGATCAGGATGATAAATTAACTTACAACGAAGATATTATATGCCATATACTCTTTCTTTTATACTCTTTTGGATACAAGGAAAACCAGATATCCTCAAGATCTTCCTTCTTCTTCATAACCTATTGCTTGAAAGTTGGCTAGCTTCTCTTCAACTTTCGTGTTGACGCATCCTTCAAATCCATCCTTGTGAGACAATCAACTTTTACTACCCTTGTTATATTCGTACAACCACCTTTGGACATCAACTTTCTTTCCTGCTAGCCTAAGAACAGAAGTGATGTCAAGGATGGTAGTTCTGCATGGAACAAAACCTTTCTGGTTCATTTCTTTGAATAAACCCTTTACCTTGGCCTGGTATGATCTTTTCAAAGGCTTTTCAATATGCTTCGATGTATTGCACCAGCCACTTATAAGTATGTCATAAGTCGAAGAATTTGGTGATATCTCTCTGACTTGCATCTTATTCATAAGTTAAAGCCCATACCTACAAGACACAAGCAAAACTTGGTGAGTGGTTAAGTAAGGATGATATCCCAGAGATGACATATCATTCAACAAATTTATGGCCTTGTCAATCTCACTAGCTTCACAAAGCGCCTTGAAAATAATTCAAGCGGTCATTGAATTCGGAATTATTCCAAAGCTCTTCATCTCACTCCATAGCTTGAAGGAATTTTCTACTTTAATTTCTCTGCAACAAGCATTGATCATGGTGTTATATGTATAACAAGATTTGGAGCCAGACCAAAATGTTATCATTCCGGTATAAACAGACAGCATTTCATATTTTCCGAGCACGAAAAGTCCATTTATTAGGACATTGTACGCAACAACATCAAACCCAAAATCTTTGTACGTCATCTCCTAAGCAATATGAAGAGCAGCTGACTCCTTCCCTGCTTTAAAAAATACATCCATTAGGGACGTGTAATTAATACGGTCCGGCAACAATCCCACCGAAACCATCCCTCTAAATCGTGAATGATCCTCATCCATTCTTTTCAAATTATTAATAAACACCTCAAGTACATACTTATTTTCTTCCAAACCACGTAATATCATCTCCTCATAAAATCCAATAGCGATTTCTTGCTTACCAGCTTTAAAATACCCATCAATCGGAGTACTATAAGTGCAAACATTAGGCATGATTCCCTGTTGCACCATCTTTTCGATGACATTAACAGCTGCACCAAGCATTCCTGTTTTACTGTACCCGTTGAACACAGAAGAATATGTCACGCTATTTGGTAAAACATTTGCATGGTTCATTTCTAACAAAGCTGACCCAAGACCCTTCATATCTCCTACCTTATAACGTTCATCAAATAATGCTGAATAGGTGAAACAATTTGGAACTGACTTAAATTCCAAAATACTTCCAAAAAATTGCAGCCTACACTGGCCTCCCAGTTTTAAACAACTCATACATCAAAGTGGCCAACACAATCAAATCAAACAACATTCCACGAACTACCATTCGTTCTTGGAGGTTGAAAGCACCCATTGTGTTCTTCATTTAAAAAAAAAAGGAATCAGCTAACACAGAGTAGGTAACATGATTAGGATCGACACCAATCTTCTCTCTCTCAAAAAGTGCTTTGGCTTCAGCAACTCTCCCACACTTGCAAAATCCTTGCATGACAGAGCCATAAGTTAAAACATCTGGTAAAACTCCTTATTTAACATCTCTTCATACAAAACAAGTCCTTGCTCAATCCCTCCCTACTTAAAATACCTACAGATGATAGTAGTTAGATGCGATAACATTAGGCTTCAATTCCAATCCAGTTGAAACATCCTCTCTCCTTTCAGAATCATCCTTTGTATTCAAGGAATCAATTTTGGCCTAGCATCTCTCCGAGACAGTAGAAGCTCATCCATCAAATCCTTATCCTGAGAAAATTCCCCAATTTTGCAGAACCCATCAATGAGAGTATTATAAGTAACAATATCAGCCAAAACACCTTTCCTCTTTCAAATTGTTCATCAACTCAATTGCAACACTGAACTCCCCAGTTTTGCCAGTCATGAAACAAAATATCAGAACTCACAAACATCACGACCTAGCCCCTCACTACAACCACCAAATCTCGAAAAACCCATTCCGCATACTCCAACAAACCCACATTACAAGAACACTTCACCAATATATTACAAGCAAAAAAGTCAAAAAGGAATCCCCTTTTGATCATTTCAGCAAACAATCCTAAACCCATTTTCACTCAACCCTCAAATCACAGTATTATAAGTAACAGTATCAATTTCTACAATATGAATGTCTTTGAGAAAATCTAGGGCTAAACAGAAATTACCAACTTTATGTTTGATCCCGCACGAACGCGTATCTAACTAGGCTAGCCATACCTGAGAAGTCAATCCACGGGCATTGAATTCACGAAGAAGGCAATTCCAGGAGGGGTGGGGGTCAGGGAAAAGATTGTAATCCCGCATAGCTGCAGAGGTGGCTGTGGCTCTAGAGAGGCGGTTGCAGTGGTGCTAAGATATTGCTGGCGGTGGCGATGATGAGGAGGAGATGAACTTGAAGGACGAAAACAAAAAAAAGGCTCTGGTGAAGTCCATGCGTTTGATGAAATGTTTGAATGGAACCATGTGTCTGGCTCCTTGTTTGCGGGGGTGTTAATATATTGCTGGCGGTGGCGATGGAGACACAGTCATCATAGCATGTTGTTGGAATCAGGTTTCTAAATGACGAGGGAGGATTTAAATGGCTCTTGGGCGGGGCGGCCCGGGGCTATTTTCTCAAAACCCATTTAACCCAGAATGATACACATGTGAAAACTCAAATGGAAAACTCATAATGAAACACTCTAATCCGTTGGATGCCTGATAGTGAAATACTCTAATCCGTTAGATGCGTTTTTAGCAGTGGGGTACACAAAGATTTATAACAATCCAACGGATTACAGAGTTTCGCTATAAGTTTTCTCTTTGAGTTTTCACTATACATATCATTATCCTTTAACCAAACGTTTACTTTTTATAATAACTTTATTTTTTTTATTTATTTTTTCTAAGGACAATCGTGTTTTGAGACACGTTTCTCTAAGGTCTATTCGTGATCCGAGACATGTCTTTCATACACTTTCAAAAGGCTTTTGAGTAATAAACTTTTAACATGTGGAGAATTTTAGAAATGAAAAATCGAAAGTTGTTATTAAAAATTATGTTTTGTTTCAGGGACTTTTGATAAATTAATCATTTCACACTAAAATACAACAAAATATCAATGATTTCAGGAAAAAAAAAAATGTTGGAACAAGATGGCTTGCAATACAAGTTATTTAAACTTTCATTAATAAAATCATGACTATAATATTAATATAAAGTATAGTCAAACCTAGTCTATGTGTAGAATCCCTGGAATGTAATTTACCTATTTATGATGGGCAAAATGGTAAATTAACATTGCTTAAGAAATGAATAGGTGCGGTCCCTAAATGAAATACTACCAAGTCTACTATATAAAGGGTCTTCCATCAACCCTTTCAAGACTACTTTTTACTTTACTTTCTCTCTTATCATTCTCTTCATTATTGTCTAGAAGTGTTTGAGAAACTAAAGGGCATTCATCATTTAGAAGATCCATCTTCCTACATCTTCTTCTTCATCTTAATTCTCCCTACCAACATCTACCATGGATTCAACAGGTATATTCCTAACGCTTCCGCTTCATCTCTTCCTCAATCTTTTACTAAATATGAGTGTGGCATTCAGGGATATAAAATTGTTCCATCAATTAGTATCAGAGCCTGGTTCATTATTTAGTTTGAGTTTGAGTTCTTTTAAGAAAACCTTTTTGCTTTAATTTGATTCATATTTTCCTGTTGAATCATAAAGATTTGATGTTGATTAGGGACTCTAATTCATTCATAGAGTACTAATAATCATCATCTAAAATTCAGAAAAATGGTTTGAAAGTTTTGTTCATTATACTCAATGGTTCAAGTGTGACTATCCCTTGATAACATGGTTTTATGTCTAGTGCATACCATGTGGATCTACTCACTTGATTCCATTAATTTTAAAAGAAGAGTATCCCTAAATAATATGGTTTTATGTTTTAAGTACATACCATGTGGATCTACTTGTTATTCATGCCTTTTGGGAAAAATTTGGAAAAAAAAAAAACAGAATACAGAAAATTTGGCACGGTCATGCCATTTGTTTAGCACGGCCGTGCACCTTCAATTTTTGAATCGGTGCAACCTGGAAAGAGCTTAATCCAGTCGGACCTCAGATCTGCACGGTCGTGCCCTTTGTTTGGCACGGTCGTGCAGAATGTGTCGAATGAAACAATGATTCTGTGAATTATTGCACGGCCGTGCACTTTTATATGCACGACCGTGCAAACACTGTTCATTAGAATTGGATTTTTTGAATTTTTCTGTATAATTTTGTTTTTCCCTTTGGAACAAAACATATATTTTTTCAAACCCTAAGGCCTTGATTAATTATATGATTTGATAATTTTATTCATTGTTTAAAGGCAAAACTGCAAATATAGTACCTGAACTATTGGGGTTATTTTGGATTAAGTACCTAGACTGTCATTTTTTGCATCCGTCATACCTGAACTCACATTTTGTTGCATCTATCATACCTACCACTAACGACATCCATTTTTCTCAGTTAAGTCATCATGTGGCGTGCATGTGACCTAATTTTAAAGGGTAAAATAGGAAATCAACACAGTTAAATATACTAAGGTTCTAATTGCAACAAAGTGAAACATTAATTTACAAATTAACCCTATACCCCTCCCCAACTTCATCTTCTTCCTCCAAACCCTTCAATCTATCAACCAAGCTGCCTCCTTCATCCACCACCACACTACGCAGCCTCCTTATTCCCTCCCCACAACTCCGTCGTCTCCCTCTCTCCACATCAAACCCAGAGAGTTTGAAATCAAAATCAAACCTAGATTTGCAGATCTGAAACTCCTTTCACTACTGACAAATCTGAAATCGACACCCAGATCTGAGCACTCGTATGGTGTCCTCGTCTTCGCTCCAGAAGTAATGGTGTAAGACGACGACGTTAGGCGAGTGCTGTAGAGTCTGGAGCGCCTCGATTTCGCGGAACGCCGATTGGTAGTCGTGGACTTCCTTGAGAGCGATAATGACGGAGTCGGAGAGACATCGGGTATGGAAAAACTGGAACTGAAAATTAAAAATTTAAAATCAAAACCCAGATCCGAATACAAGTTTATGAAATTAGAGTTTTCGTTATGGCCCTTGTTTGCCAGAATTAATGGGGTGGGGGCGTTGTTGGAGGAGATGAGAAACGGCGTCTGGGAAGGAGTGAGGATTGGATTTAAAAAATTTCAATTTAACCCCCCACAGTTCAATATTTACTTCACCTTATTGAACCCCTAAGTTTTATAAACTTTAGGTAATTATGATTTTTCTATTTTACCCCTGAAAAATGATCACGTAGATAGTCACATGATGATCTAACTGAGAAAAATGGATGTCGTTAGTGGTAGGTATGACGGATGCAACCAAATGTGAGTCCAGGTATGACGGATGCAAAAAATGACAGTCTAGGTACTTAATCCAAAATAACCACAATAGTTCAGGTACTATATTTGCAGTTTTTCCTTGTTTAAATAATATTGTCGCCTAAGTGATTTACGTTATTTAAACCCTAAAATTGTAAAGTGTTGGATGTTTAAGTTGATATGTGAATGGCTTGAATTTTCCAAAGAAGATCTTGACATTTGACTAAACTTGAGCATTCATGTGGTAACAAGTAAAATGAACATTAGGTTATTTTCTTAGGTACTTATGTCGGCCCAAAGGAAGATTAAGTATTTATTAAAATATAAGTTCAAATTACTTGTTGCCTAAGGCAATCATTTATGAGTCAACTCGCAATCCAAAGATTAGTTTTGATGTCATGTTGATTGTCTTGTTGATGGATTTCGTTGATATAATTAATCATTTTTCATTATGTAGTGTATTAAACAAGAGTTCTGGAAGATTTAGAAGAGGTTGTGCAACGCGTACCTAGTGGTGAGAAGTTAGTCGTTGGTGGCGATCTTAATGGACATGTGGGGTCTAGTCGACACGACTTTGAGAGCATTCATGGAGGTTTTGGTTTTGGGGAGAGGAATGAAACAGGGAAAGGGATCCTGGAGTTTGCGATGGCGTATGACTTAAGTATAATTAACACTTGGTTCAAGAAGAGAGAATCACACTTGGTGACCTATAGAAGTGGAGGTAATGCAAGTCAGATTGACTTCTTCTTAGTAAGAAATGCTTGTAGAAAGAGTTACACTGACTGCAAGGTTATTCCAGGTGAAAGTACTGCAACTCAACATAGACTTGTGGTACTTGATTTTCGAAGTAGGAGAATTTCAAGGAAGAGAAAACCACTAGTAGAACCTAGAATCAAGTGGTGGAGGCTTCAAGGGGAGAATCAACAGAGATTTCTAGCTAAGATGGCCACTACTGGTATTTGGTCGGGTAATATGGAGGATATGGATATAGATTCAACCTGGACTAAGATGGAGCATACCATAAAGGAGGTGGCAAGAGAAATCCTTGGAGAATCTAAAGGAAGTGTGCCACAAAGTAAGGACACATCATGGTGGAACGAGGAAGTAAAGCAAGCGATAAAGAGCAAGCGAGAATGCTATAAATTATTGGGAAAATGCAGGAGTGAAGAGAACTATGAGAGGTATAAGGAGGCTAGAAGAAAAGCAAAGAAAGCAGTAAAAGATGCAAGAGCAAAGGTGAATCAGAAACTTTATGATAGATTGGATACAAAAGAAGGGGAAAAAGACATCTATAGACTTGCTCGTATGAGGGATAAGAGGACAAGAGACATTGGGAGGGTTAAATGTGTTAAGGATGTAGACCAAAGAGTGTTGGTCGGGATAAAGAGATAAAAGATAGGTGGAGTTCGAACTTCAATACCTTGTTTAATGGCAATCAAGAGCAGGATATTGGAGATATAACTATCCCTTCGAGTATGATTAATCGAGATTTTATGCAGCGAATTCAAAAGGGTGAAGTGGAAATGGCGATGAAAAAGATGGGATTAAAGAAAGCCGTAGGGCCGGATGGAATACCAATTGAGGTGTGGAGATGTTTTGGGGAGAGGGGAATAGATTGGTTAACAACACTATTCAACAAGATATGGAGAAGTAACACAATGCCATTGGAGTGGAGAAAAAGTACCCTAATCCCTTTGTATAAGAACAAAGGTGATGTCCAAGATTGTACCAACTATCGAGGGATCAAACTAATGAGCCATACTATGAAACTTTGGAAAGAGTGATTGCACAACGGCTAAGAAAAATTGTGAATATTTCGGATAACCAATTTGGATTTATGCCCGGCAGATCGACTATGGACGCAATCTATCTTATGAGACAAATCATGGAGAAATATCGAGATAAAAAGAAAGATTTGCACATGGTTTTCATTGATTTGGAGAAGGCGTATGATAAAGTGCCAAGAGAGGTACTTTGGTGGGCTTTAGTAAAGAAAGGCGTTTCAAAGAAATATATTGATATTATCAAGGACATGTATAATGGAGTTAGTACTAGTGTACGGACAAGTGTTGGGAAGACAGAAGAGTTCCCTATCACGATTGGAGTGCATCAAGGCTCTGCACTTAGTCTCTTTCTATTTGCCCTGATAATGGATGAAGTGACGAGGTCAATCCAAGATGCTATTCCATGGTGTATGTTGTTTGCAGATGATATTGTGCTGATTGATGAGACAAAAGAAGGTGTTGAAAATAAATTAGAGTTGTGGAGACGCACTTTGGAATCTCGAGGTTTTAGGTTAAGCAGAAGCAAAACTGAATATATGGAGTGTAAATTTAGCAAAATTGGAAGCAGAGAGGCAGGAGTGATCACATTCGATGGAAAGATTGTCCAAGCTTCCGAGTTCTTTCGCTATCTTGGATCTATTATCCAAAAAGATGGAGAATTGGATGGAGATGTGACTCATAGGATTAAAGCAGGTTGGTTGAAGTGGAAGAGTGCCACAGGGTTTCTTTGTGATCGTGGCATGCCAAATAGATTAAAGGGAAAATTCTATCGTACGGCAATTAGGCCTGCACTGCTTTATGGCACTGAATGTTGGGCCGTGAAACAGTGTCATATTCATAAGATGAATGTAGCGGAGATGCGTATGCTATAATGGATGTGTGGGCATACAAGAAAGGATCGATTGAGAAATGAGGTGATCAGGGGTAAAGTAGGAGTTGCGCCCATTGAGGATAAAATGAGGGAGCATCGTCTAAGGTGGTTTGGTCATGTGAGACGGAGACCGAGTGATGCACCGGTTAGGAGGCCTGAAGAGTGGAGAAGTGATAAAATGGCGAGGGGTAGGGGAAGACCCAAGCAAACTTGGATTAAGGTGATTGAAAATGATATGAGTTTACTCGGAGTGGATGAAGATGTGGCGTTGAAGAGGCCGGAGTGGAGGGCGAAAATTCATATGAATGATGGGGGTTGATCGTACTTTTATTATTATTATTTATTTATTTATTTTATTTTATTTTCTCCATCTTTTTCCTCTCTTCTCTCTCTCTCTCTCTCTCGCTCTCTCTCTCTCTCTCGCTCTCTCTCTCTCTCTCTCTCTCTCTCTCTCTCTCTCTTCCTTTTATCACGATGACATATGAGGATTCATGTTAGCCGACCCCAAATTATTTGGGACTAAGGCTTTGTTGTTGTTGTTGTTGTTGTTGTTGTTGTAGTGTCTTATACATGTTTTGTATTCATTCTTGTTCTCGAAATTCCAACAGATTTACTTATAGCTTCATCCGTGATTATTGGTATGAGTACCGTACCGATGCTTAATGGGACTAATTTTAAAACTTGGAAAAATAAATTGATGATGATCTTAGGCTATATGGACATAGATCATGCATTAAGGGAGCCGTTTCCTCTTCCTCTCTCTAACGAAAGCACTCAAGAAGAGTGCTTAAATGAGGAGAAGTGGAAACGCTCCAATCGTGTGAGCCTAATGATCATGAATATAGTTGTCCCGGAGACCATTTTAACCGGTATCTCCAAGGATATTGATGCTAAAATATTTCTTGATATGCTTGAGGAACGTTTGGCATCTACCTCCTCTCATGGGACAAAGAGAAAAGGGAAGGATGTTGCGGTTGCAAGAAATAAGAAGCGTAAGGGATCATCTAATGATCATGAAGAATGCTTCTTTTGCAAAGACCTCAATCACATGAAGTACGACTTCCCTAAGTATCACGCTTGGTGTGCTAAGAAAGGTATGTCATTTGGTCTTTGTTTGTGTAAAGGGTAATTTGGTTTCATTTCCTACATATACATAGTGGTTGAATATTGGAACGACAACTCACATAAAGGAAGTTTATGTAGACCGAAGTCCTGGAGAAGATGAAAGATTCATCTATATGGAAGCCGGGATCCGGTTGAAGTGCAAGGCATCGGGAATTTTTGTTATTGTTAAAGTACTTAGTAATATTTGTACAAATACTACATTTGTTGTACCGTCATTTAGACGGAATTTGATATTTATCACACTATTGAACAAAGAAGGTTATTTTGTTCAATTTTATAAATCTGATTTTTATTTTTATTCCAATGTTGATGGTACTAGTACTTTGTCAAGTAGTCTTTATTCACTTGACCTTATTTACACAATAAATGAATCCCGTAAATAATGAAACCAAAACTAGAAAGCAAAAGTTATCAAGTAAATTTTAAGGCATAGGCGTTTGGGTCATATTTCCAAGAGGAAAATTGATAAGCTTATGTTAAAGGAAATCTTGAACAAACTTGATATTTCGAAAAATACTTTTGCATTAAATGCCTTAAAGGAAATTTACAAACATTAAAAGAATAAGTATTCTCGAGAGCATCAAGTGTCTCAAAGAACTAATACATTCGGATATTTGTGGGCCATTCATTAATCCTTCATGGAAAGGTTAACAATAGTTATTATGTTTATAAATGACTAATCTCAATATGGATACATTTATTACTTCATGCAAAGACTCAAGTTATGAACGTTTTCAAGTCTTATGAGGTCAAAGTTGGAAATCAACTTTGAAAGACTATTAAGAACATTAGGTCCAATCATGATAGAGTATATCATGGTTGGAATGTTTGTTAAAGGGAACAACGTCAAGGTCCTTTTTACTCGCCATTTTGAAGAGTATGGGATTGTTTCCATCTACATTAAGCCGGGTACGCCTAGCATAAATGATGTACACAAGAGACATGATAAAATCCTTAAGGAAATGGTAATAAGCATGTTTTGTGCTTCTTTTACCTCACTCATTATGGGCGATACATTAAAACCGCAGCCCTTATTCTCATTAAAGCTCCCTCTAAGCTACTAATAAAAACCCTTTATAATTTTGGGACGAATAAGGAACACGTCCTTAAATCACCTTCATTTATGGGGTTTTCTAACATAAGGGTAGACCTTATAAGTCTACTAAGGGTAAGTTAGACATAAGATTGTTAGTAGTTATTCATGAGGTAAGCCGAGAGATCTAGGGGATATATAAATTTTACAACCCAAAAATTTGAACATTTTGAAACGAGAAAAGCTAGGTTCTTTGAGGATGTTGAATTTAGTGGGAGATTAGGTGTAATATTTGAATTTGGAAAAGAAGAGGCATCCATTTCTTCACCTCTTCCATAAGTTTCAATTGGATTTCAAATTTTGTACTTGATATTCAAGAAGAACATGCAATTCAAAATAAATATGGGTTCCCTATAAATATTGAACAACATGAAAATATTGATCATAAGAAGGAAATTCAACAACCTCAAAATTAGGAAGAACCAAGTGCCCTTAAAGAGATACAATAGAGTAAGAAGTATTGCAATACCGGATAATTATGAGATGTATCTTACCGAGAAATAAAAGACACATATGTTTAGTGGGAGATGAGCCATTCATCTACCATAAAGCCATTAATGGTCCTAATTCTCATAAGTAGATTAATACCAAATATAAAGAGTTGAAATCTTTGAAAGATAACAACTTTTGGGATCTTTTACATTAACTAAAGATGTGAAACCTATAAATGGGTCTCTAAGACCTAAAAGGATTCACAAAAGTAATGTTGAAAGATATAAAGACCCATCTAGTTGCTAAAGAATTTTCAACTCATAAGAAAGGCATTAATTATCAAGAAAGAAACATTTCCCGGTATCTTCTAAAAACTCTTTTAGAACCATTATGGCACTAGTAGATTTGTGTCTTAAGCTTTATCAAATGGATATTAAGAACTTTTCTTAATGGAAACATTGGGGAAACTATCTATATGAAGAAATTCATTTATGGACTTAAGTAAAACTTCTCATTAATGGTATTTAAAGATTAATCAAGTTATTCTTTCATTTGGTTTTAAAATGAATCTTGAAAAATATTGTATATACCATAAGTTCAGTGGGAGTAAAAATTATAATTTTGGTCTTATATGTGGGTAATATTTGCTTGCTAGTAATGTTTTAAACCTTAATAAGGAAACTAAGAAATTTCTTTGGAATGAAAATTCTTGGTGAGGCATTTTTTTGTATTAGGAATCCAAGTTCACTTTGAGTATTCACAGAGTATTTTGGGATTATCACAAAAGGCCTATATAGAAAAGGTATTACAAAAGGTATAGCATGCAAAACTATAAACCACTTGACACCCCTAATTTTAAAGGAGACATGCTTAGTCTCAAACAGTGTCCTAAAGTTAATTATGAATCCAAGTATATAGAAAATATCCCTCTTTGCATCAGCAGTAAGAAAGCTTAATAAATGCGTAAGTCTTGCATTCAATGTTGGGATGCTTGGTCAATACCAAAGCAATCTAGAAAGAACATTAAGTAGTAGCCAAAAGAATGATATAGTATTTACAAAATACAAAGATCTACATGCCTATTTTTAATCAGATAATCTTGAGATAATTTGGTATTCCGATATTTGTTAAAACTAGTAGTGCACCCGTGCGATGCACGGTATATTTTAATATAATTAATTAATAAAATTTAATAATTTTCATCTTTATGAAAACAATTAGCTTTTTATTAATTTTTAAAAAAATATTATTAAGTTGACAAAAAAAAACTAAATGATTTATTTATTATAAGCATGACAAATATTGTTTTTATTTACTTTTATGTCAATTTGCATTCATTTTATCTTTTACTTGAATCATTTTCACATATATTCAATATCAACAATTTAATGGCACATTTTACACATGAGTGCCTCTCTTTACCTAACAATCCTCTTAAAACTTGGTTGTACATTTTGTCTTCCATGAACAACACAAGAAAAATTGCATTTGAAATTAATATAATAAAATATTATACTTTCTCACTTTGTAACGCCCCGAATTCTTAGATTTGATATGAACCATAGAATTCGACACGTCACTACTATCTTAAACGGATAACATTTAAAACTAAATACAACTATACTCCTTAAATGTATTAGGAGATACACATCTCAAGATGGTTTACCACATTACTACCTCCACAACTTTACTTTAACATTCTAAGTTCTATTCTTCAACCACTCGGCCTAAAAGACGATAAATAAAAGAAGACAACTTTATTTACATATACACAACTGTACCCCAAAATTCTGAGTTTAACATACTCAGTCTAACTAACGTCCTCACATAACAAAAGTATAATAACCTACCCCAAAAGAAATCTCACTTAGCACAAGGACTGGATTCTACGATCCTCACTTCGAGCTATCGCTAGCCTTCTTTGGATCTAAGGAAAACAAAGAAACAAGAAACGGGGTGAGATAAAATCTCAGAAAGTTACTACGATAATATCATGATATGCAAACATATGGCAGTGAAGTATACTAGTATCACATAGAGACATATATCAAGTAGCACATCATATGAGTAGTTAATCCTACCCATTAAGTATCACGTATAGCTAAGCACACATTACAAAGGATATTTCTTCCCTTCTTATCACTCCATACCCATTCATAACGTTGATGTAGATCTTCATATTGAAGGCAGCTTCACTATATCAAAGGAGACCCGTTACCCAATATCTCAAACCAAGAACCAAGAGCAAAAGAGCTATTCAATCATTGTGCATACTGCTCCAATAATCGAGGAAGCTAGACCCTTACCGTGATCAAGAGTAGGAGCAAACGGTCACAGATGCATAGATTCACGGTTATTACTAAGCCCCAGCTCTCATACTAAACGTGAATCTGTTGGGTTTCGAAGACACATGCGCAGCGGGAATTTAGCATTTAAAAATTTTGAAACCCAAAGCCATGGATCCGTTCATATGATTAAATCAAATACAACAGGATGAATAGAGGAATAACTAACCCTTGATGGCTATGAATTTTCTCTTGATATTTGGTGGAGAAGCTTGAAGACTTAATCACGATCACAAAGCTTGAACACGAACTTTGAAGATGATGATTTTCACCCTCTAGCGGTATCCACACTTCGAACGAATATCAAAGGAACTTCTTTGATCTTGGTTGCTAGACCAAAATTGTGAAACACGTTTTCACAATTATTTGACTATATGGAACTATGAATTTCTTGATCTAATCAAGAATACTGTTCTCTCAATGAATTAGGAAATTCTTGCTTAATGGCTGGTGAAAAGATGCTTTTATAGGACCTAGTCATTAACTCTTAATGACCTAGGATTCCTAAATCCCGTCACCTTAATTAAGGCAAGTCCTTATTCTGCCAGGAATTCTGGCACGGTCGTGCCCCTTTATTTGGCACGGTCGTGCCAAATGGGTCGAACCTGCCAGACCTTCCCGAATATTGGCACGGTCGTGCCCCTATGTTTGACACGGTCGTGCCAAACAGAGCGAGCCTTTTGCCTTGGTTTTGATTTATGGCACGGTCGTGCCGATTAAAGGCGCACGGTCGTGCCAAAGCCAGAACCTGACATTTTTCCATAATTCCCATTTAGTCCTTTATGATTCGTTCTATTTGTGTGTGACCCTCTAGGATTACACTAAGTTGGCAATGGGATCAAACATGAACTCATAAGATATGATTAGGTTCTAGCAAACTGTCATACCTACCCAAATAGTGTAACTAGATACAAGTTCGCATTCCTTTAGAATATATCACAATCCCTTTGTCCACGATGTCATTGAACACAAGTCATGGTCAAACAGTCAACTTGTTTTGTTCAATACTTTCTCGATTCCGAATATGTTGATAATTCAAATGCTATTGATCCAATCAATTTATTTGAGTCCGGCAGAACATTTCATCAACATCATTCCTTCGAGGGGCCCAAGCTTGACATCTCTCCGTGGAGGGACAAATCCATTTAGCTTATTATTCTTCCCAACGGGAATCCGATTATGCCAATCATACCCTTTATAACTACCGTGTTAAGGTAGCGTTTGAATATGTCAAACACAATGTTCATCAAGTGGAAGACTATAATAACTTCATGTCTAAGGATTCAAATGACATAACTAATATGAGATATATGTACGACATAGACCATGACATAAATCTCATACAGCGGGTTATGTCCAGTACCTTGTTCCAAACAAGTACCCATAAATCTAACATGATCATCCCATGATCATTTAGCCTTTATACTAGTGCTTAACAAGTACTAGGGACGGGGATTATTATAAGTAAACATGAACAATAATAATAATCAAAACATCTCTTTATTGATATGAAACAAATGATAACAATTACAACGTTTATTAAACGTGCCTAGGGCACCACTACCAACAATCTCCCACTTGCCCTAGGCCCAATCTCCCATGTATCTAATACCCATGGACCTTACATGACCATCATGTTTAGCTTGTGGAAGTCCCTTTGTTAGCGGGTCCGCAATATTATCATCAGTAGGTACTCTGCATATATTTACGTCTCCCCTATTAACGATCTCTCGAATGATATGAAAATGCCTAAGTATGTGTTTGGATTTCTGATGTGCTCTTGGTTCCTTTGCTTGAGCAATAGCACCATTATTATCGCAATAAAGGTCTATTGGATTAGCAATACTAGGAACCACTTCAAGTTCAGTTATGAACTTCTTAATCCAAACAGCTTCCTTTGCAGCATCAGATGCAGCAATATACTCAGCTTCTGTTGTAGAATCAACGGTTGTACTTTGCTTGGAACTCTTCCAGCTTACAGCTCCACCATTTAACATAAACACAAAACCCGATTGCGATCGGCTATCATCTTTGTCGGTTTAGAAGCTTGCATCCGTGTAGGCATTTACAACGAGATTATCTTCCATTCCTCCATAGACCAAAAAGGAGTCTTTAGTTGTTCTCAAGTACTTAAGAATCGCTTTTACAGCTATCCAGTGATTTTCGCCAGGGTCGGATTGGTATCTACTTGTCATGCTCAAAGCATAAGATACATCCGGCCTAGTACAAATCATGGCATACATGATGGACCCAATTGCCGAAGCATATGGAACATCATTCATTTTCTCACGCTCACCTTTTGTCTTAGGACATTGAGTCTTGCTTAGAGAAACTCCATGTAACACGGGCAAGGTGCCTCTCTTAGAATTTTCCATACGGAATCTTCTAATGACCTTGTCAATGTATGTACTTTGGCTTAAACCAAGTAGCCTCCTTGATCTATCTCTATAGATCTTAATGCCAAGAATATATGCGGCTTCACCCATATCTTTCATTGCGAAGCACTTTCCTAACCAAGTCTTCACAGACTGAAGTGTAGGAATGTCGTTTCCAATGAGCAATATGTCATCCACATATAAAATAAGGAATAGCACTATGCTCCCACTAATCTTTTTGTATACACAAGGCTCATCTTCGTTCTTGATGAAACCAAACTCTTTGACCGATTCATCAAAACGGAGATTCCAACTCCTAGAAGCTTGCTTTAATCCATATATGGATCTCTGCAATTTGCATACCTTAGAATCTTATTCAAAACCTTCTGGTTGTGTCATATACACATCCTTTTGTAGTTTTCCATTCAGGAAAGCGGTTTTGACGTCCATCTGCCATATTTCATAGTCATGATATGCGGCAATGGCAAGCAAAATTCTTATAGACTTAATCATTGCTACGGTGAAAAGGTCTCATCATAGTCAATACCATGAACTTGCCTATAACCCTTTGCTACAAGCCTAGCTTTGTAAGTATGCACCTTCCCATCCATGTCAGTTTTCTTCTTGAAGACCCATTTGCATCCTATGGTTTTTACACCTTCGGGCGCATCAATCAAATTCCAAACTTGATTGTCTTGCATGGATTGTAATTCGGATTCCATGGCTCCAAGCCACTTGTCCGAATCAGGAGAAGACATCGCCTCTTGGTAGGTTGACGGTTCATCATTCTCAATGATTTCTACCTCATTACTATCCATTACGAGAAATCCATATCTCTCGGGCTCGGATCGTAACTTACTAGATCTGCGAGTTACTTGTGTATTTTGAACAGGTCCACAACTCCTTGTGGTTCTTGTTCTTGTTCCTCTATTGGTTCAATGTTATTTTCTGGGTCTCGAATTTCTTCAAGATTTATTTACTCCCACTGATTTCTTTGGAGAGAAACTCTTTCTCTAGAAAGACACCAGTTCGGGCAACAAACACTTTGTTGTCCTCTCGGTTGTAAAAGTAATATCCTTTAGTTTCCTTAGGATATCCCACGAATATACATTTATCAGATTTGTGTGCAAGTTTGTCTGAGACAAGTCTTTTGACAAAAGCTTCACAACCCCAAATCTTCATGAAAGATAGACAAGGCTTCTTTCCGCTCCACATCTCATATGGAGTCTTTTGAACCGATTTAGTTGGAACACGATTTAGTGTGAAAGCAGCGGTTTCTAGGGCGTAACCCCAAAAGGATATTGGAAGATCAACTTGACTCATCATTGATCGAACCATGTCTAACAAGGTCCGATTCCTCCTCTCGGACACACCATTCCATTGTGGTGTTCCGGGTGGAGTCAATTGTGAAACTATTTCGCAATTCTTTAGATGATCATCAAATTCTTGACTTAAGTATTCTCCACCTCGATCTGATCGAAATGCTTTTATACTTTTGCCAAGTTGTTTTTCTACTTCATTTTGAAATATTCTAAATATCTCAAATGCTTCACTTTTATGTTTCATTAGGTAAACATACCCAAATCTACTATAATCATCAGTGAAGGTTATGAAGTATTGAAATCCTCCCCTAGCATTGCTACTTAATGGTCCGCATACATCGGAATGTATCAACCCCAATAAGTCGCTTGCCCTTTCACCCAACTTGGTAAAAGGTGTCTTAGTCATTTTTCCAAGAAGACATGACTCACAAGTATCATATGACTCTAAGTCACATGAACCCAAAAGTCCGTCCCCATGGAGTTTTGAGATACGCTTCTCATTAATATGACCGAGACGGCAATGCCACAAATAAGTATGATTTACATCATTAGGTTTAGATTTCTTATTTACATGATAGACATTATTTTCATTCTTGACATCCAAGATATAAAGGCTATTAAATGAATTAGCAATACCATAAAGCACATCATTTAAATAAATAGAAAATTTCTTATTCTCAATAAGAAACTTAAAACCTTCATTATCCAAACAAGAAATTGAAATAATATTTCTGCTTAAATCCGGAACATAATAACAATTGTTCAAAACAAGAATTTGTCCGGAAGGTAAAGTGACTTCATAAGTCCCTACGGCTAATGCAGCAACTCTTGCTCCATTCCCCACGCGTAGATCTACTTCATCTTCTTTAAGCAGTCTCCTATTCTTTAGTCCCTGCACATTTAGACAAATGTGAGAACCACATCCGGTATCCAATACCCAAGAATCAGTGGTAGAAAGGAGAATATCTATCATATAGATACCTGAAGTCGACGCAGCCTTGCTTCTCTTCTTCTTCTTTTGCTCTTCCAAGAAAGCCTTGCAATTACGTTTCCAATGACCAATTTCTTGACAATGGAAACAGATTGCATCCTTTTGTGAATCAGGTTTTTGCCTCAGAAGCCTTGGCAACCTTTGCCTTGCTTATCTTGGGTTTGACAACTTTTGTCTTACCCTTTCCTTTGGCACTAGCCTTCTTTCCATCATGAACCAAGAGCACGGGAGAACCTTTCTCCACAATTTTCATCTCTGCAGTTTTGAGCATCCCATGCAACTCAGAGAGATTCTTATCCATTCCATGCATATTATAATTCATCACAAACTGGTTATAACTTTTAGGCAATGAATTAAGAATGAGATCCGTGGCTAGCTCCAATGGGATTGGATAGCCAAGTTTCTCAAGGTGCTCTACATAACCTTTCATTTTAAGAAAGTGAGGACTCACTTGTTGCCCTTCATTCATTTTACTAGTACTGAATGCAACAATGGTCTTGTACCTCTCTTGCCTAGCTTGCTCTTGAAACATGGTTCTCAACTCCACGCCTATCTCATAGGCTTCCAAATGTTCCAAACTTTGTTGGAGTTTTGAACACATAGCAGCAAGCATGAGACAACTTACATCTCTAGAATCATTACGATGTTTCTTGTAATTGTCTCTTTCTGCCCTAGGGGCAGTAGGCGGTGGTTCAGCAGGGAGAGGCCCATCGAGAATGTACAACTTATCTTCTTGCCTAAGAACGATTCTTATGCTACGGATTCAATCCATAAAGTTTGTACCATTCTCTTCGAGCTTATCCTTCTCAAGGATCGATCGCAACGACATTGATTGAGTGTTATTAGTCATTATCTACAAATATGCAAAATTTCCAAAATTTAATAAGTACCGATTTTCATTAAAGAGATAAATAATGTATTTTAAACAAAATACTCCCACTAAATTATATAACCTTCTTATACATCCAATGTATAATATAATTTAATTGGGTTGAGATCCCGCTTTAATCTAATTTTGAGTACGCTTTGGCGCACCGCTCAAAATTAAATCAATTAGGTAGACAACTCTTGTCAATCATATCTCATATGACTCTCAGTTTTTTTTTTTTCCATGAGATTCTTTAAAAAATCCAATTTCAAAAAGCATGTTAAATCTCATCTTTGCCTTAAGCTCAAAACTGTTTTGACGCTTAATTAGGTCCAACCATTTTAAACGCATAGGAAACTCTTATTCACTCATCTTGCTCAAACATGAATAAAATCATTGCACCTCGCTTTGGCGAGCCCACATAAAATTACTCATGTATAAACAAGTGTTTTAATCATGGCATGGCAAAAGGACTTAAAACTTTCTTTGAAGGTTCATCACATATAGCATATAACACATTTATGAGCACATAATATAAACATGTTACACATCAAGTTTAGCCACTAAATTAATCTCCATTAATTTAAGCATAATATTTATGTGTCATTAGTTTCTCTATAATTATGAGGATGAGACTATTTGAACTTTGGTTATCATCTCCAAATCAAGACAACAAGAAGTGCGACCGAAACTAAGCCATATGGCATCCACAATTCCGCACTAATTCAAGAAACCAAGAAAGTAGTCCATGTGGCCAAAACTAAGCAATAGATGGTCTCGATGAACGTAGGCCAATTGCATTCACAATTCCACATGGATCTCCAATCTTTGAATCAAGAACTTTGTTTCTTAATTTTAGCAATTATGAACTCTTCATAATTCTAACTTCGTTTTATCTTTGAAACTTCGATTGCGATCAAGTTTGGGAAACACAATCTCGATGAACGTAGATTAGCCATCCAAACCTTGAACCAATCTTAGACTCACAAGACTAAAACAAATAGGAAATTTAAACCCAAGATCCACACCCAAGACCCAAGCCCTTCCCCGCACCAAACCCTAGGTCCGGCCGGGTCAAGGTATGGGTCCGGTCGGACCCTTCCAAAAATCAAAATTTTAAAGTTCCAAAATTTGTCTCAAAATTGTTTTTCCCGATTCAATAAGGATTTGGTGTTCTTGGTGATCCAATCACCATGATCAACAAAACCTTGAATAAACAATTTATTCTTGAATCCCTAGAATATCAAAACTTTGATCCAATCAAAATTGATAATCCAAACAATTTTAAATCCGCCATAATTTTTATTGCGATTGAATAGTGCGATTAAAGTTTCTAAAACAATAAACCACATAAAATCACAAAACACATAAACATCATATAATCCAATAATCATATCATGCTTGGCACACACAACATGATCCAAGTATTGAATTAATCGACATGGACGGGGCTCTGATACCACTGTTGAGTTTCGAAGACACATGCGCAGCGGAAATTTAGCATTTAAAATTTTGAAACCCAAAGCCATGGATCCGTTCATATGATTAAATCAAATACAACAGGATGAATAGAGGAATATCTAACCCTTGATGGCTATGAAATTTCTCTTGATATTTGGTGGAGAAGCTTGAAGACTTAATCACGATCACAAAGCTTGAACACGATCTTTGAAGATGATGATTTTCACCCTCTAGCGGTATCCACACTTCGAACGAATATCAAAGGAACTTCTTTGATCTTGGTTGCTAGACCAAAATTGTGAAACACGTTTTCACAATTATATTGACTATATGGAACTATGAATTTCTTGATCTAATCAAGAATACTGTTCTCTCAATGAATTAGGAATTCTTGCTTAATGGCTGGTGAAAAGATGCTTTTATAGGACCTAGTCATTAACTCTTAATGACCTAGGATTCCTAAATCCCGTCACCTTAATTAAGGCAAGTCCTTATTCTGCCAGGAATTCTGGCACGGTCGTGCCCCTTTATTTGGCACGGTCGTGCCAAATGAGTCGAACCTGCCAGACCTTCCCCGAATATTGGCACGGTCGTGCCCCTATGTTTGACACGGTCGTGCCAAACGGACCGAGCCTTTTGCCTTGGTTTGGATTTATGGCACGGTCGTGCCGATTAAAGGCGCACGGTCGTGCCAAAGCCAGAACCTGACATTTTTCCATAATTCCCATTTAGTCCTTTATGATTCGTTCTATTTGTGTGTGACCCTCTAGGATTACACTAAGTTGGCAATGGGATCAAACATGAACTCATAAGATATGATTAGGTTCTAGCAAACCGTCATACCTACCCAAATAGTGTAACTAGATACAAGTTCGCATTCCTTTAGAATATGTCACAATCCCTTTGTCCACGATGTCATTGAACACAAGTCATGGTCAAACAGTCAACTTGTTTTGTTCAATACTTTCTCGATTCCGAATATGTTGATAATTCAAATGCTATTGATCCAATCAATTCATTTGAGTCCGGCCGAACATTTCATCAACATCATTCCTTCGAGGGGCCCAAGCTTGACATCTCTCCGTGGAGGGACAAATCCATTTAGCTTATTATTCTTCCCAACGGGAATCCGATTATGCCAATCATACCCTTTATAACTACCGTGTTAAGGTAGCGTTTGAATATGTCAAACACAATGTTCATCAAGTGGAAGACTATAATAACTTCATGTCTAAGGATTCAAATGACATAACTAATATGAGATATATGTACGACATAGACCATGACATAAATCTCATACAGCGGGTCATGTCCAGTACCTTGTTCCAAACAAGTACCCATAAATCTAACATGATCATCCCATGATCATTTAGCCTTTATACTAGTGCTTAACAAGTACTAGGGACGGGGATTATTATAAGTAAACATGAACAATAATAATAATCAAAACATCTCTTTATTGATATGAAACAAATGATAACAATTACAACGTTTATTAAACGTGCCTAGGGCACCACTACCAACATCTATACACCCCCGAAACACACAAGCCAGCTGGACTCACAATTAAGTATACAAGTAATATTTACTTGACATTATGAAACTAGTACTAGGCCCAAAGTAAGGGACTAGTTTATTAACCATATAAGTCACTTATGCATAATTGCATAATTTTATAAATCAACTTGTAACACATTTACTATGTATCATTTATCAATTCATCTTCTAGTAATCATGAAGAGTTTAAAACAATCATTTAAGTACTTTAGGACATCACCCAAAACCTAGACCAAAATTGACCTTTAAATAACATGAATTGGGAAACTCTTAACTTTTCAGAAGAACTGGGCGGTCGCCCAAACAGGGCTGTGCAGCCGCCCATAATACTCTGTCCCAAGAGTAAAATCTTCCAGATAGATGTGCGGCCGCACGCCCATTTTGGGCGGCCGCCCACATCACCCGGCAGGCCAAAACTTAGCTAAATTGTACTCCCTTCGTTTCACCGACCCAAAAGTACTAACACTTACAACACTCAACATATGTAACTTCACTAAGGCTATAACTTCAACCTAAAAACAACTCTAACACCACACTAAAACTAATTCTCATACTACTCCCTTTGTCCCAAAATTTCAAATATTACAAAATTATTCAAAACATGATTCCACAACACATATAGCATATATAATATATATATATGACCATTTTAACATTTAAAGGGGAAATTAGTAACTTACCCACTTACGAAAAATACACCAACTAAAATGATTTTTGTTCGGTCTATGTGAACCACCGTATCTCGTATAGCAATCCTACCCAGTGGAATAGATGAAAATCATGAAGAATTTCGTTGAGGCTAAATCTCTTTTGATAGAAATAGTCACGGAGGTCAACAAATATGTAAGGAGATATTTTCCTCTTCTTTTTCGATTTACCAGCTTGTCTATGAATATATATGCCAACCTAGAGGTGTTTAGATTATCACAATTTAATTTAAAACTCAAATACTCTTTATTGGTTAAATTGGGTGGCAACCGCTTCACCAAATTCCAAGTGCCGGTCAAGAAAGAGAAAGTTCCACCGAGGTGCTGTTTTAGATGGCTGAATAAACAAACACATTCAGCAACTAATGTTTTGGTAGAAGTCAACAAGGTGGCACTAACATAATGAGGTGGCAAGGCAACATTGGCAAGTCAAAAAAAAAGTGACATTTGACTTTTTTTCTAATTTTGCAGAATTCCAGTCAGCTTAAACAAATAACCTGGAATAAATTATTCATCTGAATTATATGATTAAGATTCCATTGGAAATCCCTACGTGTCTAGTTCGTCGTGCAATTTTCGGATTGTAAATCCGAATTTTTTACACAAAGTTACGCTCATTTTACTGCATACTAGTCAAGCCGCTAAAAACGACGAATTTAACTGAATTTTATCTAAATATTCAATTGGTCAAGTAAATCATTTAAAATAATAAAACTAACACAAATGCTCAAAGGCAATTCATGAAATTATTATCTAACACATATAATCAAATAAATTATGCAAGTCATAAAAATAGTACCTAGCACATAAAATGCACACATATTTCATTTAACACTTCAACTAAATACCACATAAATCACATAATAAATTATAATTATGTAAATTGCAAAAATATGAAAATAAAATTGGGTGAGGCGTTACACACTTAATAAACACACATAACTTATAATATAAAACAATTGAAGACTCTTTCCATTATTTACATGAATTTTAAGAGTTTGAAATATTATAGTACTTTATTTCTTTAAAAAGTGTTTAATGCCAAACACTATGTGATTTAATTTTTAGGTATTTGCTCAATAAAACAGAAACTATTTTGATACATGAGATATAAATTTTTGATCTTCAATCATATTTTTCAAAAATTAAAAATTCTAATGTGCTAAACACAAATGTTTTATATTAAGCTTTTGTCAATATGAATCATTATTAATATACGGAGTATAGAATATGTTAATTATTCATATTTTACTTTTATACTTACAACACCAATCAATTCACTATTCTCTCCCACTCATTCTCTCTCCTACTTTAAAATGTCCAAATCACCTTAATTAAAACACTCCTCTAAGACTTGCTAACTATTTCCTTGCCGCTTGAGCAACAGATTTAAGTCTTTCAGTCGAAAAGGTCTTTGGCTCAAATTGAATTAGGTGATTTAAGATTTCAAAAACAACAACAACAACAACAACAACAACAAAAAATCCTTAAAACTTTTCAAAGAAAAGAAAATATATCCTTAAAACGTCTATATGCATCACATCTTATCTCTTTATTCATTTTTTTTTACTGGGATTATATTCCTTTCAGTTATGATAAAACTTTATCTCTCCCTCCCTCATACAAAAAGATCCTTTTTTTCCCTATCCATTAAGCTATTGTACTTTTTAAGCCAATTAATCCATTGTGATTTGTGACTGATTAAAAATACATTTCTTCAAATACATATACTCCATCTGTCCCACTTCATACAAATTTTTGGTCAACATAACAATAGTTTGATCAATAATTTTAGAAAATAATAATTCTAACAAAATTAAAAATTACTATCGTATCAGGGTATCATGGTTAATAATAAACTCAATATCACTTCTTTAGAAAAAATGGATAGTGTTACCTTACTTGTACTCAATAAAAACCTATATATATATAAAAGCAGAATAGTCTGCTAAATTTGGAAATTATGATTTTCCCGCCAAAAATGACCTTCCAAATTTAGAAACTATCTTGATTCAATGATATTTATTGATTTCATCAAATTTTGTAATGAATCATACCATTGTGTTTTAATAATATTAAATGACATTGAAACAATGTTTCATATTCTGACGGTTATACTTTGTTAGTATTCTTATGTTTATAATAGCCAACGTTTTTTGAACAATGAACTAACAATCTAAGCCTTCATCACATTAGTTTTTCAACATTTCATATGCTAACTGTTACTTTTGTGTGCTAAAAAAACTGTTATCAACATTGAACTTTTGACTTTTAATTTTTCACAAATAATAGGACACTTCACTTCTAACTCTTCTTTTCCATGTTTCTCCAAAAAAGATGATCGTTCTATTTCCCTGCCATCAACAGTCTGGTTTCATTCACCCCATCAAATTCACGCATTTAATCCCAAAATAATATGCATCCTCCAAACTCCTATATTAACCCCGTTCCTCTCTTTGGTTTTTCGAAATTCACTTTTTACACAGGCAAACACACACCAAACCAAATAAATAAGAGAATAGATGAAGTCATAAGCAAAATAAGTGCCAGTGAAAATTAAAACGAAGACGAAAACGAAGGCTGCTGCAGGTTAGGAGGTGGTAGATTGCCGGGTCGATATGTCGGAGAAGCAGCAGAGACGAGGACCAAAAGGGAGAACACGAAGAGCAGTTGCCAATGTTGGAGGTTGTTGCTAAGTTAGCTTACTCGGTCAACCTAAAGGGAGGCGTGGCTTGAAAATGGAGGTGTGTTTGACAAAGGGCTTGATAGACTTCCTTTCATTTATGTGAGAGATGAAAGAGAAGGTTTGATTCATTTTATTTGGGAAAGAGAAAAAGGAAAGTCAGTATGTTATGGAATCTTTTAATTGGAAGTTACTAAAAATAGAAGATATTTTATTAAATAAGGCTGCTTGATTCCTCGAATTATTTGACATTTTTGGCATTCATTTTGAAAGTAAATAAGGATAAAAATGAGAGGAAATACTCTGTACCATGGCTACATTAAAAATAAAACACAATACAATAGTATTCAAAAAAATTATTGGCTAAATCGATAGTGAACCCGGCACACTTTAATTAAAAACACCAATACAATTATTATGACACCTCATTTTGTAAATTATATTTTGTGGCCATATTTTGTAACTTTATTATTACCCTTTATTTTTTCTTATTTGTTTGTTGAATGAAAGTTTATTTTTTATGGAAATCGGATTGGGGGAGATAAATTATACTAAATCCTGCCTTTTCTCTCTCTCCCATGCTATAACACCCTACGTTTTTTCCATTTTATTTCTCTGAAATTCTATAACAACTCCTAAAATTACTCCACCTAGAGTTGTTATGGAATTTCAGAGAAATAAAATGGAAAAAAACGTAGGGTGTTATAGCATGGGAGAGAGAGAAAATGCAGGATTTAGTATAATTTATCTCCCCCAATCCGATTTCCATAAAAAATAAACTTTCATTCAACAAACAAATAAGAAAAAATAAAGGGTAATAATAAAGTTACAAAATATGGCCACAAAATATAATTTACAAAATGAGGTGTCATAATAATTGTATTGGTGTTTTTAATTAAAGTGTGCCGGGTTCACTATCGATTTAGCCAATAATTTTTTTGAATACTATTGTATTGTGTTTTATTTTTAATGTAGCCGTGGTACAGAGTATTTCCTCTCATTTTTATCCTTATTTACTTTCAAAATGAATGCCAAAAAGGTCAAATAATTCAAGGAATCAAGCAGCCTTAATTAATAAAATATCTTCCATTTTTAATAACTTCCAATTAAATGATTCCATAACATACTGACTTTCCTTTTCTCTTTCCCAAATAAAATGAATCAAACCTTCTCTTTCATCTCTCACATAAATGAAAGGAAGTCTATCAAGCCCTTTGTCAAACACACCTCCATTTTCAAGCCACGCCTCCCTTTAGGTTGACCGAGTAAGCTAACTTAGCAACAACCTCCAACATTGGCAACTGCTCTTCGTGTTCTCCCTTTTGGTCCTCGTCTCTGCTGCTTCTCCGACATATCGACCCGGCAATCTACCACCTCCTAACCTGCAGCAGCCTTCGTTTTCGTCTTCGTTTAATTTTCACTAGCACTTATTTTGCTTATGACTTCATCTATTCTCTTATTTATTTGGTTTGGTGTGTGTTTGCCTGTGTAAAAAGTGAATTTCGAAAAACCAAAGAGAGGAACGGGGTTAATATAGGAGTTTGGAGGATGCATATTATTTTGGGATTAAATGCGTGAATTTGATGGGGTGAATGAAACCAGATTGTTGATGGCAGGGAAATAGAACGATCATCGTTTTTGGAGAAACATGGAAAAGAAGAGTTAGAAGTGAAGTGTCTTATTATTTGTGAAAAATTAAAAGTCAAAAGTTCAATGTTGATAACAGTTTTTTTAGCACACAAAAGTAACAGTTAGAATATGAAATGTTGAAAAACTAATGTGATGAAGGCTTAGATTGTTAGTTCATTGTTCAAAAAACGTTGGCTATTATAAACATAAGAATACTAACAAAGTATAACTGTCAGAATATGAAACATTGTTTCAATGTCATTTAATATTATTAAAACACAATGGTATGATTCATTACAAAATTTGATGAAATCAATAAATATCATTGAATCAAGATAGTTTCTAAATTTGGAAGGTCATTTTTGGCGGGAAAATCATGATTTCCAAATTTAGCAGACTATTCTGCTTTTATATATATATAGATATAGATTACATGGCTACATAAGTTTTAATGGACTGTGATTTGTCAAAACAAGTGTCGAAAGACCAATTAAGATATGACTATCAGGTAGCAGTTCCGTACTCTAACAAAAGGTTTATGGATTTAGACATTAAGTATCTTGTTATAAGAAAAAGAGTACAAAATGAACAGAGAAATACAACTTATTAGAACAAACTCCATAATTTAACGGATCCATTTATGAAACGTTATCATCTCTAATGTTTCACGAGCATGTTGCTCATATGGGTGTAACAATTTGATAACATTTAATTTAGTGGGAGTTTTGTGTTGTACTTCATTAATTGTTCTATTATTTTGATCTCATTTGGTAAAGTTGGACTAGTTGGAAGAATATGTATATATTCATTATGATTCCATGCTACACATCTATACTTTTGATCTATGTCATTTAGTTAGATTTGTATTTGTGATTATAGTGGGTTTAGTTGTGAATCAATTACAACGACTGCCCCTTTAGTCCTATACTTAAAAGACTAATGGACGAGATTGTTATAGATGACAACAAAGTGCACATTAGGGTTGTCATTTATGTTATACTTATGATTTAAAAGGAAGAACTTGTTTGCAACCCAAGTGGGAGATTGTTGGAACAAGATGGCTTGCAATACAAGTTATTTAGACTTCCATTAATAAAATCATGACTATAATATTAATATAAAGTATAGTCAAACCTAGTCAATGTGTAGAATCCCTGTATTGTAATTTACCTATTTATGATGGGCAAAATGGTAAATTAACATTGCTTAAGAAATGAATAGGTGTGGTCCCTAAATGAAATGCTACCAAGTCTACTATATAAAGGGTCTTCTATCAACCCTTTCAAGACTAGTTTTTACTTTACTTTCTCTCTTATTATTCTCTTCATTATTGTCTAGAAGTGTTTGAGAAACTAAAGGGCATTCATCATTTAGAAGATCCATCTTCCTACATCTTCTTCTTCATCTTAATTCTCCCTACCAACATCTACCATGGATTCAACAGGTATATTCCTAACGCTTCCGCTTCATCTCTTCCTCAATTTTTTACTAAATATGAGTGTGGCATTCAGGGATATAAAATTGTTCCATAAAAAAAAAACATAGGTTATGACTACAATAAGCAAGGGGTATACTCTCCCCTCCTATTTTATGTTTGAAAAAGAGAAAATTACCACCTAATATCTGATTCTAAGCATATCTATCACCTAATCCACGTTAATATTTCTGTTTACTGCCTAATCCGATAATTCCAAAAAATTACCATATGGTCTGTTATTATATTAAATCCCAAAACTATCCCTTACTCAATTAAAAGCACCCACTCTTCTCATTCAACTCACGCACACAAACACACACTATCGATTTTTTCTCCATCTTCGGTCAGCCCTCCCGTTCCACCTTTTCTTGCAACCCCTCCCCACCCCATCTCCGACGACCATCTACCCTCTCCACCTCCGGCGACACTCTCCTAAACCTCGGCGACCCTACCCCCCCAACACAAAACGCATTCCTCTCCATCCCTACTTTCCTTCTCTACCCAACAAGCTCCAGCCGGCCAAATGTTTGAATCCAACCAAATTGCTCACCCATCTCACCATCGTTGGCTGCAAATTTCTTCCTCCGTCCGATGATTCATCTATAAGTTGTTATAGCCAAGGCCTACAACTTCCATACATGATAATACGCACACATCCCCTCTCTCTATCTCTCTCTCTCTCACACACACATACTATTCCTCTCTCTTCCCTACCACATGCTGACTTATCCCATCCACAGCCCACCTCTGGCAGCCTTCCCTCTATACCCTCCGGCCACCCCCTGCACCGGCGTTACCCTCATCTCAATGTTTCCTCTCTCTGGGTTCTGTGACACACGGGGTATCTCCGGCCAAAAATCTCAAACTTTAACTAGTACAAATTTCAAAATCAGATTTTCCGTATTCCGATGCCGATTGCATCCATTTTCTTAAACTTAATTAATTGTTTTAAGGGTTTGGGTAGGTGGGGATTGTGTACAGAATGGTTGCTTTTGTGTTTTGAGTTGGATTAGAGGTATGAGTTGATCTGTCTCTTTCCATAGTTGTTTTGTTTTTGTGAATCTTAAGCCCTTTTATTTGGGTAGGTGGGGGTTATTGTTTATACGAACTAGATTTATGAGCCATTCATTTGGGTATTGTTTTTGTAAATCACTATGCTTTTGTTCAAATGGAAACAATTTTAAAATCGTTTGACTTCTTTTGTCTCAAAAAGTCATCTCATTTTTCAGTTTGTTATTTTAATTTAATTTTAATAAATATTAAAATTTGTTCCTGCTGACTAACAAAGTTGTTGTTGGCTTTGGTCTTAACACAAATACATTATCCTAATCTAGATAAAGTCTAAATTTGTTATTGATAGTAATGTTGTTGGTTACCGGATGTTGTTCTCATTTATTATTGGTCACCGACCGCGGTTCTCAATTTTAAATCGTCTGAGCGGGTCATGTTCTCAATTGTTCTTGGAACAACTATGAACATCTCAGTTATTTTTGAAACAATTGTGAATAAGTTGTGAACTTCTCTGTTGTTTTTAGAACAACTGTGAATTTGTTATTTGAACAATTTTAGATTTGTTCATGCAACAATTATGAAGTTGTTCTTGAACTAATTCTACCTGAACAACTTCTCTGTTGTTCTTGAAATAATTGTGAACAAACCCTAAACTTCTTGGTTGTTCATCCAACAACTGGGAAGTTGTTCTTAAAACAACTTTGGATTTATTCTTGAGAACTTCTATGTACTTTCTAGAACACATGTTAACTACTCAGTTGTTACTCATCGTTCGGAGTTCATGGTCGACTTCTCATTTGTTCTTGGAACAACTATAAACTTCCCAGTTGTTCTTGAGACAATTTTGAACAAACTGTAAACTTCACAGTTGCTTCAAGACCAACATGAACAATTGTGAAGTTGTTCTTGAAATAATTTTGACTTTGTTCTTGAAACATCTGTGAATTTGTTCTTGGAACAACTTGAAGTTATTTTTTAAAAAAAAACAACTTTAAATTTCTTGAAAAAAAAACTAATGTTGTTCTTAGAAAATTGTGAAGTTTTTCTTGGCAAAATGTCCATAAACAACTGTGAAGTTGTTCTTGCCTTGTGTTTTTGCCAGAGTTGGTCGCCAGAGTTGATTGCGTTCTTAATTAGTAGTTTGTTGACAACTAAGAACTTACATATAATTTTTAAGTTGTTTGATCGCCGGACTCAGTTGTTTCTTGAAACAAGTGTGAACAAACTGTAAACTTCACATTTGTTTCAAGAGCAACTTTAATTTTTTTATTTTTATTTTTTTTGAAAAAAATGTGAATTTCTTGGAAAAACTAAAGTTGTTCGTGGAAAATTATGAAGTTTTTTTCTTGGAAAACTGTCCTTAAACAACTGTGAAGTTGTTTTTGCTGGAGTTGATCATGTTCTTCATAGTTTGTTGACAACTGAGAGCTTACTCATAAGTTTACAGTTGTTTTGTTGCCGAAGTTGCTGGTCGTCGGAGTTGATCGTGTTCTTAGTAGTTTGTTGACAACTGAGATCTTACTGATAAGTTCTCAGTTGTTTGGTCGCTGGAGTTGGTAGTCGTTGGAAAATGGTCGGTAGAGGTAGTTACTGGAAAATGGTCTCCAGAGGTGGTGGTCGGCGAAGTTATTGACCGGAAGAGGTAGGGATGGAAAAATGTGGTCATGTTGGTTGGAGAGAGAAAGTGAAAGGATGAGGAGGGAGTGTCACTAATGTAATTTTGTGTCATTTAGTAAGGAGATGAGTTCTCATTAATAAGTCGTGGACTAGGTTGTGGTATTTGAAATTCTTCGTCCTTGGTGGTAGTCTTCATTAGGATCAAGCACTATATGGTAGTTGCCCCTTTGAAAAAAAGAGTTAATTATAATTTAGGGCCTGGTCAAATTATTAGATTGACCGATTATACAATACTGGTCAAATTATTAGATTATATGTTTGGGATGTGTTTTAGACCATGTATCTTGAACACCAAATTTAATCACAAGAATACTAGATTACTATTCCTAGCAGGGATTGATAGATTCACCAAACTCAGATTCAGATTGTTGGACTTGTCTCGGACATCAAAGTGATTCAGATTGTTCTAAGATCTCTAATGACACAGACTTGTCTCGAACTTTAAAGTGATTTGGATTGTTTTAAGATCACTAATGACATCGATTAAATACAATAAAAAAGTAATCAAATCTTAATATTTTATTTCAAAATATCTCAGATGTTAGGGGGATAGCTAGTGTTTATACTAACTAACCCTAATTATTATGGTTACTGAACCCTATCTTGAACTAACGACCCAAAGCAACAAAACCTTCCCAGGCTATCCGGTTGCATAGGGCATTTGTTGCATACACGACACCGCATGATACGGTCGTATGGGGCACTGTATGCAGTCGTACTATGTGCACGCCCCAAAATACCCCGAACCACTAATAAATCAATTTCGCAATCTTTGTAACCCTTATGCAGCTGCATGAGCCCGATTTTAGCTTTTTCACTTCGAGACACAATTTCCAAACATGTACTCATTTTACTACATTAATTAATGTATTATATGGTGAACAACTATTTTGAAAAAAAATATCATTCAAAAATTATGGAGACCTAGAAGTAAACACTCGTGTTTTTAATTCGCAAAATCTAATTAAAAAACAGAAACATATAATTAGGAGGATGGTTTGGTTTAACAAAAAAAATGCCAAATAAAAAATAGGCGCCTTATAGGTTGGTAGCAAGCTTTCGCTTTTATTAAGGTTCTGAAAGAAGATTGGTACTTGTTGCCCACCCATTCCTCCTCTGCTTTGAGAAAAGGCCAAGTTTAACCATATTAGAACGATCCATGGGTTGAGAAAATGTTACATTTTATTTGACAATGACAGCCGCCTATTTTGATATATATATTTTTTTTAATGAAAAATCACGCATAGCGTTGACCAAATAATGGAATTGGTAACGTGAATTGACTAATGTTACATATAATTTTGTTATTTGTCATCTCTTAATTTTGATACAACATGGGAACATTTTTTCTAATCACAGTGCTAGGACTTTTTTTTTTATTTGGGAGGGGGTCTTACCATGCACCTTTCTTAAAAGTGTTGGGTTTGCACTATCATGTGCAGCGGAATAAACCCAAAATCCTAGATCCGTTCAAGATGATTAAATTAATATAGAGTTGAATTTAGAATACTAACCGTGATGATGCTTTAAAATTTTCGGATCTTGAAACTTCGTTCTTCAAGATTTGATCGTCTCCAAGCTTTTTCTTCAAGTCTTGATCGCTGGAACACGAACTAGAATATGATTATGCAATCACCCTCTATGGATATCCACACGCGAACGAATATCAAGAACTCCCTCTTGATCCGGACTGCTAGATCCAAAGTAGGCTGAAAGATTTGTAGCTAGGACTGTTTCTGAAAAATTACCACTTGTGAGTACAGTTGATCTCACAAGTGACAACACAACTATCTTGACAACTGTCGATGAACAGAGTAAATGCAGTGGAATTTTAAAGACAAAATTAAACACTTCAGCAAGAATTTACTTGCTGGAAAACTTTCATTAATCAAAAAATCTTGCAGAGTACAAGATTTTATGAAAGAATAAACAACTATGAAAAGATCAAACTATTCTAGATCTCTAGAATAAATGAAAACACTCAAACACCTTGAAGTCTTGATGAACAAGAACTTCAAGAACACAAGGACTCTTTCACAAGCGAAAATGACACTCTCTAAATCTCAGAATCCGTGGTCTTGGACTGAATGTTGACGCCATATATATACAGGAGACTGAATGAATCGTTTGATGTGAAAATCTTTCTTCATCCAATCACCTTCCAAGTAAAGAGTCCAACTTTCCTATAATACAAAAATACTCTTACCAAAGATAAACATTAATATGTTAGTCAACTAAATCAAAATCAATATCCTAAAATAAACTACTCCTAATATAAACAATTATTTAAACTATATTAATTAAACTAAATATACACATAAACTTATCAGAATCACAAAGATTAAAATAAAGAGTATTTGCATACTCTTCAATCTCCCCCTATCTTTGTGGTTCTGATTAAAACACGCAAAACAAAAATGATCTCCAAAATTCTCCCCCTGAATGTGTTCAATGAATTCTACTCCCCCTCAATATATCTTTCTTCCCCTGAATAGGATTTCTTCAATAATAAGAACATATCTTTATCCTCTTTTTTTAGAAGAACCAACAAAAGTAAGTTGGAAAAAAAAAATGTGAATATCGCCCACTCCCCTTAATTTGAATCTCCCCAACAAATACAGAAGATGTACTTACCCCTTGAAACAGTAGCAGACTTACAAGTTGTCTGTCCAGTTGAGTGACCAGTTGTCCGCACAGTTGCACGAACAAGTTGCTTAGCACCAGCTGGATGCTTAACAACAAGAATGCCCGAGCTTGATTAGAGCATTGACAAACATCATTTTGTGTCACAATCACTCAGTGTTTCCTCCTGAATTCTCGGATATATCTGTAAAATGTTAGAGATAGTGCATTTGCAGAATAGGAACAAGATGAGAGAGAGAAATGTAGCTAGAAAACTGAGGAAGAAGATATACTAAACCATAATTCACAACCAGATTTGACAAGGAGGAAATATCAAAGGAGGACAGTGATTCTTCCTAAAAACTCGGGTAGGCCAAAGAGTAGGGATAACCGAGTAACTTTGAAGTACCTATTTAATTTCAAAACAAAAAGGATTTTGATTTTAAAATTCAAACTTTTTCCATGTTTTGTGATAAATTGTCTGTCCCAGAATTAGAACTTTCCAAATTCAATTGAATCCATTTATCCACAATGTACCATAATTTTCACCAACTGCACAATGAAACTTGAACATTACGCCATTAGATTATCGTTAATCACATGAAAAGCATCAATCTTTAACACATAAGAACAACAATTCAATTTACTGATGTTAATAAGGTTCTTACTTTGTTTTTATTACTTAAAATGGAAAGTGAGACCCACTTGTCATTCTCACAACAAAAACTTACTACCCACTTTCTCT